>SJYT01041180.1:49960-151023 GCA_006410635.1 Cephalophus harveyi
TATTGCTGAAGCCTGGCTTGGAGGATTTTGAGCATTACTTTACTAGCATGTGAGATGAGTGCAATTGTGCGGTAGTTGGAGCATTCTTTGGCATTGCCTTTCTTTGGAATTGGAATGAAAACTGACCTTTTCCAGTCCTGTGGCCACTGCTGAGTTTTCCAAATTTGCTGGCAGATTGAGTGCAGCACTTTCACAGCATCATCTTTCAGGATTTGAAACAGCTCAACTGGAATTCCATCACCTCTACTAGCTTTGTTCGTAGTGATGCTTTCTAAGGACCACTTGACTTCACATTCCAAGATGTCTGGCTCTAGATTAGTGATCACATCATCATGATTATCTGGGTCGTGAAGATCTTTTTTGTACAGTTCTTCCATGTATTCTTGCCACCTCTTCTTAATATCTTCTGCTTCTATTAGGTCCATACCATTTCTGTCCTTTATTGAGCCCATCTGTGCATGAAGGGCCTAAGGACTATTTAATCAATATTGTTTATTTTACTACCTAGGTCAGGAATTCAGGGACAGGGAGTAAAGTGACTTCCCCAAGGACCTAATGAGAAGCAGAGCTTGTTCCACTATAGTATGCTCTAAAAACTGAGTTAAATTTCATAGATTGACATGAGACCCTCATGAATCTTAAAAGGAACATAACATTAAGTCATTTAAACTGTGTGTTCCCGAGCAAGTTACCTAACCTTTCTATGCCTCTGTGTCCTCATCTGTAAAATGGGGATAATAGTTTAACAGTTTCTCCCTCACAGAGTTGTTGAGAGGATTAGAGTTAACATTTCTAAGTGTTTATGATACTGCACAGCAATTGATAAATACTTTGTGTTGGTTATTGTTATTGATCCTCAACAGCATCATTAGATCCTGTTTAAAAATAAACTACAGCTTTTCAGCAATCCAACTGACTTATAGTAGACTTAAGAATGGGCTTCCCAGGTGGCACTAGTGATAAAGAAGCTGCCTGCCAATGCAGGAGACATAAGTGATGTAGGTTCGATCCCTACAGGGGGTCAGGAGATCCCCTGGAGGAGGGCATGGCAACCCACTCCAGTATTCTTGCCTGGAGAATCCCATGGGCAGAGGAGCCTGGCAGGCTACTGCCCACAGAGTTGCACAGAGTCAGACACAACTGAAAGGACTTAGCATGCATGCTGGGTTAAGAATATTGGAGGATTATAAGAAATAAAACTCCTCCAGTCTCCCCAGAATCTAAACCAAGAGCAATTAGAGGCAACTTTACCTGAAACAGGGCAGGAGTTTCAAAAAAGTTGAACTGCACCCTGGAAGCCAGCTCCACAGCATCAGCTGGTAAATGACTCATCAACGATGAAGGCAAAGTAATAACGCCAATACTGTTCTCAGGAGCCTCAGCTTCCAGAGAAACCTGAAAATGAAGTAAAAGATTATAAAAATGTCTGGGGCTCGTATAATGAGGAGAGAGAAAACACAACAAGTAATTAAGATGGAGGGTCCTATAAAGGCATTTATTTGTAGTGTTTCTATGTACAATTGGTTCTGGTTTCTCTGATTACTATGGAATTAGAGGCTGTGTAGGGAGATGTGATAGGGAGATGAGGCCTTGGAGCAGAAGAGAAAACATTTTATTGGTAAAGGATATGCATAAACAATCAGAAAGTGCAGGATATTATTTGTCAATTATATCTCAGTAAAGCTTGGGGAAAAATAAAGTTCAGGATAACTGCAGAGCCCAGGGAGACGACAGTAGCCAACATACCAATTTAGTGACCTGTTATGGCAAAGTCACTGTAGAACCACATGCACGAAATTTGTAAAGGGAAGACTACCAAAATGAAGCTAAAAGGCAAGACTTGGTTTTACTCGCATGTTTTCAGCAGCCCCACCTACCCATCTCTCTAATAGGTGGATAGAAAACACTAGAAGCAGGATTGATATTCAGCATCACTATTTCAATAGGTTAAAATATTGAAATGGGTTGAAAAGTAGGGACACATTTGGTGTCCCTGTTCTCTCCCAACTGCCTAGAACCCACTGGACACCTCCCCCACTTCCCCCCAAACTTCCACAATCCAGTTGCTAAAGGGTTAACACTGGGCACAATGAGGACCTCTGAGATCTTGCTCCAGCCAATGTCCTTCTTTTGATTCTGTGGTGCCTCATTGTTCTAGTTGCTAAATATTTTGAATATCACCCATGAGTATAAACAGTAATGGCCTGAATCATGAAGTACATGAGGATTATAATCATATAAAAGAAAAGGTCTTTTCTACAATAAATTAGGATGTACCTGAAGATTTGCAGGGTCTTGGGCAGCAAAAGTAGTTGTGTCAAAATTACTGGCATTCACTCTGATCACAGCCAGAGCCAAAGAAGGGGAGGTCAGACTTATGGTCTTGGTTGAAAAATTCAGCTGTAAGCCAATGTCATCTACTACTTTTAGCAATCTGTAAAGAGAGGTAGCAGTTCAAATTCAGCACTCTGACTGTTTTCCCCAGTGTAAGCAGAATACAGAAAAGCAACTTAACAAGTCATTATGAACCTCATAAGTGGGAGAAAAATACTTGGGTTTAATTAATCATCTAGAAGAGTCATTATTATTAGAAGATCCCCTCTCATGACCATATCAGTGTGCTAAGTCATACCTTTGGGCCAAAGGGGCCAGCAAGGTGGGTGGAGAATGAAGGAGTTGGCTGACTTGGTTTATCATTTGTCCTGCGAGGTTAGGCTCCAAGCTGCCTAAGGACAGAGCCCGCTCCATCCGGGACACTTGGTTCTCAAGATCAGAAACACTGATGCTGCTGGTGTGAACAATTTCTGTAACAAGAGAACCAAATCACTTTATGAACACATAATGGAAAAATCACTCATAAAGAAACATACATAGACTCTGTGACCTGGAAAACCCAACCCCAGGTATTTGCCCCAGGGAAAGGAAAACATGTTCATAAATGTTATATTAGGCTCTTACCAACAGTGTAGGAGGGTTCCCTTTTCTCCACATCCTCTCCAGAATTTATTATTTATAGACTTTTTGATGATGGCCATTCTGACTGCTGTGAGGTGATGCCTCACTATAGTTTTGATTTGCGTTTCCATAATAATTAGCAATGATGAGCATCTTTTCAAGTGTCTACTGGCTATCTGTATGTCTCCTAACAAAGAAATTGCTTAATTCTACCACCTAACATCCTATTTATTTTGCATATTCCCTTCTAATATTTATCCACACAATAAAAGACTATTATAAACATGATGTGCAAACTAAATATTTACTTTTGTGTTATTTTCACTTCACTCAAGACTTAAAAAATGCCCAAAGTTTCTGTTTATGCACAGCTGTATAATAGACATGCTATTGAGGTGGCATATCATATTTCATCATTCCTCTCTTGTGGAATTCAAAAAAAATCTCAAGCCATTTGGCAGAGGCTCCAGATCTCCTGGACAGGCTTGCCTGAGGCAGAGGAGGCAAGAACACAACAGCTCCAGTCTCGTGTCTCCAAGAATTTCACTTTGCTTCACCCTCCAAATTCTAGAGGAAGACTTGCTTCTTATTCACTGGACTTAAACTCCAGAGATTACGCAGAATTCTCTCTGCTTCCTTCCCTCTTCCCTTTATCCTTTTACTCTCAAGCGTACTTTGTGTCCGGGAGCCTGGTGCAGTTTCTGTGGCATTCTCATATTCACCATTATTCCAAACCTATATGGTTAGTGCAGTTATTTCCATCTTGAGGTAGACCAGGCTCAGTCAGGAGGAGCTAAAAGGCTTATTCCAAATCCCACCACCTGTGAGGGCCTAGGCAGACCTGCCCTGAGGTCTTCTGAATGGTCTTCCCCTTTTCACGGCTGCTCTGGCTCATTGGCAGCTCTGGTATTCTGTACCATTTCAAGAACATCAATTTTTTTCTTTTGTTTTCTGTCTAAATGGAGTTCCTGCTTTTAATGGTTCAAAACTAGTCTCTTCAGAATGTTGAAAACAGTGACTCAATCACCTTTTGCAGGAGAAAGAAACCTGTAAAATAACTCATCTGGATAAAATGAGATCTGTGTTTGCCTCAGAGCTATTTATCTTGGCCAAACAATCAATCTCAACTGTATCTGTGTTCTACAAATGCCCAAAGGAAAGCTCTCAAAATCAAGCAGACATCATAAAAAGTAAGGCTTAATGTAGTCGCATTGAAGATATCATAATTTGGCAGGCTGGCAGCTGGGTTTCAGGTGGCTCGAATGACAAAAACATGGGAGCAGCGTGGCTTGTCGTATTTACCTGTCTTGTCAGGAGGTATGCCAGTCGTGTCGACGTTCACAGAGGCAGACGTGGTGGGAGAGGGGGCTGAGGACTTCCCAGGGGGCAGGGTGAGGGGAAGATCAGGTGGAGGCCTAGGGGAAGAGCCAGTTCCAGATGGCAGGGGCATATCAATGGCTGGGCTGGAAGTTATGGGAGCTGAAGGCTGAGAAGGTAGGGGAATCATCCCTGTTGGAGAGTGAGGGCTCTGGGTTACAAGTGGATGAGCTAGAGGCTCAGCAAAAGAGAAGGCACTAGAGATCTGGGACACAATGGTGGCCTGAGGAGCAACTGGGATGGCATTGCTGGAAGAAGAGAATGGTGGGCCGTGTGGATGACGAGCGAGACACACAACGGGATCTTGCAGGTCACTAAAGGCAAGAATCAGAGAGATGCATATGAGACACAAATGAGCTACAGAGGCTAAGCTCTTCTCGTGGCAACCATGTGACACCACCAAGGCAACACGGCTCCATTGTGGACTTTCCTTTGCAGACCCTCTGTGTACCTGCCACTGGTCTCCTGCCCCTGCCCACTCCACCACCTTCTCCCCAGGAGAGGAATTAGCCAGGAGGGATGCTCTTTTTTGAATTCACAGTTCTGCTTCACTTGTTCACTGCTACTCCCTGATTGTATACCTCATCACTTTTCAGTCAGTTGAGAAGAGCATGTACCACTGCCAGATACTTCTTGGGAAGGGAGCTGTTGAATGCCCTGCAACCAAACTGGTGGTTTCCATATACTAGGAGTCTGTCTGTGGTGGGCTTTTTAGATTTCACAAAATTTATTCTTAAAAAAAAAAAGGGAATCACAGGCCCAAACTGTTTCAAACATACTTAACATTTTTCTAAAATTAGAATCAAATACCAAAATATAATTTTCTTTTAATATTCAAATCCACGCTGACAAAACTGGCTCATCATTTTTAAGACAACTGATTTGACTTAGAAACTAAAGCATACCCATTTCAAAACTATGTGTGTTCATCCATAATAGATACACTAACTCACTAACTCTTGTGTCAACTCAGTATTAACACTGAGCTCAAAGGGGTAAGGAGCAAACTGAAAAGCAGCTCTAAATTAGTCAGTAACAATAAAATGTTCAATTTTTTTCTTACACTTTTTACAATCAAAGTACATAATTCTGTTAATTACAATTACAATCTTCTGCATATTGATCAATAGAAAAATATGTAAAAATAATAATTATTGACTTGTACAGTAGAGTTTTTAATTTTAGGAAATTCTCATACTGGTGTTAGTGGTTCACAAATAAGCTTTTCCTTTCCAAGAAACTTCAGATTTAGGTCATTCACATGCATTGGTGACACTGGGTGGGAGAGGTAAATCACACAGCCATTTTTTCTTCAACTTACTGAATTTTGTTTCAAGAAAATCTTGAGTTGGAATTAACAATACACAATTTTGTGTGAAATTGATGAGCATAGAAATCTGCCAGAATCAATTTTATACTGCATAGCCTGCCAAAGTACTAACTAGCACACAGTACCTGATGAAGAAATGTTGCTGAATGAAAAAAATGAATCAAGCTGGGGCCAAAGGGGTGGTCCCAGCTTATACATCAGCTACACCCTTAATGTTACTTTAGCCCAGTGGTTCCCAACCTTGGCTGTGCCTGAGAATTACCCAGAGGACCTTTTAAAAATTAGAGATTTCTGTGGCTTTCTCCTCAGTGTCTGATTTAGTTGGTCCTGAGGTGACTGGAAGTCTCCTCATTGGATCCTGATGCTTTCAGAAATTCCATCTCCCAAGTGGGGTTCAACCCTCCACCTTGATGGGGGTATATTAAGCTTAAAACTCAAGTACTCTTTACCTTTTATTACATAAAATGCTACATATCCTTAACTAAAGTTCTTTAGCTACTTCTAGGGGCCTAATGTTTCAATATATTTCAGAAATTTGGCCCACAAAAGGCAGACAGGCTACACTTAGCCTTTTATTCCCATATGAGAAGTTTCATATTGAAAGATGCATGTCCTTTTTTAAAAAATACAATTTTTACATGATTGTAGAAAAGTATACAAAATGCTGCAAAGAAAAAAATAAAAAAAAACAACAAGAAAATGACCATCCAGCAGGCAGGCCAATCACTGGGGACTCTTATGAGCATTTTCATTCATTCAATTCCTGTTTTTTTCCATGTATATTTTTATACACTTTTGATCACACTATCCATGACTTTTGGGATCATCTACTATTTTGAAGAATCTATCTCCCTCCTTACCTCCACTGAGGCAGAGGTTAAGGTAGTGATTTGCAACTTCAGTTGCCCATTAGAACCACTAGGAAAGTTTTTAAAACTCTTAATCCCTAGGCTATGCCCCAGACTCATTTAACCAAAATTACTGAGGGTGGAGACTGGAAATCAAAATTTAAAAACATTTTTGCTGCTGCTGCTGCTGCTGCTAAGTCGCTTCAGTCGTGTCTGACTCTGTGCGACCCCACAGATGGCAGCCCATTGGGCTCTGCCATCCCTGGGATTCTCCAGGCAAGAACACTGGAGTGGGTTGCCATTTCCTTCCCCAGTGCATGAGAGTGAAAAGTGAAAGGGAAGTCGCTGAGTCATGTGTGACTCAGCGACCCCATGGACTGCAGCCTACCAGGCTCCTCCGTCCATGGGAGTTTCCAGGCAAGAGTACTGGAGTGGGGTGCCATTGCCTTCTCCGAAACATTTTAATTTGAACTAATTGTAGGCTTACAGAAACACTGCAAAAATAACACAGAGATTCATACACTCCTCACCCAGCTTCCCCCAATGTTAACATCTAACATCTGTAGTTTAACCCAAATAGCTACCAAAATTTAGCATATGACAAAGGTGACATCTCAGATCACTGAGAAAAGGGTGGACTTTTTAATAAATGGTGCTGGGACCACTGGATAGACATTTGGAAAAGATTAAATTACACCCATGCCTCCCAACAAATAAGAATAAATTCCAAGTGGATCTAATGTAGAAAAAAATCATATAAGTACTAGAAAAACACAAAGATGAATTCCCCTATAATTAGGTGTAGGGAAAGGCTTTCTAATAATGCCTCCAAATCCACAAGCAATAAAATAAAAGAGTGATAAAATTTAAGTACATTTAACATTTTTATTTGCATAACAAAAACATCATAAACAAAGTCAGAAGATAACTGACAAACTGGGAGAAAATATTTGCAACATATACCACAGACAAAGGTCTACTATCCACAATATATAAAATTCTCTTAAAAACTAATTAAATATCTAGTGGGAAAAATACATGAACACACAATTCACAGAAATGATACAAAAATGGCCCCAAATATATGAAAAAAATGTCCAAACAGTTTTAATAAAAGAAGTACAAATAACACTAAGATACTATTCCTCATATACCACACTGGAAAAATTTTTAAATATGAGGACACATTCAGCTGGTGAGGCTGGGAAGACAATATTTTTAACACTTCTCAGGTGATTCTAATGTGCAACCAAGATTGCAAATCATTGATTTAAGGCAACAGAAACTTCATACAAAAGAAAACTGTTTTTCCTAAAATTGAAAACCCTTCTTCACCATCAAAATTTCAAAATTCCTTAGCCAACATAGTGATTAAATTATTATTATTATTATTATTATTATGAAAAGGGTCAGCATATTTGCTACATACCACTGCAGTTTCTTTACCTCCTCCAGGGAGGAAGGGCAGGGGGTCCTGGCAGAACAGCAGCACTGTTCTGGAGGAGACAAAAGGAAAAGAATGAAAATGCAAGGTCAAGAACAAGGCAAGGGAGAAGCTCAAATCCTTCAAGTATTACGGTTCTCACACTGATGGCATTTTAAAGAACTTAGGTCTAAAACAGATGATAAAATAAATTGGATTCCATTATATTGAAATTATATATAAATACCACAGATGGCAGCCCATTGGGCTCTGCCATCCCTGGGATTCTCCAGGCAAGAACACTGGAGTGGGTTGCCATTTCCTTCCCCAGTGCATGAGAGTGAAAAGTGAAAGGGAAGTCGCTGAGTCATGTGTGACTCAGCGACCCCATGGACTGCAGCCTACCAGGCTCCTCCGTCCATGGGAGTTTCCAGGCAAGAGTACTGGAGTGGGGTGCCATTGCCTTCTCCGAAACATTTTAATTTGAACTAATTGTAGGCTTACAGAAACACTGCAAAAATAACACAGAGATTCATACACTCCTCACCCAGCTTCCCCCAATGTTAACATCTAACATCTGTAGTTTAACCCAAATAGCTACCAAAATTTAGCATATGACAAAGGTGACATCTCAGATCACTGAGAAAAGGGTGGACTTTTTAATAAATGGTGCTGGGACCACTGGATAGACATTTGGAAAAGATTAAATTACACCCATGCCTCCCAACAAATAAGAATAAATTCCAAGTGGATCTAATGTAGAAAAAAATCATATAAGTACTAGAAAAACACAAAGATGAATTCCCCTATAATTAGGTGTAGGGAAAGGCTTTCTAATAATGCCTCCAAATCCACAAGCAATAAAATAAAAGAGTGATAAAATTTAAGTACATTTAACATTTTTATTTGCATAACAAAAACATCATAAACAAAGTCAGAAGATAACTGACAAACTGGGAGAAAATATTTGCAACATATACCACAGACAAAGGTCTACTATCCACAATATATAAAATTCTCTTAAAAACTAATTAAATATCTAGTGGGAAAAATACATGAACACACAATTCACAGAAATGATACAAAAATGGCCCCAAATATATGAAAAAAATGTCCAAACAGTTTTAATAAAAGAAGTACAAATAACACTAAGATACTATTCCTCATATACCACACTGGAAAAATTTTTAAATATGAGGACACATTCAGCTGGTGAGGCTGGGAAGACAATATTTTTAACACTTCTCAGGTGATTCTAATGTGCAACCAAGATTGCAAATCATTGATTTAAGGCAACAGAAACTTCATACAAAAGAAAACTGTTTTTCCTAAAATTGAAAACCCTTCTTCACCATCAAAATTTCAAAATTCCTTAGCCAACATAGTGATTAAATTATTATTATTATTATTATTATTATGAAAAGGGTCAGCATATTTGCTACATACCACTGCAGTTTCTTTACCTCCTCCAGGGAGGAAGGGCAGGGGGTCCTGGCAGAACAGCAGCACTGTTCTGGAGGAGACAAAAGGAAAAGAATGAAAATGCAAGGTCAAGAACAAGGCAAGGGAGAAGCTCAAATCCTTCAAGTATTACGGTTCTCACACTGATGGCATTTTAAAGAACTTAGGTCTAAAACAGATGATAAAATAAATTGGATTCCATTATATTGAAATTATATATAAATAGTAAGTGCTTAAAATATTTATTGAATGAATAATATGGGGTTGTATGCAGTATCAATTGCTCTTCAGCAACTCCTAAGAGAAATTCCGAAGTAAATATATCCCAGCAGCAATCGATCAAGCACTTCAAATAGAACTCTCTATCTTAATAGGGTTGTTTTATTCTGATTTCCAAAACAGTATACTGAAACTTTACTGAGAAAGCAGGAAAAAGCACCTTTTAGAGCTTCCTAACAACTGCCCAACAACAAAAGACTCAAAACAGAAAGTTGTAACATATGTAAATTTATTCATTATATTTTCGATTTGAAAAAGATTACATCAAAGTCATGTGAAAATGAATACAGCCATAAACATAGAGACAACTTACCCATCGGTCGAATCTTTACTGTTTGGAAAGCAACCATCACAGCACATATGTTCATTGTCTTATTCAATTTTATGGTGAATGTACAATTTACTGTGCTGTAAAGAGAAATAAATATAACCAGAGCGTTACTCAACTGGAAACCTACCTACATATTTGTAGCTGTTTTTTCAAACAGTGGGGAAGGGGGACATTGACACTATTAACTTGCAATGTCACCCCAATAAGCTTGTAAACACCAACCTACCATGGGTGGAACTTTACCCCAAAGATTTCCTATGACAGAGCATTTAGAGAGGTTTACATTCACAGAGACTGCAAACCAGAGACCCTCTGACCATACACAGCTGCTGATTTGTTTTGCCCACCTGCATAATGAACATGCGGGGGTGGAAACCTAGTTTATGAAGACAAGTATCCTGACACCTAGAGTCTGAGCGGTGGCTGCTTGCCTGGTGTCTGGAGGCTGAGGGGTTTTCAACATGAGAGCCCTTTGACATCCCAGCCTAGACAAATATCAAGGTCTCTTAAATCCAAAACCACTCTGGCAGTTCCATTTAGATCATCAGATAACTAGGAATTTAAGACATTCTGTTTTTTTCACTTTTGTCTTGGTTTCAGCTCAGTTCAGTCACTCAGTCGTGTCCGACTCTTTGCGACCCCATGAACTGCAGCATGCCGAACAAAATATTAAATGTTGCAAATAATGAGAAGTGAAATAACTAAATACATATGGTGGGTAGGGATCCAATCTACAGCTTCATGGGAAACTTTGTCATTATTTGTACCAGTAAATCATTAGATGAGCAGAAACTGTTATTTTCTAGGACTTTTACTAGAATGGAATGCTCAAGATTCAGGTGGTCAGACTACTGACCTAAAAGCTGTTCTTGTTGGCTTATGCAGCTAGGACAGCCAGTGAACATCATTTCAAATGATAATCTGTGCAACCTCATATAGCTGTCAGGCAATCTGTGATTCAACCTTGCATGCACTTTTAATTTCTTATTCTTTCCTATCTTTTCCTTCCTCCTCTCTCCTTTCCATAATTTTTTCAAAATTGAAATGAGTGTCTCTTTTTTTAAATATATATTGTTATTTATTTATGTGGCTGTGCTGAGTCAGTTGTGGCATTCAGAATCTTCGATCTTCATTGTGTCACGTGGGATCTTTACAGGCAGCATGCAAACTCTTAGCTGTGGCACGTGGGATCTATTAGTTCTCTGACTAATTAGATTCCCAGGGATCTAATAGTTTCCTGACCAGGGATTGAACCCAGGCCCCCTGCATTGGGAGCACGTAGTCTTAGCTACTGGACCACCAGGGAAGCCCCTCACCAAGCTCCATGTTATGTTCCTTCTTCTCTGTGTGGCCTTCACCCTGACTAGACCACTGGGAGCCATTTGTTGGTCCTATTGGTGGCCTGTGGGGCTAAGGGCGGTGATGAGCCTCAGCTTCACAGAACCAGAGGTAAAGGGTTCAACACCTCCCACACCCCTCTGAGCTTCATAAAGAAATGAGAAGATGGATGTGACTGTAATATGTGTTTGGAAGAATAAAAAATTATATATCCAAAGTATCACTAATGTGTATTTATTCTAGAGGAATACCTTTGAATTTGCACCCTAAGACTCCTTATACTTTATTTCTCATGAGTAGAGAAATAATGATCTTTAATAAAAAAGGTATGAAAAATGACTGACCTTTGGGACTCTGCTGTGGCACACTCTATAAAATAAGTCTGAAACAAAAGATAAAATATATTAATGTTAGTTTGACAATTGAAAATATCAGGCAAGATGACCCAGGATTTATCACAGCATCACAGAATCTGAGAATCACAACACCACCTAGGAATGATCTAATTCTCATTCCTACCAGATTAATGACATATGATCAAAGCTATTCAGGCTCTACTTGGATACCTCTAGTGTCAGGAACTCTACCACACAAGGGAGCACATTCTCCTGAAGCCCTGGTTTTAAGAAACCTGGTTTTACTTAAAGGAAAATCTATCCCCGTGTAACATCCACCCATTGAGCCTAGCTTTGATTTTTGGAGCAATGGAACTTGCCCATTCATTCTTTTACACAGCAGATTTGGGGGTAATTTAAATACTTATCTCCTCAGGAATACAGAACTCCATGCTCTCCCCCAAATAATAACAGTAATTATAAACAAGTGCAGGATGTACTATGATTACCTCACTTAAGGTTTGAAGAGTTTTGTTGAGTTCTGATCGTCTGTTAATAAAATGAGAAATTGACATGAAGGAGATCATTGATGATGTTAAGTTCAAAACAAGTTAGAATTTTAGCAATTACATGAAGCATATGGTATTTATTGCTTGCAGTGTTCACTTTGAAGAAATAGTGGGTACAGTAAGAGATTCCTATGTGGGAAAAATTAATTAATATGACAAGGGAAACAAACCAGATAGACGCTGTATCGGTTCCAGCCAATGGCAAGATATAAATTATGGCTAAACAATCTCATTACTTATTAGGCTATTGCAACCCCCAGGCAGCTGCCTCTGGCAAAGGGCCAGAGGAAGTGCTGGCCTGAGGCAAAACTTCTGAGACTGGCTAGTCACTCACCCTGGGGGCCCTCTGTCTCTGATTTTTCCTCCTCTCCAACTGACACCCTCCTCTACCCTCCAGCACTCTCCAGCCATGGTCCCCACACTCCACAGCCTCAGACCACCCTGCCACTTTATTTTTCACCCCATAAATGCCCCAAGTTGCTGGCCTTTGGAGAGGTGATCTGAGACTTGTTCTTCTCATGTGGCTACGTTGGGAAAAAGCCCTCTCTTTGCTGCAAGTCTTGGCTTCTCAGTTTTTTAGCTTGTTGCACACTGGGCAAAATGAATTTGGTTTAGTGAAGATCTTACATAATTCAGTAGCATCAAAGAGAACATCCTCATGGGGATATTAGTTGATAACAGGTTACTATGGTTAGTTTGTGAAGAACTCAAGGACCAATTCTTCATACCTCTGGGTCTGTCTCTATCCTATTCTTGGTTTCCAAAAGTAAAGATAGCTCAAGAAGTATCTTTCCAGAGTTGATGTCTTAGATTTTAAATCAAACTGCAAGATTACTCACTTCAAGTCCCTTAGAGACAGGATTCCAGTTAACGTGCCATTCGCCATAACTTGATTCTGTTAGAAGCACAACATCATTAAGAATATAACAATCACTGTTTTGTTTTATAACACTTTCTAACAAGAAGTTGTTCTTTAGTTTTGTTGGGCACCCAAAGACCTACACCCCAAAGACTAT
The DNA here is from genome assembly GCA_006410635.1 of Cephalophus harveyi. Taxonomy (NCBI): domain Eukaryota; kingdom Metazoa; phylum Chordata; class Mammalia; order Artiodactyla; family Bovidae; genus Cephalophus; species Cephalophus harveyi. The sequence continues at coordinate 63,223 of SJYT01041180.1, forward strand.
GATTCCTAACTACATGGAATATTGTCTAGCAAAAGAGTGAATACATATTGGCTGAGTCAGTCTTTGTTTTTATGTTTTCTTTAAAAAATATTCTGAATCACCAAGTCTGACGTGCTAATTTCTATCTTTTGTTATTTCAAGAATTCCCCCAAAAGAACACTATTAAAGCTCTCTCTGTGAATGTAAAAAGGGACACTTGGTAGCAACCATCACTGCATTTCTAGCACCTAGCTCACTGCCTGGCACATAGTAGGTGCTCAGGAAATATTCACAGAATTAACAAACCATATTTGGCTGGGATCTTCTGAACCAATCTGGGCTTCTGAACCAGGTGGTTCAGATGGTAATGAATCTTCTTGCAATGTAGGAGACACAGGTTCGTTCGGTCCCTGGGTGGGGAAGATCTCTTGGAGAGGAAATGGCAATCCACTCCAGTATTCTTGCCTGGGAAGTTCCATGGACAAAGGATCCTGGGCGGATACCCTCCATGGGGTCCCACAGAGTCAGACAGGACTGAGTGACTAATACTTTCACTTTTCACTTTCCGAACCAATCTAGGTTATGGGAAGGCTGATACTACTTGTCTGAGTCCCAAGTGGGTGAACAGGATCAGATTGAGACTATTTTTAGATTCAACATATTTCCTATTGCTAGGAGTTTCTAATATAAAGTTCTGACTGGCAATAGAACTACATCATGTAAACACTCATATTCAGCAGCAAACCCAGTGAAAACTGAAACATAATTTTTAACAAAACTCCATGATTATTATGAAATCAAGCCCTCTTGATACGTTTGGTCATAAAAGTAAATATGCGAAATATCAGAAAAATGTGGACCTTAAATTTTTGAATATCTGAGAATTCATTTTTTAAATTGCAATTAAAAAATCTTTAAAACCTACCTGGGTAATATTGCTTTCTTCGTCATACTGAAACATGATCTCACCTCTAAAAAAGGCTAAAAATAAAATTTCAAAACGAAATCTGAGACTTGCATCCTTAGAGTTTGAGGATTAATATGACACAGAAAAAAATCATCATATTACTTTATAACAAAGTCTTTGTTATTCACATTTACTCTTTTTTCTGTCAAAAAGTTATTCAATGATTATCAACCAGTACAATTTTCAGAAAATATCAACTCTACATTTTATGTGGCAATGCAGAAAAAGAAAAGCTTATCTACTTGTCAAGAAATTTTATCCCTACCTGTTTCTCATCAAGTCTGTTTTCTGTCAAGATGTTAACTAGGCTCTAATGCTAAAATTCTTTTTAAGCTGTTGCAATTATAGGAGATAGGGAAGGGAGAGAAAAAGTATTTCTTGGCAGTTAAGCTACCTTATGGAAGTCTATTTATTCCTTGCCATTTGCAGCTTTTGTTGTTGTTGTTTTAAAATGCAGTTACCAAATGCACTATCTTTCCTAGGAACACAGTTGAGATTTTGCTTTGAAACCTGAATAGAATGCAGAGCAAATCCTTTCTTCAGTTGAACAACTTGTGACTTTCATCCCAGAAATGCCAGAAAACTCTGTTCTGGAAACACCTGCTTTGAGAAATACTGAATTCAATTTCAGAACTCAAAGCATTTCCTGCAGGGTATACTCAGAGGGGCTTTGGCTCCATGTGGAAACTAATAAAACAGAGACTCCTTAACAGAAGTACACTGTGTGCACTTCATAATCTACAGAGACAAAAAAACTGGCCTCCTGAGCAGAAAGGCAAGGATATCATATAAACTAGAGCAGGGCTCAACCAACGTTTCTGTAAGAGATCAGAAAATAAATATTTTAAGTTTTTGTAGGTTATATATTCTCTGTTGAAACTATACAACTTTGTGGTTATAGTGTAAAAGCAGCCACAGTCAGTATATAAATGAATGGCATGGCTGTATTCCAATGAAACTTTATTTACAAAAACATGTGACGGGCTATTATTTGAACTATGTGCAGTAGTTTGCCAACTCCTGAGCTAGAGGGTGGAAGACCTCCCAATCTCATCTTTCACTGCACTCCAAAATACAACTGATTCCCATAGCCAAGGACCCAGCAGTCCACTTCCACTTAAAATGGCTGACAATGCCATTAGACCAGCAAACATGATTTACCTTTTCCAGCCACCTTTCTACTGAGAACCCCAAACTCTGCATATTGATACTGAAATTTACATTAATACAATACATAATTATTAAAAGCAAAGATAATCAGTTGCTGTTGTTTAGTTGCTCAGTTATGTCCGAATTTTGCGACCCCCATGGACTAGCCCACCAGACTCCTCTGTCCATGGGATTTCCCAGGCAAGAATACTGGAGCAAGTTGCCATTTCCTTCTTCAGGGGATCTTTCTGACCCAGGGATCGAACTCACATCTCCTTCATTGGCAGGCTGATTCTTCACCACTGAGCCACCAGGGAAGCCCAAAGATAATTTATAAATGCATAGAATTACTTGTTCATTTTTGCTAAAATCTTAGCTTTTAAAACCTTATTTAGCAACCGTATATGTGCTGACACACAATTTTTCTCCCTTGCCTCTCCATTCTCCAAGCTCATCCTTCAGTCTTATTCAGCACATGTTCAGTTTCATGAATGTGCTGGGTGTACAATGATAGCAGAACAGCCAGGAAGCCACTACCTTTTGACCCTCAGCCTGACTCTACCTGGTCAGATCCCAGTTTTCTCACCAGCCTCCATTTCCCTTAATAAATCCAGATTGGAATCTGTAAGAAGTGAAGGTTTCTGGCAGGATATTGTGGAATTTCTGGTGCCAAAAGAGTTGCTCCCCTGAAAAGGTTGTTTTCACCAGACACTAAAACAAATGGTCAATTCAGTAGCTTTACTGGGGAAAACATTACTCCAACCAGCTTCCCGGCATCTGTTATTCAAGATGACCAGAGTTTGTTTTTTGTTTTTTTTTACTAAATGTTCAACTTTGAAACAGTTATCAAACATCATGTAGACATAACATTAAGCTAGACATTAGTCACCAGTCCAAAACATAAATGAAGCATGAAAATAATGAAATTATGGAGTATCCAGTGAAGAGAGGGGTACGAGGGGAGGGAGGTGAGAAGAAGCAGAGAAGAGAGTTACACAATATATGAAAGTGAAATGTATCCAACACTTTTTTTTTCTTTAATCAAAGTCAGCTAATATTTTCCTGCTGCATTCAACCTGGAGAATACTACTAGCAGAAAGCTCATGTAAGTAAACCTTACATTCACACAAATATAAAGTGTTTGTGGAACATTCTTTCAATGGAAAGTTTGCTTGTTTTCTCAACCATCCAACCTTAACTTATGTTACTTGAAATTGTTTCCTATGTTTTCCTATAATTATTGGCTTTTTTATATCATTGGAGCCACATTAAAACTTTTAACATTATAAAATACTCTGTTACCTTCCTCTTCACTCTTCCCATGATCCAGTTCTGACCTGTCACACCATGTTTTTCTGTTTTTCACATCTGCTTTCATTGATTTTAATAAGGAAAGGAGGCCATAGAGCCAAACCAACGTGAGAAAAGTGGTTGCTTCACTCCTTCTGGCCCATGGCAGAAGGGAAAATATTCCCATTTCAAAAATAGCATGTTCTCAAGAGGTTTCCATTTTAATTTTTAAAAACAGTGGACAGTCTTTCTTAGTGATGGCAAAATACACTATGGGCACTCCTGGAATTAGCATCCAATTAAACTAGATGGTACGTGAGATTTTTCAACATTCTAGTAGAGCAGTTTATTTTTAGCAAAAGATAACATCCTGTTTCTAAGTTATAATACTGAAGGTCCTATGGAAAAGCTTGAGGATTTTATATATAAGAAATGGCTTTCAATAATTAAATCCATTATTAATTATGTTCACGAGTCAACTCTAAGGATATTAGCTATGGTGAAAAATATTTGCTGCAGAGTTTCATGTTCTCATATTAAAGGAGTTAATCCATTATCTCACTTTCAATTATATCTAAAATGTGCTTTGGTTTTCATTTGAGACTCTGGGTAGCCAGGTGTGATGAAAAGAGATAAATCAGAGGGTCCCACATCATATACTTAACAGCAGGAAAACAAACCGTTTCTCTGTGGAGCTTATTTATTTGGTCATGTGTAGTGTACACAAGAACTAACCTGAGTCATTGCAAATAGATGACAAATTGCAGATATTTCTCTGGGGTTTGACACCTGCAAAGAAAACACAACCCAGCAGGTTAAACATGTTAATACCTGCAATTAAATACAACATTAAGAGAATTCACAAATTCAGGCACTGAACATGTACCCAAAATACTATATGTTAGATATAATTGGCTATGATTAATTCCACAAAGACTAAAGGAATGAGTTTTCATTTCTTAGTAGTTAAGCTATGGAAGTGGACTCACACCATTCTTTAGTGTGTCAGTATCTGATCCCCTACTCCTCCCGAAAATTTCTTTGTCCCATTCCCAATTAATCCTGCCCAATTATTAATCATTCCCAATTATTTTCTGCCCAATAAAGAAGAAATAGCATGAATACAACTGAGTATAGAGACTTGAAATGAAACAGCCCTTCCTTACTCATAGATTCTCTTTCCTTTCCTGAGAGTCCATGAACACTCTAATGCTGGTCTTAGCTCCTTATGTAAACATATGTATGAAATAACATCAATGTGTGGTATCTTTTCACATGGGCAAAACCTGTAAAAGTCAAAAAATATTGGCTGAACATCTCCCACCTTCTATAGGCTTTGGGAGGTTCCAGATACAGACCCTGCCCTCAAGGAGCTTACAATCTAGTGAGGGATACTGGCCAGTAAATAAAAAGTAATAAGTTCAGCTGCTCAGTCTGTCTGACTCTTTGCAACCCCAATGGACTGCAGCACACCAGGCTTCCCTGTCCATCACCAACTCTTGGAGCTTGCTCAAACTCATGTCCATCAAGTCGGTGATGCCATCCAACCATCTCATCCTCTGTTGTCCCCTTTTCCTCCCACCTTCAATCTTTATCAGCATCAGGGTCTTTTCCAATGAGTCAGTTCTTTGCATCAGGGGGCCAAAGTATTGGAGTTTCAGTTTCAACATCAGTCTTTCCAATGAATATTCGGGACTGATTTCCTTTAGGACAGACTGGTTTGATCTCCTTGCAGTCCAAGGGACACTCAAGTCTTCTCCAACACCACAGTTCAAAAATATCAATTATTTGGAGCTCAGCTTTCTTTATAGTCCAACTCTCACATCCATGCATGACTTCTGGAAAAACCATAGCTTTGACTAGATGGACCTTTGTCAGCAAAGTAATGTCTCTACTTTTTAGGTTGCTGTCTAGGTTGGTCATAGCTTTTCTTCCAATGAGCAAGTGTCTTTTAATTTCATGGCTGCAGTCACCATCTGCAGTGATTTTGGAGCCCAAGAAAATGAAGTCTGCCAGTGTTTCCATTGTTTCCCCATCTGTTTGCCATGAAGTGATGGGACCGGATGCCATGATCTTAGTTTTCTGAATGTTGGGTTTTAAGCCAGCTTTTTCACCCTCCTCTTTCTCTTTCATCAAGAGGCTCTTTAGTTCTTCACTTCATAAGGGTGGTGTCATCTGCGTATCTGAGGTTATTGATATTTCTCCTGGCAATCTTGATTCCAGCTTGTGCTTCATCCAGCACGGCATTTCACATGATGTTATAAAAAGTTACAGTGAAGGCAAAATGGAGTGATGGACAGTACAACAGATGACATAGGCATACAAAGGAGGTACAGATGAGTGGGAGGAGAAATAAGCCATGTTAGAACAAAAAACTTCACAAATATTAACCTAAGAAATACCTTCTCCTTTGGTGAAAGGAGAGGTACATCTTTTCTTTGATTTGAAAAGAGCTCAAAATTTACTCCACTGAGAATCTTTCCTTCATTAATTTCACCCTTTTGGTGAATTATCAAAAATCTATAACAAAAGTGAGGGACAAATGTTGATTGTGTATTAGCAGACTGCTGAAGGGAAAAGGTTGTCATATTAAGAAATATTTTGCTGTCCATATTTTGCTGTCCTTGTTAGGTCTGGTTTGGTCAGAATTATTTACGCAATGTCTGGTTGCTATTTTATTTCTACTGCACTTTATGAGTGCTTAATTCTTTCCCAAGAGAACTAGTTTGGATATAAACTAAAATTATAATTTGAGTTAGTACATGTGATGTGGTTCCTGCCAGAATGATTTAGTTGACATTTGGTGTGTAGGCATCATGTTTCAGCTAAGGGTTTTGATTCTGTGAGCAAACAATTTAGATGGTGAAAGGTACCTGACATGTAGATGTCTATACTGGTCCAGCAATGTTACCCACACCAAAATAGAAAGATTTCATTTAAAACTTACTTACTTATGGATATAACTCATTGAAAACATATACTATGCAAATACTATAGAATATACAGATGGTGGGTTGTAATGGTTTATATGTTCTTTACAACCATTGGTCTATTGCTCACTAAGCTTTTCATTCTATCATCTCTCCTGTTTCTCTGAATTTTTAGTAGTACCTTCATTTCCAGTGATATATGTCTTCTGCTATTCATTCATACTGAGAATTTTCTTTCCAATTGCTAAGGCTGTTATCCATAATTTCCCCCAAGGATATGGCCACAGGTCAGCATTTAAATCAAGAGTGAGAAAACTTTCGCAGTAATGGGTTAAATAGTAAATATTTGGGGCTTTGTGTGTCTAAAATATTTTTTGTCTCTGTTGCAGCGACTTTATTATTCATTGTGGCAGGAAAGTAGTCATAGACAATGTATATAAACAAATGTGCATGGTGGTGTTCCAATAAAACTTTATTTACAAGCATACATGGTGGGTCATATTTGGCCCACAGGCCATAGTTTGCCAAAACCTGCTTTGAATCAATTGGAAGCCTTTGTTAAGCAAATCATGAATCCTTAATCTTATAATAGGTACTTAAAAGTACATCTCTTCTTGAATTTAAATAATTTTTGAGGTTCACTCCTCTAAGAATCTTTCCTTCATAAACTACATACCACTGATAATCATTAGCAGCAGTCCTTCTATCTCCCATGCCTCTTAACAATGTCAGAAACACTTGTGTAATCATTGCCTTTATTCGCTCATATGTTCATATAGTTATCTGTTTCTCTTGTCTCTCCTCATAGACTAGGAGATTCTAGAGAGTGGGAATTGTGTCTAATTATTATTATATAATAATAATTATTATTCCCTGGTGGCTCAGACAGTAAAGAATCCTCCTGCAATGCAGGAGACCTGGGTTTGATCCCTGGGTTGGGAAGATCCCCTGGAAGAGGGCATGGCAACCCACTCCAGTATTCTTGCCTGGAGAATTCCATGGACAGAGGAGCCTGGCAGGCTACAGTCTATGGGGTCACAAAGAGTTGGACACAACTGAGCAGCTAAGCACAGCACACAACACAGTTCATTATTATATAACCCCAAACACTTAGTACAATTTAAGGTACCCAGTGCATAAATATCTATTCATTATGAACAGATTTCATTTTTAAAAGACAGGAAAAAGGTAAAAGAAAATATAAACACCCACCACTATTTGTTTAACTTTAGGTATACAAAAAGAAAGCCTAGATATTGATAATAAGTCATACCTGATGCATTGAAGGTTTTTACTATAGTGATTTTAGTTTTTTCTGCAAAGAAACAATTTAAACATTAGAGAAGAATTGTTACTTATTTTTTAGAAACAATTTGCCATGAGTATCATTTCAGTGAACTGCTAAGAAAATCATACTGTTGACACCTTCAAGACACTATTGGTCATCTCAGCAGCAAGATGAATGAGCTTTACGTACTCAGATCATTGGCAGAGGGTGGGTCTGGATTTGGACTGCTGTTTCCCCAGTTGGATCACATCTGTTACACACCCCACTGCTTGCATAATCCTACCACAGTTTCCATGTGCTGCTGCTAGACAAATTAATGTGGACTTACACGTCAGATATGCAGAATTAAGTCATTATAAGGATCTTCAGGTGACAGGTTGTAAAGAAACGGCAATTCAGAATGAACATTAATGTAAACACTAAACACAAGATCGAAAATATTGTTACGATACTCTAACATCATGAAGTATCCTGCTATTTTCTTAAGACATTAATATAATAATAATGTAATATTACTGACATAAAATTATCCTCAGAGAGGTAGAGAATATCCAACTACAGTCATACAATAAGCTCATAGCAGAACCGGGAGAGAACTGTTCAAAGTCTTGATTCATAGGCAAATATTAACATACTCTGAGGAAGCAAACCTTAGAAATACCTTCCCAACACACTCTGGGGACAGAGCCCATGGCTTGGTTTCCAGTGAAGAGAGAAGCAGGCTCATAAATCCTTACTGTAGGGATGATGTAAGAGACTGTTTTCAGGGCACAGATTTGCTAAGAAGGTCTGTCTCCTACGGTTAGTGGCAAGTTCTGAAGAAAACATCAAGGTCAGATCTTGGAGGAGCACTTAATGATGATGGTATTCTGAGTTTCAGAAACCTCATTTCTATATGTTATTGATGAGTTTCTGTTTCAGTATGTAAAAGAGCCATGGGCAATGATTGGTGGTAATCATAAAGGCTGACAGCATTTTGCATTAAGAATCATTTAAATATATTGCTTGTTCCAATACATTCCTTCCCAGAGTAAATAAAACACAATTGTGAAATGAACTCCTGGTTCTAGTGAAAAAAGAAAGTACTTTTAGGGAAGAAAGTTCTTCAGCCTCACAAATAAAAAATGCAAAATGGAACCTATGGAATTGAGAGGAAGATATAATAATATGACATAGTCTCAGCTCTGGGCAAAAGTACAGTTACACAGACATTCTCATCCACTGCTGGCAGGAATGTTGTTGGGTACAACTTTTCTAGAAGGTAATTCCGTAGTAGGTGTCAAGGGCCTTAAAATATTCATAATGCTGACCTAAATAAGTCCAATCCTTAAAGCGCATTCTACAGAAATTAGGGAGGAATGCAAAGATATTGGCATAAGGATGTTCACTGCAACAATTTCTATTTGAAAATTAAAAACAAATTTAATGTTCACATATGGTACAAGATGGAATACTATCAAGTCACTAATAGTTACGGATGCTGAACAGGGGCTCTGACAATCTAGAAGGGTGAGATGGAGAGGGAGATGGGAGGGAGGTTCAGGAGGGAGGGGACATGGGTGTACCTATGGCTGATGCTTGCTGATGTCTGACAGAAAACCACAAAATTCTGTAAAGCAATTATCCTTCAATTAAAAAAATAAATGAAGTGGCAAAAATAAATAAATAAAATCAACTGAAGCAAAAAAGTAGTAATGGATGCTGGAAAATACTTATAGCTTAGTATGAAGTCAAAAGGGCAAGATATAAAAATTTATGTAAACTATGACAATTTTGTTATATACTTATACATATATATATGTATATATGATAGTGAATGGAAAGATACCAAATTATTATCAGTAATAGTCTTAGGAAAGTAATATTAAAAATGACTATAATTTTGCTCTTTGCATTTTTCTACATTCCTCATTTTTATGAGTTAAGATGAATTACTACTATAATCAGAAAAATAATAAATGTTATTTTAAATGGAATGCTATTGCTGTAAGAGTTTGGAAGCTCAGAAGTGTGGTGACACCAGAACTATATAGTTCGGGGTCAAAGTAAAATGAGAAATAAGTCAACAGTTGGAGTCATAGGAAATGGACAAGGAGATAACTTTTACTAACCCAGAGGAACACAGTGAGAAACTCAGGAAGCCACAGAAGACAAGTTATATTCAGAAATAACTTGACATTACCTGTTTTGTTCAAAGTAGATAACACGCTTGAAGTAGCATCTGAAATAAAGTAATAAAAAATTAGCACAATTTATTGGCATGATTAACAAATACATGCATCTTCATAGGTTCCTTAAACATTTCACTTTCCCTCAAATCCTGGAGAAGTTAAGAGTTTTGCAAAAGCCAAATGGCACTAGCAAATATATTTGCTGCCCATCCCCTTACCATACTATCACTCCCCAACTCCCACAGACAATGCCTGAGAAGCATTCATTTAAAAATGTGTTTCCTGAACACATGTTATGTGTCTAAAACACAGCAACACTCCTATAATTATTAGATTTAAATAAATTCATTCATGTTGCTTAATATTTTGTCCCCTTTTTTCTCTATCATAATGAAAGTCCCTAAGGGATACAGTTAGTATCCCTTCTACAGTTAGTACTAACTTTAATACATAGCCCTGTAAATGCTTAATGTATTTGTACCTAATGGTATACTCTTATAAAGCAATCTTTAAGGAATTCTAATTTAAATTCGGAGATCTTGAACATGGTGTTCAATCAACTTTTAAGGTAATCTCATTTTCATCTTGTTTTACTTAAAATCTACCCTATTGGTATTTCTTTAAATGAAAATCCTTCTAGAATTTATTATTCTGGATGAAACTTTAAGGGGAAAAAAAAGGTATGTATTATCACACTTTTAAAAAAACCCACATAAATGGGATCTAAAAACTACTGCCAAAGTGATTTTGAAGATGTTCTTTCACTGTAAAAAAGTAATTGCACATAAAAATGATAATGTCTGGCCCTTTCCACTGGACCAAATGTGCATTTAAGAGTTTTGATCAGCATGCGTTCCATCTCTAATTGTTTAGCTCCTTAACCACCAACCACATGGTGAGATTTCATCTTAACTAAGAGACTGTGAAGTGTTGGGTTTTGACTGCACTAAGATGGAAACTGTCTACCCACAGTGGAAGGGAACAAAGTGTGCCGCCTTGCCCACCTCCCTCGAAAACAGCCCAATTCTTTGCTCTTTTCCTGAAGCCAGAGTGTTGGTTTTTGTTTTTTTTTTTTTGGTATTTGATACTACTTAAAAATTGATAAAAATCATCTGTAAAAGGCTGTCTTTGAACACTCTGTGCCTCCAAATCCAGGATGAATCATATTAAAGTTACTGGATGTGTTTTTCCCATTTAAACAATCTGTCCTGTACAGTGTGTTGGCATGGTTCCGGAAAGTAAGGAAGGCTCTCAAAATGTGATTGATAGTTCTTTCCTTTCAGAGAATAGTTGGAGTGGCAGACACTGTTCTCCCTCCACGATAAATCAGAAAGTCTAGGTTGCTCTCCAGGGTTGAGGGTCTGGGAGATTTTTTCTGTTAGTGTTTGTTATTTGAATAAGGAAACTTTCAACATCATTCATTACACATTCATTCATTATATTAAGGGTTCAATTTTTACTTGCTTTAGAAAACTTCTTACCATTTAGGCTTGTAGTTTCAACCTCTTTTATCCCAAAGAAAAAAGACAAGAAAAAGGTATAATTAAATCAAAACTTAACAAGTTGGGGTAAATCTAGGTTAAATTTTTTCAAAATCTTGCCTGGAGTACCATTGGAGTAGGAGACAAAATCACCGAGCGATGATTCAGCTGCAGGAGAAAAAAATTCCAATAAATACATTGAAACAAATTTATTTACTGAATTTTAAAGAGTTACAACTTTTGAGATATAATCATGAAAAGTAGACAACATGCTATCAGACCAATATCTAGTTAAATCTGTAAGTCCCATAATCACTCAGTGAGTATACATTTTATCAGAAAATCACAAAGAAAGGACCTAGGAGATGAAATAAATATAACTGTTTCATTTCACAGCCAACATGAGACTCATGACTGCAAAGCCTGCTGTGACCTATAGAATATTATGGAAATAAGTTTAGGGACCACAACAAAGTATTTTCAAATTTTTTCAGTCAGACAGTTCTAGACATGTTATAGTTTAATAATTTGGCACATAGGTTCTACTCTGTTTATAATCACACCTGGTAACTCTACTCACAGTGAATTTAGGATTTTAAAAAACAACACTGCTATCACTCAATACTGTACTACCTAACACAATTTCCTGGTAAGTTATTTTAAAATACGGCTGCTATTAAGGCAATCAATCAGGTTGTAAATTTCCTGTGGAATAACTCCACTTACACTAAGAGGTCAGTCTACTGCACACGCTTTGCATGTTTAAATATTAGAAAGATCCAATAGTTTGACCTCTCCATATACACAGGACAAATAAACAGTTTACAACTAAAACAAGCTTTGCAGTAGGGAGCCTGATATTCAGCTGGTAAGGATAACATCTGGGTGTGTCGAGGCACTTGGCTGGCCTGTTTTAGACCATTCATGCGTTGGCTGAAACACACACACCCTGTCTGTCCTACATTACTGCTTCCAAATTTTGTCATTTACTACATTTTTTTAGTTCTTTCATTTATTTATTTAACTACATTTTTAAAACTTACCAAGTATATTTCTTGAGAAGCAAGGCAGTTCTTGAGCAATAACATCCAAAGTGTGAATAGAGAATCCTTTATTTTGGGGGCAGAACAATATAATTTGGCCAAAGCTGGTTTTTAATGAATGACTATTCATTTTTCTGAATGGTGACACCACCCAAAGAGGCCTGCAGGCACAGCTGCAGAGGCCTGGATGTGTGCTGGCTCTCCCCCTTGAGCCCCAAGATTGTGCCTAGCATCTATGTTTCCAAACCCCGACCTCATTCCATGCAAACAGGGCTTTGCAAAGATATCACTATGATTAAGTCTAAGAAGACTAATACAGCACAAGAAAAATACAGTGGTTCATTTTATCCTAGAAGTGTAACAACGAAGGAGCAAACTAGCTTAGTAAAAAGAGCTTGGGCTTTGGAGATTTGCTGTCCTGGGTCTGAATCTTTGCCTGATGACTTATTAACTTAATAATAACAATCATTATTACTTGCTGAGGGTTTACTCTGTGCCGGGCACATGTGTTATCTCATTTCATTTTCACAACTTCCCTATGAAGTAAGTACTGTTATTCTCCCCAATTTATAGATGAAGAAACTGAGGCACAGTAAGGTGAAGGAACTTGTCCAAAGTCACACAGCTAGCAATGGAGATGGGAGGGTAGTGGCCAAATTCAAACCCAAGTAGTGTAGCTCCAGAGAATGAGCAAGTTTCATCCTGTCTGACCATCAGTTTCCTCATCTAGAACATGAATATAATGATCCCTATACTGTAAGACTGGAAGCACAATGAGATGTTGGAAGACTCCTAGGCATGTAGTGTGTGCATGAGCAGTGATTACTAATTTAAGTGAATGAATTAATAACAGTAGAAACTCATTTTCACGCACTTTGGCCACCTCATGCGAAGAGTTGACTCACTGGAAAAGACTCTGATGCTGCGAGGGATTGGGGGCAGGAGGAGAAGGGGACGACCGAGTATGAGATGGCTGGATGGCATCACCGACTCAATGGACGTGAGTCTGAGTGAACTCCGGGAGTTGGTGATGGACAGGGAGGCCTGGCGCGCTGTGATTCATGGGGTCGCAAAGAGTCGGACACGACTGAGTGACTGAACTGAAGGACAGAACATGAGTTGACTCACTCCTTATACAAAAAAAATTGTTCCGTAACAAAAGATTGTTACATATACGTTACAGAAAGAGAAACACAGAAGGAGGAGTCAGAGAAGCTACCTGCTGCCTCTAAAGGCAAAAGGCTGTGTGAAATTAAATAAGTTACTCAACTGTTACAGGCATCACTGTGTCATTAACTAAGGGATGGCGGGACCACATTATCCCTGAGGTCCCATTACAGCCAGCAGTCTCAAATGTGGGTTCTGTTCCTGGTTCCTGCCAAGATGGTTCCCAGTTAAAAATTTTTTAACTCATTTGCCTTCCCATTCTGATGAGTCCTAAGCCTTTTGAAAGATATTTATTTAGTGTGGTGCTAACGAAGTATATTTAAGAGAACATTTCAACACTTTATAGGATCATTCAGCATGTTTATGTTCTTGATACTCTTCAGGACACTTACAAACTAGAATACTAAAAAGAACACTGAAGAACATTAGTAGCTACCGTGATGAAAATCCACAACTTAGTCTCCAGCTGTTTAACAATGTGGGCGTATAGGTATGCCTGTCATCTTTTGCTATTGATTTCTCAGGTGTAGGTTTAATGACAGAATTCAATTAAGCTTCACGCAAGAAAACACTTTTGCTGGATCTGACACTGCATGGAGAACTTTATTCCTGAAATGCCCCCAAAGTCATAAAATAACAATCTTACCAGATGGTGACAGCAAACTGGAATTGTAAGCATGTTCTGTTGAGGAAAAAGGTGATTTAAAGTTAGTTTAGTTTGTAGATAAACAACAAGGACCTACTGTATAACACAGGGAACAATATTCAATATAATAACCTATAAAGAATTTGAAAAAGTATATATATATATATATAGCTGAATCAGTTTGCTGTATACCTGAAACACAACATTGACTGTAAATCAACTATACTTCGATGAAAAAAATTTTAAATCAACAAAATTGGTTTAGTGCATTAATTTGTACATTAACACCTTTAATGGGAGTGAATGTAAAATGAATTACAAATAGCTACCAAAAGAGGGCAGTATGATAATTTACTAATATTTTCAACAGTCTAATCAGTTCTATCAATTCTCCACAAAGACATCTCTGGTGGAGCAATTCTTCCAACTATTGACAGTGCTCTATATATTTGTTATATAATGGTCTGCTGCTGCTGCTGCTAAGTCACTTCAATCATGCCCGACTCTGTGCGACCCCATAGACAGCAGCCCACCAGGCTCCCCCATCCCTGGGATTCTCCGGGCAAGAACACTGGAGTGGGCTGCCCTTTCCTTCTCCAATGCATGAAAGTGAAAAGTGAAAGTGTGGTCTAGTACATTTTAAACTAAAAATGATGACTAAGAATTTTGGTTGTTGGCTAATGTTCATTAGAATGTATAAATGTGTATACCTGCATAAATTAAACTTCCCTTAACTGTATTTCTTTTTATACCTATTAGCACAGACTTTATACCTGTAATTAAACCACTTATTTATTCTGAGTTAACCTAGAACAGACGCCTCTGGGTATAAAAACTACAAGAACTGCTGTGTTATTTATTTTGGGAGGATGCTCAGATTCCTTAAAAGTAATCTATTTTTTCTCAATGAAAATGAATACACTTACTGGAGAAACTTTAGAAAACAGATAAACAAAAAGAAGAAAATTAAAATGACCTATAATTTCACCATCCAGAGATAATACATATAAATCTGCGGTGCTGGAAAAGACTCTTGCAAGTCCCTTGGACTGCAAGGAGATCAAACCAGTCAATCCTAACGGAAATCAACCCTGAATATTCACTGGAAGGACTGACGCTAAAGCTGAAGCTCCAATACTTTGCCCACCTGATGCAAAGAGCTGACTCACAGGAAAAGACCCCAATGCTGGGAAAGATTGAGGCAGGAGAAGAAGGCAGCAACAGAGGATGAGATGATTGGATGGTATCACTGACTCAGTGCACGTGAGTTTGAGCAAACTCTGGGAGACAGTGAAGGACAGGGAAGCCTGGTGTGCCACAGTTCATGGGGTCGCAAAGAGTCGAATACGGCTGAGCAACAAAAATGTACAATAAGATCATGTCACAAATTTGTAACATGGTTTTTCTCATAACACGACATCCTAAACATTGTTGTATCATTAAACAATTATCCCCAATATAATTTTGTGATGACTGCATTGCATTTCATTGATTGGATGTGCCACTAATTTATATAACAAACATCCTTTAATGGACATTTTAGTATGTACAATTTGCCATGATTACAAAAATGCTGCAAGAAATCCTCTTGGTAAATTTTTGCATACACACTCAGTTATTTCCTTCAGAAATTCCATGAATTTTGATTGCCAAGATGACCTACAGAGAACAAACCAATTTATACTGCCCTTTGCAGTACATGACTATTACTTTCCCAAACTCTAACCCAGATAGGGGTTATAAATTTTTAAACTGTTTTTAGTTACAAAGGAATGGTTATTTCCATAGTAGTATCTGATACACAATTAAAAAGAAAGAATACTATAAACTAAAATTGCACAGTGAAACATACCTGGTAACTTGTGGGAACCTATTTTCCTTAAATGGTGGTAGGGTACTGATTATTTTCTGGGATAAATAAAACCCAGTTCTGCTTGAAAGCACACTGAATGAATGTTCAAGTGGATAGTGCAGTTAGTCCCTTGATTCTCTAATTTAATTGGCACTGCCTCTTCTCAATCTCTGTCCTTCAATATCTCTCTCATGCTACCTTAATATTCCACCAATCAAATGAGTCTGTTGCGTTAACAGGATTTTAATTTTGAGAATGCTCCTGGGAGCACTAAGGGGAAATCAGTCATTCACAGCTTAGAATGAATCAATTCCAATTGGCTGAAGTCTTATTATGTAGCAAAGATCTACCATCCTGAGCCATGTTGAAAATTTCTGGGAAGAATGAACATTCAGTATGGGCTACCTGAAAATGACACATTGGTTTAGGCAGGTGAGGTAGAGTGGGGGTGGGAACATGGCACAGACAGGGAACAGCACTGAGGAAAAGTTGAGATCAGGAAAAAGGGATGGAGAGTGATGCTGAAGGACAACACAGTATAATACTGCTTCCTTTTTAATTTTGTCCAGTGGCTGACCTGAGTCACCGATGGTTTCTACCTTCTCCACTGCAAAATCCTTTGATGAGAACTATGTGCCCAATGGCACCCCACTCCAGTACTCTTGCCTGGAAAACCCATGGACGGAGGAGCTGGTGGGCTGCAGTCCACGGGGTCGTGAAGAGTCGGACACGACTGAACAACTTCACTTTCCCTTTTCACTTTCATGCATTGGAGAAGGAAACAGCAACCCATTCCAGTGTTCTTGCCTGGAGAATCCCAGGGACGGGGGAGCCTGGTGGGCTGCCGTCTACAGGGTCGCACAGAGTCGGACACGACTGAAGTGACTTAGCAGCAGCAGCAGCATGTACCCACAGGGAAAGGGGCTGATTTGCGTTTACCTCTTTCTTAGATGCTAGAGGAAATGGACAACTCAGGGGTAACAGGAGAGCCAGAGTAGAGAAGAGAACTTTACTGGGCCATCTCTGGGTAGACAGGTTTGGTAGGCATGGACTCACAATCAAGAAAAACCTAATCAAAACATAGATCAAAGGCTAGACCAGCCCAGCCTACAGGGCTCCCAGCAGAGACCTACATTGATGAAGGGAAAGAATACAGTAAATAAAAGCTAGAGATTTTTAAATCGTTATTGTCCACATTTTTCCTTTGGCTTTTCCCCCCCTTCTAATGGCCCAATTATCAATGACTAACATTTTATTCACTTTTTCTGTCTCTCATTATAATGCTCCACATCACTCCTCCTGGTTCAACATAGAGATGTCCCCATAGGCCTTCCACTTTCCTGAGTATCAGCATCTGTTTCTCTTGGGCTCTCTCCTAACTCACTTCCCATTTGTTACTAGCAAAGAGGTGGTCGGCATTTCCAGTGAGTCATATATTTGAGTTCCATGCCACTCTTAGGAGACAAAACATTTCCATTGTTAAAAAGATTCACAAGCAAGGAAAGGAAAAACACTTAAAATTTTCAGACTTTCCTTTGGAAACTTAAAAAAAGCAAATTTTAAAGCATTATTCATTTATTGAAGTGTTGATTTAAGTCCATAAATAAAATTATTGTGATCTGTCTATAAAATTTACTCAATATGACTCCCTAGTGATTTTTTAAAAACAAAGTCCATATATTCCAATTATGATGAACAGGAGTTTGGCATGGCTAAGGTTTGAATGGAAGTCAAATGGAGGAACTGGCAACTCAAGAAACTGGCCCCCTCCTCTCCTCCATGGAGTCTCTTTCCCTACATCACTTCCCTGGCACATTCTTTCAGTTATTGCCACCACTTCCTCAAATCCAATCCCACAGGGCCAAGTGTAGTCTGAGCACTGCCATGTGAACACCTTACTCTCAATGCCTCTCTAACCCTACATATCTAAGAATTAGTCCTTCATCACCCCACAGCATTTCCATACCTAATCATTCCTGAATTTGATAGACTGCTGGAAATGTACAGGGAATGGACAATTTTGACTCCATGTTGGATCTGTTTCTTTGACTGTAACCTTTGCTTTTCATTGCTTTTGTTAATATAATCATACATAATGGCCTGCCTCAGAGAACCCTCCTCTTCCTCACTGTTAAAGTTCCTTTGTTCAGCTATCAGGGAGACAATCTGACCCTGCCCACCTCGGAATGGCCGCAGAAAAGAAATTAATATTCCCCCTATTTTTCAAGATAAATGGCCTTTTTCCTTTACTTCACCTCCCCCAACTCTGTTCTATAAAAGAACCTGGCATCCAGACCCCATAAAATAGTTTGAGACATTAGTCTGCCATCTTCTCAGTCTGCTGTCTTGCCAAATAGTTGTTATTCCTTGCCTCAACACCTATCTGTAGACTCAGTGGCCTGTTGTGCAGCTAGCGGAGTGAGCTTGACTTAGTAACACCAGCTGAACAATCTAAGCTGGAAACTTTAGTACGTTAGTTTCCTGCTGCTGCTGTAACAAATTACCTTGAATTTAGTGGTTTAAGACAATGCAAATTCATTATGTTAGAGTTCTGCAGGTCCGAAGTCCACCTGGTCTGGTCAGTCTTGCCAGACTAAAATCAGGGTGTCAACAGCCTGCATTCCTTTCTAGAGACTGAGGGAAAATGTGTGTCCTCCTTATTTGGATAAATGGCAGTTCCTTGCAGTTGCAGCACCCAGGTCCTCATTCTCTTGCTGGCTGTAAGAAAGTTCAATTCTAAAAG
Source organism: Cephalophus harveyi (assembly GCA_006410635.1). Taxonomy (NCBI): domain Eukaryota; kingdom Metazoa; phylum Chordata; class Mammalia; order Artiodactyla; family Bovidae; genus Cephalophus; species Cephalophus harveyi. Next base: position 81,929 of record SJYT01041180.1, read on the forward strand.
CCACCCACATTTCTTGGTTCATGCTCCATTCCTGAATCTTCAAAGCTAGCTACAGTGGATGGGGTGGTCAAGTCCTTCTCATGTAGCATCCCTCTGAATCACTCATCTGCCTCTCTCTTCCAGTTTTAAGAAAGCAAGTGACTAGATTGGGCCCACCCAGGCTATCCAGGATCATCTCTCCAGCCGATAGTCCTGATCTTTAGTCCTGTCTGCAAAATCCCTTAAAGGCTACACATTTAAGGTTCCAGGTATTAGGAGGAGACATCTTTGGGGAGTCATTATTTTTCCTTGTGACTCAAAAATTCAATTTTTTTAAACTTATAGAGAATGAATTGCAAGGAACCACATTTTGTGAAGAAAAAATCCCACAGGGGTACAGTGAAGGGCCCATAACCCTAGAGTTAGTTTCAGCAATACAGCTGAGTTTACGAACCAAAGTCTCTCTCCTGACTCCTCCCATTCTCCACCTCCCACCCCCAGATCCAGTCATCCATCCCGTGCATTCTCACCATAGCAGTGAGCTTTTGCACAGATTAAAGAGAAATGATGTGTGATGGTAGTAATAGTGAACACTGACTGATGCTTCCTGTGAGCCAGGCTTGACACATGAAGGGCTTCATACATATTTTACTATTTAATCAGCCAACAACTGTATGAAATATGTGGATTCCTTAGAATCAGTCTTTTTTAGTGTTTGAGAAACTAAGGCCGGGCAAGGTTCTGTGAATTGTTCCACGCCTCCCTCAGAATTCTCTGTAGAGCTGGGGTTTGAACCCTGGCAGTCTGATTTCAGAGGCTACCCTCTGGGCCTCTATTCTGCTTCCCATGATAAACTCTGCAGACCATAAATTATTATATAAATGTGAAGTATTATTACTAATATTCCCTAATTTCTCTCTCATCTCTTTCTTCCCATGCACACTGCCCACTTCTAAACCCAGATCTTGATCGCCTCACACTTAAGTGAAATATTAGAACTGGAATCTTCTCAACTGGAAAGGATCCTAAACATTCTTCACATTTGACTTCTCCCCCAGTTCAGTGAGCCAGCCACCAAATGCATACCACTGGCCACAATTCCAACTGAGCTCCGTTGTTCTATCTTGCCCACATAATGGGACTCACATTGAAGTTTTTGAAAGTTTGAATTACTCACCAACATTTAAAAATCAGATTTCAAATAAAATTCCAAAATTTTACCCTTCCAAAATTGGAAGTTTCAGATGACCTCTGTTAGCTCTCTAGCCCTTGAAAGCATGCTCTGGCAGGAAGCTGATGGATACGGCTCTCTCCTCTTTCTATCTTAAAAGTGTATTCACTGATTCCACCATTTACTTAGCACTTGGGTGTATACCACTGGGCACTGTTATTAATACTTAACTTTTTCCCTGTATGTCTTGTTTTCCCAACTAAATGCTAAACTGCTTGATGCTTTATTATCTTCAGTAATCCAGTGCAGGGCTTTGTATGTGATAGATGTTTAAAATATGTTTGGATTGCCTGACGACATCATTATGGAGTCTCTATCAGAAACACACAGCAGGGGAAAGATGGGCAGATCTGAGAGCAGTGAGGCCGAGTCCATGAAGGAATGACTTAATACTTCTTAGATGGTTATTGCTCAGAATTGCCCTCTGGAGTAGTAACCACAACTGTCACTCCATCTTGCCTAACATATCTTCCAAAGGAACACAAAAATGGCTATTCAAACAAACAAGCATCTCCTGCAGCAACGATCTCAACACTATACCTTTATTGACCTTTCCTCTGTTCCTAATGCTCTCTTTCTGCTCACTCACTCCTGATTCCTAGGATCAACTCAAAAACAACCTGCACCCAAATCATACAAAGTCATGTGTGAGGTTTCTGAGGTTTTTCTTTTTCTTCTGCTATTTGATATGTGGGAAATATAAGACTTCAAATGGGAGACAGTCGGTTGTCTTTAAACCTGAGACTGTTGTAAATAACTCTTTACTCCCAGCGCATCCCCCCACCCCAAGTTGGATGGGAAAGGCTTAATCTTTTAGGAGTGGATCTAAAAAGAATGACTAGACCCGTTAGCATGAATATTTTAGATCCAACTAAAATTTGTAATCCAGTGACAGTCCTTCTCTGGATTGAATTACTGTTTCAATGAGAGATGATTCAAAACAAGGCACCACGCCTTAGGCACTCTTATATGGGAACCCCAAACAAAATAATATTTTTTATGATGCTAGCTCTCAAGGACTCTTCCAAGAAGCATATTTTTCAGACTTTACTACATAACAGACAAAATGAATGAAACCATTTCTACAGTGACACAACCGAAATGTGTTAAGCTGTGACCATCTCACGTCACAGTGCTCAATAAATACTGACATAACGTTTTTATTAAACAATTAATAATGACATCACTAAAGAAAACTTCAGCTCCTAGCTGATGGAATTTCCCCAAGTGCAAACAACTGGCAATTGTAGGTGGGCCTTGGCCAAAATGGGAAGAGTGAAATGTGTTCTTGATCCCCCAGCCTCTGGGTCTTGCTCCTCTCCCGGGTGAGGATAGGAGAACCACTCCAGAGCTGATCTAGCCTCTCTCAGGGGTTAATAGATCTAGCAGACAATCTAGGAGATGCATTTTGTGTGTATTTACATGCATTTTTTTCCGGGAAGAATAGAGTCCCAAAAGAAAGTCTCTTTAAGAAGCATGTATAGAGCATTACTATGACCCAGCACTTCATAAATATTATCTCAAAGTCCTCATGACAATATTACATGTAAAGTAATCCCCATTTTACAAATGGGGAAACTGAGGCACGGGAGGTCAAATAACATGGAAAGGGATAGAGCTAGGGTCTGAGCCTAGCCTTTCCAGCCCTACTACATTGGGCTGCTTCTCACCCTGGGCTGTGATCTAAAACGATGGGCCACTGACCTGCTGGCCATCCACCCTGCTCTACCAGGAAGGACATGCACTTTAGAAAGGAGGAGAGCCTTGAAGTAAACTATTTTTGACAGGTGAGGGATATGAGAGCATCATCCCCCACTTTCCAGTGTCTGTGCAGTTAGACATATAGACAGTAATCTAGGCTTCTGGTCAAGGCCAGTGCAGATAATGGGAGTACTTGGGTTATGCTTTCCATTGTAAAATGCTAGCCACAACTTGGGTTCACTCTACTTCTAAAGGCTCGTAGCTTCTGGAGCTTTTTAGTCTGATATGTAAATGCTTAGTGCTTCAAGAGGCAGCGAAGGAGTGTGCCTCTATTGAATGCTGGCATTAAGTCCAGGCATCTTCATGGAATCTACCTCCATGCCCATGAAACATGGCCCTCCATCCAGACCTCAGCTCCCTGGCCCTCCCCTCAGTCACTTTGGCATCCCAGCTGTCTCTTCAACACACCAGGCATAGCCTCACATCAGGGCCTTTGCACTTGCTGTTCCCTCTGCCTGAAATACTTTTCCCATAGAGAACCTCTTGGTTTGCCCTCGTGTCTCTTTCAAATGTTGCTCAATATCATCTTCCCTGAGAGACTGATTCAGACCACTCTATTTCCAAAGGATGAATGAGCATGCCTCCTTAAATAACTTTAAATGTGAATAAGAGACTAGGCTCTTAAGGGAGAGGTTCAAATGCTGTCTCTGCCATGAGTAAATTTCTGGCATTTCTCTGCTTGTATTTATTCATCTGTAAAATGGGGGCAACTATTTTAAATGAAAGTATATTACATTTACAAAGTATTTTTATCACAGTTTCCACAGTAAGTTGTAATGTTAATTCAGGCTATATGACTTTGTGTCCTTGGATAAAGTTTACCTTTATATAATAAACTGTTTTTCTTAATGCAAACAATGTGATATAAATAATTTGCAGAGGAGCATTTTTTAAAAATCATGTAGTTTCTAAGACTTGTATGATGTCATTTCCATTCTAATTGTAAAACGTTCCTATCTATTCACTAATGCTTGAATAGTCAGAATATCTACTGCAACACTGTGTTTGTCTAACGCAAGTTTCCTTAGCTTAGCAACATTTCCTAGAAAGACCATAGGTTCCATCATTTTGTATTACACATCAGGAAATGGAAGTTCACAGAAACCATTTCAGAGGTGAAGGAGACTTGAGATGACCTAGTAGAATATTGTAAATCCAGAAAAGTGGCAAAGGTAGTCACTTACACCATATTTCTTTACTTCAAAAATCATTTATTTACCCACCATAGGCTGCATAAGGAAAGAGTGTGTGATCTTTACTTGAAATTAGCTTTCTCCTGGTTTTCTACTGCTGATCACAAACACTGGATACAGTTATCTCTGTGGTCTTTGCTCAACACAAAAAAGGGAGGAAAATTTTACTTAAATCATTTGACAGACAGATCTTTTAGGACTCGGAGTTCACTGGAAGAAAAGTATTATAACATAAGCCATAGGTCTGGAAAAGACTAGATACCAAATCAGTCCAAGCCCCTCAGTCTACAAGGGAGGGAAGAAGCTCAGGAACATGAAGGAATTTGCCCAAAGCTTGGTCATTTATTTCAATTTTTCAAGGCCTACTGTATATGAGACATTGGGGGTATAAAGCAGGGAATAAAATATAAGCAAGGAATAAAACAAAACCCCTGGCCCCAAACAGAGTTTACATTTTATTGATATTATGCAACTCACTTGAAAGTTTTAAATTTCTACCTGGAAAAATATTCTATCACTGAAAGTTCTTTACTAATCCAAACTTCATGTTGTTTGCATTCCTAAAGGGAAAGAAGAGGCAAGGGTGTAGGTCATATAAGACACTTATGTTAAAAACAAGCACAACTGCCACAGACATCATTGCAAAGGCATCCTCAATTTACCTTGATGGTTTCTTACAGCACTGTGATCTTGTGAACACGAGGCTTCTTGCCAAGATCAATCTGTTTCTTCTTATTTCCTTGAAGCAAAGATGTACCCACATCATGGTATGTTTCAAACAGCATGTTCTCTTGGAACATCGACTTACTTCTTAATAGATTAAATCAGTGAAACTATTGCTTTTATTCCTCAGATGTCTTGGAGGTAAAAATCCATCACAAGATAAATGAATACAGCAAAGTTTCAGTAAAAATTGTGTAAAAGTAACATTTTCAACTGCTTCAGGGACCAAATATTGAGGGAGTGGTTAAGGACCCAAGTTCTAGAATGCTGTTATTGTTGTTGTTCAGTTACTTAGTTGTCTCCAACTCTTTGCAACTCCATGGACAGTAGCACATCAGGCTTCCCTGTCCTTCACTATCTCCCAGAGTTTGCTCAGATTCATGTCCATTCAGTCAGTGATGCCATCCAACCACCTCATCCTCTGTCATCCCCTTGTCCTCTTGCCTTCAATCTTTCCCAGCATCAGGGTGTTTTCCAATCAGTCAGCTCTTTGTATCAGGTGGCCAAAATATTGGAGCTTCAGCATCAGTCCTTCCAATGAATATTCAGGGTTGATTTCCTTTAGGATTGACTGGTTTGATCTCCTTGCAGTCCAAGGGACTCGCAAGAGTCTTCTCTAGCACCACAGCTTGAAAGCATCAATTCTTAAGTGCTCAGCCTTTTTTGGGCTTCCCTGGTGGTTCAGAGGTTAAAGCTTCTGCCTGCAATGCGGGAGACCTGGGTTCGATCCCTGGGTCGGGAAGATCCCCTGGAGAAGGAAATGGCAACCCACTCTAGTATTCTTGCCTGGAGAATCCCATGGACAGAGGAGCCTGGTGGGCTACAGTCCACAGGGTCGCAAAGAGTCGGACACGACTAAGTGATTTCACTTTCAGCCTTTTTTACGGTATAGCTCTCGAGAATGCTACCACTTCTACTTTTCAGCTGTGTGAAGTGACTCCAACTGTCCAAGCCTCAGTTCCCTCATTTTGAAAATAAAGGATTAACACTTGATTGTAGCTCCTGTCAGGATTCACTAAGGTAACACATGAAGCTTTTTAAAAAATACTTATTTATTTGGCTGAGCCAGGTCTGAGTTGCTGCACATGGGTCTTCGATCTTTGTTGTGGCATGTGAACTCTTAGTTGCAGCACGTGGGGTCTAGTTCCCGGACGAAGGATCAAATGTGGGTTTCTGGCACTGGGATTGTGGAGTCTTAGCCACTGGACCACCAGGGAAGTCCCACAGTATTTAAAATGATGTGACAAATGTAAACCTCTATGAAGACCCACACCCTTTCCAGCCTTCTGTTCTTTCATCCTGCAGATACTGTTAGTTTAGGGACTCAACCTTTCAAAGTGAAGGTAAAGTCACTCAGTGTCTGACTCTTTGTGACCCCATGGACTATACAGTCCATGGAATTCTGCAGGCCAGAATACTGCAGTGGGTAGCCTTTTCCTTCTCCAGGGGATCTTCCCAACCCAGGGATGGAATGCAAGTCTCCCATATTGCAGGCAGATTCTTGACAGCTGAGCCACAAGGAAAGCCCAATACCAGAGTGGGTAGCCTGTCCCAGGAATTGGACCAGGGTCTTCTAGCATTGCAGGCAGATTCTGTACCAACTGAGCTATCAGGGAAGACAACCTTTCAAAACCTCAGGTTATCTCCATTTTCACTTGAGATCCCTAGCCCCTTTCAGTGTTTTTCAGATGGCTACCACTGTTTCAGCATCAAATCCAAACTGAAAATATCCAGGCACAGCATTATCAAATAGAACTTTCTGCAACAACGGAAATTCTGTGTATGCACTGTCCCATAAAGCAGCCACTAGCCCCGGGTGAACATTGAGTGCTTGACATGTAACTTGTGTGACTGAGGATCTGAATTTCTAATTTCACTTCATTTTAATTAATTTAATTTTAAATAGCCACATGTGTCTAGTGGCTATCATATTAGAGAGAGTGCATGTCTAGAGGAAGAGGAGAAACCTGGAGTGTCAAGAGTGGGGAAGTTTTTCCTAGAAGTCCCCCAGCAGATTTTCCCAGGTTTCTCTTTGGGCTAAAGCTGGTCACATGCCTACTCCTACCTGGAGAATCCCATGGACAGAGGAGCCTGGTGGGCTACAGTCCACAGGGTCGCAAAGAGTCGGACACGACTAAGTGATTTCACTTTCAGCCTTTTTTACGGTATAGCTCTCGAGAATGCTACCACTTCTACTTTTCAGCTGTGTGAAGTGACTCCAACTGTCCAAGCCTCAGTTCCCTCATTTTGAAAATAAAGGATTAACACTTGATTGTAGCTCCTGTCAGGATTCACTAAGGTAACACATGAAGCTTTTTAAAAAATACTTATTTATTTGGCTGAGCCAGGTCTGAGTTGCTGCACATGGGTCTTCGATCTTTGTTGTGGCATGTGAACTCTTAGTTGCAGCACGTGGGGTCTAGTTCCCGGACGAAGGATCAAATGTGGGTTTCTGGCACTGGGATTGTGGAGTCTTAGCCACTGGACCACCAGGGAAGTCCCACAGTATTTAAAATGATGTGACAAATGTAAACCTCTATGAAGACCCACACCCTTTCCAGCCTTCTGTTCTTTCATCCTGCAGATACTGTTAGTTTAGGGACTCAACCTTTCAAAGTGAAGGTAAAGTCACTCAGTGTCTGACTCTTTGTGACCCCATGGACTATACAGTCCATGGAATTCTGCAGGCCAGAATACTGCAGTGGGTAGCCTTTTCCTTCTCCAGGGGATCTTCCCAACCCAGGGATGGAATGCAAGTCTCCCATATTGCAGGCAGATTCTTGACAGCTGAGCCACAAGGAAAGCCCAATACCAGAGTGGGTAGCCTGTCCCAGGAATTGGACCAGGGTCTTCTAGCATTGCAGGCAGATTCTGTACCAACTGAGCTATCAGGGAAGACAACCTTTCAAAACCTCAGGTTATCTCCATTTTCACTTGAGATCCCTAGCCCCTTTCAGTGTTTTTCAGATGGCTACCACTGTTTCAGCATCAAATCCAAACTGAAAATATCCAGGCACAGCATTATCAAATAGAACTTTCTGCAACAACGGAAATTCTGTGTATGCACTGTCCCATAAAGCAGCCACTAGCCCCGGGTGAACATTGAGTGCTTGACATGTAACTTGTGTGACTGAGGATCTGAATTTCTAATTTCACTTCATTTTAATTAATTTAATTTTAAATAGCCACATGTGTCTAGTGGCTATCATATTAGAGAGAGTGCATGTCTAGAGGAAGAGGAGAAACCTGGAGTGTCAAGAGTGGGGAAGTTTTTCCTAGAAGTCCCCCAGCAGATTTTCCCAGGTTTCTCTTTGGGCTAAAGCTGGTCACATGCCTACTCCTAAATCAAATATTGGCAAGGAAAACCATTTCCACAGGTAGCTTAAAATAATCAAGATTCAGTGCGGGCATAGCAGCCCCAGCCCTAGCAGTGCCTGAGCTAGAGCAGGCAGCAGGGTATGGAGGGGCTCAGAGGAGCTGAGCTGGCCCGTGGTGGGTGAGGGGCCAGCTGGACACTTCTCTCTTCTTTCTGTAGTTGATAGTTTGGGCGGTAAAGAGATGGCTGACAGCGTCAAAACCTTCCTGCAGGACCTTGCCAGGAGAATCAAAAGACTCCATCTGGGGAATTTGTACCATCTCAAAGCTAAATGCTTGAATTCAGCAAGAGAGACAGGAGCAGCGTCGAAGAAGGGCAAGCAGTGTCCTGGCTCAGAGGAGAGCCCAAAGCATAGAAAGCAAGCAAGAGAGTGAACCACATATTGTTAGTAGAATTTTTCAGTGCTGCGCTTGAAATGGTGGAGTTTTCTGGTTCAGTCTCCTTATTTTTTCGAATTCCTGTCCTTCAATCAGTAACGGCCCAGATTATTGGTGATCCATACTACATGGGGATGTCTGGCCGTGGCTGGAGTTCTTCCTTACATCACTTTTCAGTGCTCTCTGGGTGCTGCCCCTCTTTATGCTCAACAAAGTCGTCAACATGATTTGGTTTCAGGATATAGCCAACCTGGCTGGCATTCAAGGTATTGGGGAGGAAGCCTCACCCATTCCCTAGTATCAGGAAAATAAATGCTGACATGCTCTTCAACCTCTTGCTTCAGGCTCTCTTCCTCCTCCAAGGGATGTTTGTGAGTCTCTTTCCCATCCATCTTATTGGTCAGCTGGTTAATCTCCTGCATACTATACTGCTTCGAATATCGTTGGTTTAATAAAGGAATTGAAATGCACCAGCGGCTGCCAAACATGGAAAGGAACTGGCCTTACTACTTTGGATTTGGTTTGCCCCTGGCTTTCCTCACAGCAATGCAGAACTCCTTCATTGTTGGTGGCTGCCTCTTCTCTATGCTCTTTCCTTTATTCATTATCAGCACCAGTGAAGCAAAGACGCCTGGCAAAGCATACCTTTTCCAATTAATTGTGCCTCTTCTCCTTGGTAGTTTTCTTAAGCAAAAGACTCTTCCACAAGACAGCCTAGCTGCTGTCGGCCCTGAGTAGATCTACTTCTGCAGAAGAATTCCCATCACCACACCCATCTCTTGCCAAACTGAAGGCTGCTGCAGGCCACTGAGTTGGTCACCCACCATCCAGAGTAGGCGGGTGGGATCAGAAAGATGCTGTGGCAGCTCTTTCCTGGCTCACCTCCATCCCCTCCCAAGGAAGGTGAGGCCTACCCTGCCAAGAGCCCTGCCCACACTCCATTCTCTCTGAGAAATCCAGATTTTTGTCTCTGGTGCATGTAAAAGGCAGAATCTTCCTGATACCAACCAATATGGATTTTCAACACCGGTAAGTCTGAAAGGACCATAGGTTTTTCTGCAGTTCTTTTCTAGCATTTGCCAGCCCCATGCCTGGACTGATTTGAATACTCTTTCTCCCTGTGCTATTTCCCCTCTCACTTCCCCATCTTGTCTTCCACCACTCTTGGATGAATGGATTTTTGTAATTCGACCTGTTGTATTTGGTGGACCTGTTATTTTTGTTTTTCTGTGAAGCACATATATTGGACGTGGGAGGGACAGGAGGCTCGGCTGCTCCTGGTCACTCACTTTATAGTCATCACTATCTTGTTTCTTGTAACTCAGGTTAGATTTTGGTCTCTTGCTCCACTGTAAAAACAAAAAACAAAACACAAGCTGGAAGACACGGGACAGAAGAAAGACCTCACAGCCAGATCTCCACTGTGTTTGAGGAATGATTTTCCTTCTCCACCTTTAAGGGGAAAAAGCTTTTTCACTGGTACATTTAAAGATCTGCCAAAGACAGGGAGGTACCAATTTCGGACAAGTGCCACTGCAGCATGGAATGCTCAAAGAACCTGAACTTTTAAACTCTGGAGGTCTGAACTTGACTGTTGGCCACTTCAGGGCCTGTCTGGTGTTTCAAAGGAGTATTGTGGGAACTGCTCAGTCATGTCCAACTCTTTGAGACCCCATGGGCTGTAGCCCACCAGGCTCGTCTGTTCATGGAATTCTCCAGGCAAGAGCACTAGACTGTATTGCCATTTCCGTCTTCAGAGGATCTTCCCAACCCAGGAATTGAACCTGGGTCTCCAGCATTGCAGGCAGATTTTTTACCATCTGAGCCACCAGGGAAGCCTGGAATATTGGAAGCCAAAGAACACTGGGTGCTGCAAATAGGAACTGAAGGGGTAAACTTATTAAACCCTTTAAACCTGAAAAAAAAAAAAAAAGTCAGGATTTACTCATGAGAAGGGTGGAAAGAGGGGAGCACCCTACAAAGCCAGGCTTAGCCAGCAAGTAAAGAAACAAAGCATGGTTGTAACATTAACAATCAAGAGTAAGTTCCACACAGCTTCTGTACTGTCTAGATCAGGAGTAAACTACAGTCCATGGGCCAAATCTTGCCCACCAACTGTATTTGCAACTCAAGTTTTACTGTCTCAAAACCACGCCTACTCATTTACATTAGTGGTTGGGACACAGACTTGGATTACTGTGATACTGAATGGTTTGCCTTGGAAACGAACAGAGATCATTCTGTCCTTTTTTAGATTGCACCCAAGGACTGCATTCTGGACTCTTTTGTTGACTATGAGGGCTACTCCATTTCTTCTAAGGGATTTTTGCCCACAGTAGTAGATATAATGTTCATCTGAATTAAAATCGCCCATTCCAGTCCATTTTAGTTCACTTATTTGTAAAATGTCGATGCTCACTCTTGCCAGCTCCTATTTCACCACCCGACTTACCTTGCTTCATGGACCTAACATTCCAGGTTCCTATGCAATACTGTTCTTTACATCATGAGACTTTACTTCCATCACCAGTCATATCCACAAGTAGGCACTGTTTTCACTTTGGCTCAGCCTCTTCATTCTTTCCGGAGCTACTTCTCCACTCTTCTCCAGTAGCATATTGGGCACCTACTGACCTGGGGGTTCATCCTTCAGTGTCATATCTTTTGGCCTTTTCACACTGTTCATGGGGTTCTCAACACAAGAATACTGAAGTGATTCGCCATTCCCTTCTCCAGTGGACCACATTTTATGAGAACTCTCCACCATGACCCATCCGTCCTGGGTGGCCCTACATGGCATAGCACATGGTCTCACTGAACTGTGGAAAATTCTTCAAGAGATGGAAATACCAGACCACCTTACCTGCCCACTGAGAAATCTGTATGCAGGTCAAGAAGCAACAGTTAGAACCAGACATGGAACAATGGACTTGTTCCAAATTGAGAAAGGAGTATATCAAGGCTGTATATTGTCACCTTGCTTATTTATATGCAGAGTACATCATGCGAAATGCCGGGCTGGATGAAGCACAAGCTGGAAACAAGACTGCAGGGAGAAATATCAATAACCTCAGATATGCAGATGACACCACCCTTATGGCAGAAAGTGAAGAGGAACTAAAGAGCCTCTTGATGAAAGTTAGAGAGTGAAAAAACTGGTTTAAAACTNGCGAAATGCCGGGCTGGATGAAGCACAAGCTGGAAACAAGACTGCAGGGAGAAATATCAATAACCTCAGATATGCAGATGACACCACCCTTATGGCAGAAAGTGAAGAGGAACTAAAGAGCCTCTTGATGAAAGTGAGAGAGTGAAAAAACTGGTTTAAAACTCAACATTCAAAAAACAAAAGATAATGGCATCTGGTCCCATCACTCCATGGCAAATAGACAGGGAAATAAAGGAAACAGTGACAGATTTGACTGCAGCCATGAAACTAAAAGAAGCTTGCTCCTTGGAGGAAAAGTTATGACCAACCTAGACAGCATATTAAAAAGCAGAGACATTACTTTACCAACAAAGGTCCATCTAGTCAAAGCTATGGTTTTTCCAGTAGTCATGTATGGGTGTGAGAGTTGGACCATAAAGAAAGCTGAGTGCCAAAGAATTGATGCTTTTGAACTGTGGTGTTGGAGAAGACTCGAGAGTCCCTTGGACTGCAAGAAGATCAAACGAGTCAATCCTAAAGAAAATCAACCCCGAATGTTCATTGCAAGGACTGATGCTGAAGCTGAAGCTCCAATATTTTCTGCACCTGATGTGAAGAGCCACCTCATTGGAAAAGACCCTGATGCTGGGAAAGATTGAAGGCAGGAGAAGAAGGGGACAACAGAGGATGAGATGGTTGGATGGCATCACCGACTTAATGGACATGAGTTTGAGCAAGCTCCAGGAGTTGGTGATAGACAGGGAGGCCTGGTGTGCTGCAGTCCATGGGGTCTCAGAGTTGGACGCGACTAAGCAACTGAACTCAACTCATTTACATATTGTCTAGGGCTGCTTTTGAGCTACTAGGGCAGAGCTGAGTAGTTGGCCAGAGACCATATGGTTTACAAAGCCAAAATGTTTATCATCCTGTTCCTTAAAGAAAAGCTTGTCAAGCCCTCATCTAAAACAACATCCCTCATGGTTAAAGTCACCCATGTTAAAGATCTTGGCTAAAACGTACTCATATGGCCAAAAGTAGGCACTTCATATGGGCTACTGTATAAGAAAGTTCTGGAAAGCTGCTTTTGGCACCCTGATACTGTTTCTTGCTGGGTAACCTAGAAAAGGACCCACCACTTTGAGCTTCAGTCTTCTCATCAGCAAAGTGAGGATAATACAAATTTCTCCACCCACCTCAGGGGGACATGGGGAGACAATGGATGCCAAGGTGCTCCATAGACCATGAAGAGCTACAGGAATGTCCAGAGGGGTTGCTGCTGCTGTTCTTAATGTTCAGTACTATGTGCTGTTGCCACTGGATCCTACAGAGACCCTGGAACTTTTCCATGATCAGCAAGGCAAGGATAGCACTGGTCACTAGGACATTTACCAGTCAGCAAAAGCCATTTCTGGAGCTTTCAGCAATATGGAAATCAAGAGGTCCATTGGCTTCATTTTAACTTTAAGAGCTTTTAAAATAGCGTCAAATAGAAAAATGTAGTTTGGAAAAGAATGTGACTTTTAAATTGTTTCCAATTTCATATTAAGAGCTTCAAACAGGGGGGCAGCCTTAAAATGGGATTGTAGAGATGAGTGGTTCTTAGTTCAAGACAAACCCCAAGGATCCCCAGTATCCCAGGACAACAGATCAGGAATTCAAAGACAGAACCTACTGGATAATTGAACTCATAATGTCAAAGTGTGAAGGAAACTTAACAGGCAATCAGCTGAGCCCCTTCATCATATGGAGGAAAGGAAACATATTCTTCAAGGGCAATTGGTGCCCATGTCCAGCCACCTCACTGAAGTCTATGCAAAAGTTTAGAGGAATAATATATGTTGTATCAGAACTCATTGGGTTCAGATGAGTATAATGCTGGTGCCTTAAGCTGAGGAGGGCAGTCCATGTTTTAGTATATCTCTAGGCTTTAGAATAGAGCCACAAATCAAAAGCAACCAAGCAGCCAGTTTCTTGAGCACTTACTATGTGCTAACACTTTGGAGGACACAGAGAGGACCTGAGCCTGAACTTGGGACCTAACCAGATATTACTTCATATCAGCAAAGATAAAACCATGAGGAGGAGCAGAATTCAGGACATAGTGACAGCCTTCAACAATTCCTATCAGTTCAATATGCATGTGCTTTAAGAGTTAGTTTAAAATGTATGGACAGAATTTAGATGCACAAACAGTAGCAACAAGAAACAAGCAAAATTTTAAAAGCCCTCAAGCTTCCTTTGATGTTCAGGATGACTCCATCTTGTGCTGGAGCCTCCATTCCAGAAGTACAGGAGAAGGATCCTTAAACCTGATGAATGACTATAAAGAGAATGCTCTCTTCTGCTCTAAAACGCTCTCTAGTCAACCCCATGTCTTCCAGATAATGCGCAATCTTTGTTTTCCCTCCTCTTCCTTTTGGTAGTCAAGATGGCTTCTAGGTCAGGAAGGGGAAGCCAGTGTTCTCACAGCAGGGAGAAGGGCTCTGCATCAGTGAGCTTACCTCGTGCTGAGCCCTGGGTTCTCAATGGCCTCTCCAGAGATCCCCCTCACCCAGCAGGGTTCCTTCGGGGCCCACTGGTATCCACTGCTTAAGGCCATGTTCAGTGGGCCCCATGTTCTGCTCTCTCAGAATCCTACCCAACCTGGGGCCCCCACTCTTGCTGACCCAGTTCCTCTCAGATCTTACTACCAAGTGTCTGTCACATCCTCCCTGTGGCCCCTGGTCTCAGCTGTCCACACCATTATCTCTGCAGCTCTGGCTCTCAGTGGAACTACCTGCTAGGAACACAAGAACCATTGAGAATCCCTTCCCTTCACACAAGAAATGAGAGAGACTTGAACAGGACACCACCTCCAGCCTCCTCTCTGCCTAAGCACACTGTGCCGCCATTTATCATCGCTACCATTGCTCTCTGTTGATATGTGGGCCACTGTGAGGAGTTCTCACCCAGAATTCTAAGTGGAAAGTGAGACACAATCTCCTCTGGTTTCAGTTTCCTCCTCAACCCATCCAGAGTCTCTGTCATTCCTTGTCACAACTTCTACTTATCAGGGAAAGAGTCAGGACCCAACAGAAGTGACCTCATCATGCCTACGGGAGATTTTGGGAGGTTGAGAGATTAACCTAGTATCAGATCACCACTGTGGTATTTATAATCTCAACTTTCAGTTCAGTTCAGTCGCTCAGTAGTGTCTGACTCTTTGCGACCCCATGGACTGCAGCATACCAGGCTTCCCTGACCATCACCATCTCCCAGAGCTTGCTCAAACTCATGTCCATTGAGTCAGTGATGCCATCCAACCATCTCATTCTCTGTTGTCCCCTTATCCACCTGCCTTCAATCTTTCCCAGCATCAGGGGTTTTTCCAATGAGTCAGTTCTTCACATCAGGTGGTCAAAGTATTAGAGCTTCAGCTTCAGCATCAGTCCTTCCAGTGAATATTCAGGACTGATTTCCTTTAGGATTGACTGGTTTGATCTTCCTGCTGTCCAAGGGGCTCTCAAGAGTCTTCTCAATTTTATAGAGAGGAACTGAGGGACAAGTAGACCAGTACTGGGTTTACATACAAGACTGTTTCCCTACCTTTCAGGAGCACACAGTCTACCTCCTACAGCTCTGACACGCATTGCATAAGAACAAAGACTTGGATGGACAAAGCATGAGAGGGTAAGAGGAGAGAAGACAGTGAGGCCTTGGAGAAGGGGACTTAGAGAGAAATCTATCACTAGAAATGCCTGCAGTACAGAAAGATCTAGATCCAGCCCAGAAAGAGACTAAGTTGGGATTATAGCTCATGAGATCACCAAACTGGCTCTCATGTGTAATTGTTTCCAAGTGGGAAAGACAATTCTGCAAGAATGAAATTATAACCATCTTCCACTAATACGTCATCTCACCCTCTGGAAAATAGTTGTACCTAAAAGGAGACCTCCTTGGAAGACAAAAAAGCAGCAGCAGCAGAGGAAAAACAGAAAGTAAAGAAAAAATGACATTGGCATAGCCCAAGAGAGCTAGAGACCAGAGGTAAGTAAGTTATAGTTACCTGTCAAACTTCATTTGGGCATTGGGTAGACCAAGAATGACTCCCTCGAAGCTACCAAACTACACAAATGACCACCAAACTACACAACTGGAAGTGTGAAGTTCTACGGGCTCTGTCTGGTGGCCAGCAACCTAACAAGAGAGTATCAGTCCAATCTCTCCTCGTTGCTAGGAGCTACTCAGTCATCTCTCAGGCTTCCAGGGTGAAGCTACCGTGCCTACAGTCCACATCCCCCAGAGCCGGGGCAGTGGCTGCTCTCTGGCAGTTTAGTTCAGGCTCCCTCTCCATCTTCTCTTCATGCCTCATGCCACGTTCATTCAGTCTTCCCTTCCTGGGCAAGCCATTAAAGTAGGAACAGTACAGGCTACTAATTCCAATGGGGAATCCTCCAAGCTGTTTTGACTCTGGGCAAACGACTTAATCTCTTTGACACTCAGTCTCTTCATCTGCAAACAGAAATGAAAAATATCTACCATAAAGGGTTTTTGTGAGGATTAAACAAAATGATCTATGTAAAGCACCTTGAATGGCCTGCCCCAGGGCAGGTCCTCAATACTCATTAGTTTTCATCCCATGAGTTTCTCACCCACCTTGTCAAACTTTTCTTCCCCCTTCTCACTTGGCACATACCATGTGCTGAAAAGACTGATGATGCCAAGGAAATATGTTTGACTTCCTTGACATGAGACAAAGTGACATGACACAAAGTGACAAGTATAAAGACATGCATAAAAACAAAAGGGAGCACTGATAAAAGAGATTTAATTCTTCTGAAGAGGTCAGGTGAGGTTTTCTAGAGGTAGTCATATTGGGCTGCATTTTGATGAATGAGCATGTTTCCCAATGGGGATGACCCCAGGAAGCAGAGGGAGGGAGTACGGGAGGAAGTAAAGCCAACAATGGGTAATTAATAAGCACATTGCTACCGTGGGCAACTGGGGCCCAATCCAACAATCCACTGGGTGTACAGAACACACTTTAGCATGATTCCACCAAGGGTTGGGGAAGCTGGCACAGGTAAGCACCAACTCCCATTCTTCACGATTCTGGGGTATTAACTCTCTGGCACTACTAGCTGGTTCCTTGCACAGGCCAAGCATAGACCCACGGGCACAGATCATTCTCAGTCAGTGAGACATGGGAGCCATCAAGAAGGCACAGGATCTGTCTGAAGATAACCTCTGGGTGGCTCAAGGGGACATGGGCAGAGCACCAATAGCATCTGCTACAGGTGGCTTAACATCCTACTAGCATCATGCATGAACTTGGCCAGAGGCCATATATGTTAGAGCCCCAGAGCACTGACTCACACTTTAGGATTTAGTTACAGTTTGTACTTTTTTTCATGTATCCTAGTCATGCCCCTCCAACTGAAGTGTAAACTCCCTGGACTCAGAGATGATGCTCACTCAGCAGGCAGTAATGCTGGGCACATAGCAGGCACTCATTACCACACAACTACTCATCCAGTGTAGTACAATCAGCAGGTCCCCTTGGCCTTCATCAAAGACCAGGCATCCTGAACTGAAGAGAACCTGTCTCAGCCCAAAGTTGTTCAGAAAGATGGTGCCTATAAGCTATTTGGATGATCCAGTTTGACATCCAGTCCTAAAGTGGATTCCAGCTTTGTTTTTAATTTACAGATATACAACTGCTATGCAGAGTACACGACCTAGTGTAGCAGAGAGCTTAAGGATGCTAGAGGATAGGATAGTGTAGTGGTTAAACACACAAACTTTGAGTCATATTACCTGAGTTGGAATTGCAGCTCTGCAACCAAAATGTGCAAGCTAGAGCAAGTTGCTTACCTTCTCTCTGCCTCAGTTTCCTGTAAAATGGAGCTAATAATACTAGTGCCTACTACAAAGGGTTACTGAGTGAGCTTTAAATGAAATAGCTTTTTATAAGGGCTCAGAACAGTGGCTGGCACAAGGTAAATATTATCAAAGTAATTATTAAATAACATGAATGAATACTCTTAACAGGAGTTCTGAAAGACAATAATGACCTCTAATTTAGCCCTTTCCAGATCCCAACACACTTCATTCAGAAAAACCTTTGCATATACGATGTTGTATGTCAATAGAGCTGGAAAAGAAAAATGTCTGCCATCACGAAGTTTCTTTTTTAACATATATTGAGCCTTACAAAAGCCCTCTAGAGGAGCTCAGTATTATATCCATTTTGAAGATGAGGAAACTGAGCCCCATATCAGTCTAGTAGCAAATCGAGATCATACAAATAGCAGGTGGCAGGCATGTGGAGGGCTCGAACCCTGGATCTCACCATATTCTACTATATCATGCGGCACAGTAAAGTTCAGCCAGCAAAGTTCAGCCAATTCTTTAAGACCGTGGTTCTACTCTTGGGTAGGCATCAACAACACCCAGAGGGCTGATTAAAGCACAGATGACTGGGCCTCACCCCCAGAGTTCCCAACTCACCAGGTCTAGGCTGGGCCTGAGAATCTGCACTTCTGAAAAGCTCCCAGGTGATGCTGATGCTGCCTGTCTGGGGGCCACACTCTGAGAACCACTGCCTGGAGAAATCAATTCATCAGAGAGCCAGAGCAAGAAATACATTCAGTGACCTTAGCGTCCACTCAGGTTTTCCCTGCTCGGGTTGGTGTCAAAGCCGTGCCCTCTCCTGTTTACCTGGCCCATTTTCACCATTTATTGAAATTAATTAATTTTATTATTACTTTTGGCTGTGCTGGTCTTCGTTGCTGTGTGGACTTTTCTCTAGTTGTGGCAATCAGGGGCTACAGTTTCGTTGTGGAGCACGGGCTCTAGGGCGTTCGGGCTTCAGTAGCTGTAGAACATGGTGGGCTCAGTAGTTGTGGCTCCCGAGCTCTAGAGCACAGATTTAGTAGCTGTGGTGCACAGACTTAGGTGCTCTACGGCATGTGGCATCTTTCCAGATCAGGGATCAAATCCGTGTGTCCTGCATTGGCATGTGGATTCTTAACCACTGGACCACCTTCTGGCTTCACAGAAGCCCCTATTTTCGTCATTTTTAAATATACTTCTTCAAAACAGACTTATTTCTACCAAGCAGCTTTCCTTTGGATGATTTTTCCCCTTTGTGTTCCACTTTCGTTCCTCATCTACCCTGTGGTGGAAAAAGCGCTGAAACACGAGACCAAAGATCTAGTATCTAGTCTGGCTCCACCGCTTCCTAACCAATAATGTCCCTGGGGACATTTACTCATCAGTAAAGTGAGGACGTTTGATTTTTGCCCTGACAATCCCACAGGGATGTCAGTGTGCTGGGTACATATAATTTCTTATACTTACATTAAGATGCCCCAAGGAGATGGTGAGTGAGCACAGTTTATAAGAACATCACATGGCCACAACAGAGTTTGTACCCCATGATGTATATCTGGAGTTCTCTCTTCCTATTTATGTCTTCTGCCAGTTGTGGAGGCAATGGGATTGCCTCTAAACCAGTCACATCAACATCACCTGGGAGCTTGTTAGAAATGCCAATTCTCAGAGTCCCCCCAGAGCTACTAATCCAAAACTCTAATGGATGGGTTTATCTTAAGAAGCTTTCTAGGTGATTCTGATGCACACTCAAGTTTGAAAACTGGTTTTGTGGTTGAAAGTGAAAGTGAAAGGAAGTGAAAGTGAAGTCGTTCAGTCGTGTCTGACTCTTTGTGACCCCGTGGACTGTAGCCTACCAGGCTCCTCCGCCCATGGGATTCTCCAGGCAAGAATACTGGAGTGGGTTGTCATTTCCTTCTCCAGGGGATCTTCCTGACCCAGGGATCGAACCCAGGTCTCCTGCATTGCAGGAAGACGCTTTAACCTCTGAGCCACCAGAGAAGCACAAAATTCCAAGTTAACTACAATTCCCACAGCAGTCACTTTCTTGAGCAAGTTACTTATCTCTCTGAGCCTGAGTTTCTTGATTTGTGAAATGGTGCAAGACTAGGATTTCCCTTCAACAGACTTGGTTTAGCAGCTTAAGAGAGTGGATGGATTGATATGCAAAGCACACAGAGACCCAGCCCACTATAAGCAGTCGATACACACTGACTCTTTATATTTCTTCATGTAAAGTATTGTGGGTCCTTGACAATATGCCCCAGTGCCTACTTTTGAAAGACTGCCAATTGTGTATTAGTCTGTTGGGAAGTTTTCTATTTGTGTGCATCTGTGTGTGTTATACTTACATTGTTTGCTGCCAGTACATATTTGTTTTATCCAACAAAGTTTCTTTGGTCCGGCAATTTTCTTCTAAATAAGAAAGGTATTTCTGTGTGTCCCTAATAGTGTCTTCTTTATAATGATTCTTTTGGGGGGAGGGGGCTACGCCACGTGGCATGTGAGATCTTAGTTCCCTGATCAAGGATCAAAGCCAAGCCCACTGCAGTGGAAGTGCAGTCTTAACCACTGGATGGCCAGGGAAGTTCCTGTAATGATTTTTTATATTTGCACAGCACTGTATTCTTTCGGGAGTTGTACCCAAACATATTGCAGCCCTAATAACTCTGGTCTTTTTACTGCCCTCCTCAGGTACCTTTTCTCCTTTCAAAAGCTTATAGAGATCCCCTTTTCTGAAAATAATCCTTCATTAGGGTGATTCTCTATCTCCCTTAAACTTCCATACGGAAGTGCCTTTGAGTAGCTACTTTTATAAACAAATAAGCACCAGAAACAGACCTTTACATATATGGTCAATTAATTTTTGACAAAGGTGCCAAGACCATGCAATGGGGAAAAGACAGTGTTTTCAACAAACAGTATTAAGAAAACTGGATATCCAAATGTAAAATAATGAAGTTGGATCCTTGCGTGTGCGAATGCTAAGTTGCTTCAGTAGTGTCCAACTCTTTGTGACCCCATGGACTGTAGCCCACCAGGCTTCTCTGTCCATGGAATTCTCCAGGCAAGAATACTGGAGTGGGTTGCCATTTTCTCCTCCAGGGGATCTTCCTGACCCAGGGATTGAACAAGAGTCTCCTGCAGCTCCTGTATTGCAGGCAGATTCTTTACTGCTGAGCCACCAGGGAAGTCCAGTTGGATCCTTACCTCACACCATATACAAAATGAACTCAAAATGGATCAAAGGACCTAAACATAAAAGCTAAAACTATAAGTTCTTAGAAGAAAAATAGAGGAAAATTTTCATAATATTTCTTTGATATAAAAGCAAAAGCACAGGCAATAAAGTAAAAATAGATACACTGGATTTTATCAAAATTAAAAACTTCTCTGCATCAAAGGACACTACTTAAAAGAGTGAAAAGACAACCCACAGAATGGGGAAATTTTTGCAGATCATATATCTGATAAAGGATTAATATCCAGACTATATAAAGAACTCTGAAAACTCAATAACAACAATAACTCCCAAACAATCCAATTCAAAAATGGACCAAAGATTTGAATAAACATTTCTTTAAAGAAGATACACAAATGATTCAAATAAGCACATGAAAAAATACTGAACATAACTAATCATTAAGGAAATGCAAACAAAAACCATGATGATATACCATATCACACCCATTATCAAAAAAACAGAAAATAACAAATTTTAGTGAGGATATAGAGAAATTGAGATCCTTGTGATTTGCTGGTAAGAATGTTAAATAGTGCAGTCACTGTGGGAAACAGTTTGCCAGACCCTTAAAATGTTAAACATAGAACTACCTATGACCAGCAATTCTACTTCTAAGTATATACACCCCAAAGAATCAAAAGAAGGGACTCAAACTGATACTTACACAACAATGTGCACAGCAGCATGATTTATAGTAGCCCAAAGATGGAAATAACCCAAATGCCATTAACACTGAATAAATAAACTAAGTATGATATGCAGATACAATGGAGCATTATTCAGCTTTAAAAAGAGATGAAATTGTGATACATGCTACAACATGGATGAACCTTGGAAATATGCTAAGAGAAATAAGCCACACACAAAAGGACAAATATTGTATAATTCCTTATATGAGGTACCTAGAAGAGGAAAAATTATAAAGACAGAAAGAACAGAGGTTACCAGGGTCTGGGAGGAAGCAGGGAGGCAGGTTATTGCTTAATGGGTACAAAGTTCCTATCTGAGATGATGAAAATGTTGTGGAAATGGATAGTGGTGATGGCCACACAAAATTATGAACTACATTTAATGCCAGTGAATTGTACACTTAAAAATTGTTAAAATGTTTTACACTAATTTTACCATTGTAAAAAAAGTCCCAAACACACAAACATACACACTGATAAAACAGAAAAAAAGATAAAGGAAAATGAGCATCTTACCTTCCAGGGATGTAACCAGAGTGACATGAAGAAAAATGATGACAAGGGCTACCTTCAACATCAGTAAAAGTTCTTCAGGTCTACCAACATGGCCACACTGCCCACCAGAGAAAAACATCCTGAAATAAAGTAAGGGGAAAACACATCATCACAGCTTACTATAATCATAAGATAGAATGCCCAAAAGGTCAGTTCCTCAAGCAAGACAACCTGCAACACCCCTCCCTTTAAAATACTCTAGTTCCAGAGAATTGGCAACGCCAGGTGGGCACTGGTTACAAAAAGCAAAACCCATGTTTATTATGGGAGACCCAGCCACTGGGATAATATATATTAAAAATGATAGGCAAGGTAGTCCATGTAGATTTATGGAAAGCATCAATGTTACCGAGTCCAAGCTCACTCTACTTGTAGCAAGACAGGCCAATAAACCACGAGATGAGGTATTTGACGCAAGGAGTATGACATTATTCAGCAAGCTGGTAGACTAGTGTCCCCCCCAAAATTGATCTTATGGGGTCTAGATGCCAGTTTCTTTTATAGAACAGAGAGGGAGAGGAGATGAGGAGTAAAGTAAAAAGGTCATTTCCATTTATCTTGCAAAACAGGAGGGCAAGTGTTTCTTCCTTTCTGCAGCCATTCACAGGGCAGGGGCAAATTGTCTCCCTGTGAGCTGAACAAAGGCACTTTGGTTTAGCATTCTGACAGAGGGGCAGGGTCCCCTGAGGCAGGACATTCTGTATGATTATAATAACAAATCGAGAAGGAAATGGCAACCCACTTCAGTATTCTTGCCTGGAAATCCCATGGACAGAGGAGCCTGGCAGGCTATAGTCCATAGGGTCACAAGAGTCAGACATGACTTAGTGACTAAACCACATAATAACAAAAGCCACGAAAAGCAAAAGTTAAAGTCAAAGAAATAGATCCAACATCCAACTGGCTGTCCCCTATTACATCAATACCTGTAAAATATCAAGAGGAATTTAAAAACACAAAATGCTGCATATATAACGATTACCACTATATAAAGGCTGGTTAAAAAACTGCTAAGAATCAGAAGAGGTCACAGAATCTTATCCCATTTATGTCTTACGCTGTAAAAGGATGTATATGTTCCATTTCCTCTTTATTAGATGTTAATTCATTACCATTTTTATTACTCGACATTTTTCAGCAGAGTCAACATTTTTCAAAAAGCAAAATTTGTATCAGTACTGAATTTAAAAGTCTTATTTACCATTCATTTATTAACTTTGTTCCAACAAATATTCATTGAGAGCCAATATACACTAGATGAAATGTGAGGGTTGACTAGGTGGTAACTAGATGAAGTACATGTGGTGGAGGTGGGGCAGGGGCTGGGAGGAGCTCGGCACACAGAGAAAACTGCAGAGGCGATGACCAACAGAACTCCATGACAGGCAGTCAGCACCAGCAGTAGTTGCTGGCGTGAGATGCTGAGGGAGGAACAAGCCAGCCAGGAAATCACATTCTACCCACAGGGCTCAGGCAGCAAGAGCCCACTGAGCAGGCTCCCTCTACACAGCCACCAGGGAAGGAGCCAGGACACACTAGGCTATGTGTTCTCAGCTGGCAGAGCTCCCGGCCACAGGGCACCCACAAACTCAGTCACCACTGCACCTCCCTGAACTCAAGATAGACAGTGTGTAGCTCCACAGTGAAGGCTAAAAAGCATGGGGCCAAAGGTCCTGGTTCTGCCACACAATGTCTGAGTGACTTTGGATAAGTTATTTCCAATGGCCAAGATTCCTCACCTAACAAACTGTGATAACAGTGCCAGCCTGATAGTGTTGCTGTGGTGATTAAAGCAGACATTTGGGCACAGGGGCTGACACTGTGAAGGGACTATAAATGCTAGCTGTAGACTCTTCAGTCAGTCAGTAAACAGACAGCTATCCTGTACCTCGTCTGTGTGAGGATTACAGAGATGAGGACATGGAAAGATGGGAATAAATCACAATTTCTCAGTCTCCAGGAAAAGCTGGCAAATGTTAAGAGTCCTATAATTTCGGATTTCCCTGCTGATCCAGTGAATAAGAATCAGCTTGACAATGCAGGGGACACCTGTTTGATCCCTGGTCTGCAAAGATTCCACATGCCGCAGAGCAACTAAGCCTATGCACCACAACTACTGAGCCCATGCAACTAGAGCATGTGCTCAGCAACAAAGGAAGCCACTGCAACGAGAAGCCCTCACTCTGCAACTAGAGAGTAGCCCCAACTGGCCACAACTAGAGAAAAGCTCCTGCAGCAACAAAGACTCAGTGAAACTAAAAATAAAATAAACAAAAAAATTTTTTAATAAAAGGAACCCTATAATTTAATAGCCATTGCCAGTACCAGGGAGGTAATTCTTTCCTTGGACATGCATGGCAAGAAGTGAATCCTTCTCCTTCCAAAGAGGACTTAAATTTTTAAAATCAATACTGTAAATTGTATTATATATTAATAACATGCTATGTTAATAAATTATAAAGTGCCTCTGGTTTGTCCCTCCTCTCCAGCACTTTTATCCTCTCTCTGTTCATAATGGTATATTGCTGATCCTCCAGAATGAGTCACTTGAACGATAATGCTAATATCGTTGTGCAAAGATACAGCAATGTCTCTCTGGAGAAAAACTTAAGTGTCTCTTAAAGCTACATACAATAATATTGATGAACCTCAGAAATATATTGTAAGATAAAAGAACCAGACATAAAGGAATGCATGTTGCCCATGATCCCATTCAGATGAGAAACAAAAGCACACAAAACTAATCGATGGAGTGAGGTTGGGAGTGTCATTATCCTTGGAAAGGAGCAGTGGATGTAACAATTAGAAGTGGGCACAAGGGGGCTTCTGAGGTTCAGCTAATATTCTGCTTGCTGGTTACATGATGTGTTCAGTTCCAGAAATTCACTGAATTATACACTTATATGCGTAAGTTTCATATATAAGTTTAAAAATAATCTACTTTTAATTTTTGAACTCAGCTCCCCCTTCAAAAGTAATCCCTTTTTCTTATTTGATTGCAGTAGTATAGTTGCTTTACAATGTTGTGTTAATTTCTGCTGTATGACAATATGAATCAGCTATATGTATACATATATCCCCTCCCTCAAACCTCCCCCCACCATCCCACCCATTTAGGTCGCCAAAGAGCACCCAGCTGAGCTCCCTGTGCTATACAGCAGCTTCCCATATTGCTTCTGCTGGAGCATTCCTGTTTTTAAAAAGCTGTATTTAATGAACCAAATCTCTACCAAAAAAACTCTCCTATACAAATGCCTTAAACCTGACTCCACCTGGAATTGAAAGAGCTGACTTAGAAGATTTATTGCACAAGTATCTAATTTTAGTTCTAGAACGAGTACCAGAGCAGTCTGTTTTTGGAAAGGAATTCAGAATTCACCTAGCTGAGATTCTTGTTCTATAGGTGTAGAAAGAGGCCCAATATATTCCAGGGCAGCAGTCCTCAATCTTTTTGGCAGGGACCAGTTTCATGGAAGACAATTTTTTTACGGACCAGGGGGTAGGGGGAAAGGGGTGTTGGTTTCAGGATGATTCAAGTCCATTACATTTATTGGGCACATTATTTCTATTATTATTATATCAGCTCCACCTCAGATCATCAGACATTAGATCCCAGAGGTTGGGGATCCCTGTTCCAGGGGAAGGGTCATGTTCATTTGTTTGGTGGGACTCCTACTCTTTCTACCAGGCCACAATGCTGGCGTTCCTGAGAAATAGTCCCCTCGGAAGCAAACTTCCAAGGCGAAATGAAACAACAAACTCAAAATGCTATTACAGAATTTTCAAAATTTCTGCAACCTCATTCATGAGCTTTACCAACTTGGAGGGTAGGGCATAAATGGTTTATAAGTTATGGTCAAAGTTAAATCAGTCATGGGACACAGAGACTGGTTAACATGTGCTGTGACTTGGGCCTCTCACCAAAATAAACCATGCCTTTCCACTGAGGAGAGCTTGCACTCAATTCCCAGATGACGGCAGGCAAGGCCAGAAATGAAGGGTGACTCCAGAAATCATCTAGGAGAGAGAATATGGCTCAGGAAGAACTTACTACAGACCTGGCATCACTGCAAAGACTGCTTTTCACTGTCCAGCCTGGAGTATGTTTCCCTCAGGCTGAATATATACTTTCCTAATAGGAGAAGAAGTTTAATGCTATTTAAAATATTGCTGCTCCTACTGCCCTCTGCATAAACGAGAGAACATCCTACCGGGTCAGGACATTTCTGCGGTCACTGATCAAAGTGGGAAAGAGTTTGAAACCCTTACTCACTGTACATTAAAGTCATTTTTATCTTTTTCAGCTGGAACTATTTATTCCTCATCTCCTGGTATAAGGTGGGTTAGGTCAAGGCGATCTAGGTCATCAACAGAGGTGACTTGAAGAGCCACTGGTTCTTAGCTAAATTTCAAGTTGCTGAGGATGGCTTGTGAGACAACAGCCATGACAAAGAAAATTTTTTGCTAGCATTTAAACAGTAAAACTAGACCTTGACATTAGACATCCACAAATAAAAGATTATCCCAGATTCATCTCTTAGGGTTGTAGACTCTGATGTAAATGGCAACCCCTAGGGTTGGACAGTACATAAGATACATGACTGAAAGCCATGGCCCTCCAAGAAATTATATGCCACTCCAAGAAATTATTCTAGATCTCTTCAATTTCATTAAATAGTATATGTATATATTTTTAAAGACCATCAGTGCAACCTTGAATGGTAATGAATCATAAATCTATCTTTAGAAAACATTATACCTTTGAGATATTTACACTGAATCATGAATGTTGGCTAACAAGACTAGCACAAGGAGAAATTGTAAAAGGAGGTACTGAAGAAGGCAGATAAAATCAAGAACTAAAAGGTGAAAAAGCAACTGACTGATCATTCAACTGTCAAAGAAGTCAGAGAATCTCAGGGCTGGTTTTCTTTAGAATCTTTGATTATATGTTTAACTATGCTAAAAAAAAAGAATCAAGAAACTGTAAAAGCATAATTAAATTTCAATTTTAACTCTACTAAAAGATCCTGATACAACAAGTATCTCCAATTTCTTTTTTTTCAATGTTCCTAGAATATGTTGGGTTAGATTATTTAGATCAAACCTTCTGCTGAAGACAATTAAAAATCATGAATAAAATATTAAAAAGTATTTTCTTTAATATATCAGAGAGCTGACAAGATAGAAGAGAATCACCAGGTCAAAGGTGAAGCCAAAGGAGGAACTCAGAGAGATAATATAGGCAAGTTCAGTCATTCAGTCATGTCCAACTCTGCGACCCCATGGCCTGCAGTACCCAGGCTTCCCTGTCCATGACCAATTCCCAGAGCTTGCTCAAACAAAGGAGCCACTTATGCCTGAGGGTTTGGGCCTAATGAAGCAAACTTGAGCTCCAGATACAAAATACAAAAGAACAGCTCGGAGACAATGGAAAAAAGCAATACAAGGTCTAACATACACTTAAACAAAATTCAAAGAGGAGAGAAGGAGCAAAAGCCAGTGTTTGAAGTTATAATGACAGACTGACCCCAAACTGGTAAAAAAAAAAAAAAAAAAAAACCTATCCACAGATCCAAAAAGCCCAAAGAACCTCTACAATAAATAAAAAGGAACCAACACGTAAACACAAAATAGTGAAATTGAAGAAGACCACAAACACAAAGAAAATCTTGAAAGTAGCCAGAGTAAACAAGACAGTTAACCTCCAAAGGAGCATCTGTAAGACGGACAGCTATATCCTCAGAAGCAACAATGGAAACTGCTGCTGCTGCTAAGTCGCTTCAATCGTGTCCAACTCTGTGCGACCCCATAGACAGCAGCCCACTAGGCTCCTCTGTCTCTGGGATTCTCCAGGCAAGAATACTGGAGTGGGTTGCCATTTCCTTCTCCAATGCATGAAAGTGAAAAGTGAAAGTGAAGTCGTTCAGTCATGCCTGACTCTTAGCGACTCCATGGACTGCAGCCTACCAGGCTCCTCCGTCCATGGGATTTTCCAGGCCAGAGTACTGGAGTGGGGTGCCATTGCCTTCTCCAACAATGGAAACCAGAAGATGAACAAAAACTGTGATACTGTTCCCTACTTGCAAATAGACACTAAATAAATCCTAAAAAATATGTTCAGGCAAAAAAATGTAAGATCTGAGATGCAATAAAAAAAAATGTGACCAGACCCATTCCTAACATTTGTAATATACAGATCAGAAGTTTGAAAGGAGATCCAGTTTGCCCTTATTATTCCACTAAGGCTCCATCTCAAACTGCAAGAGGCTTTGTGCACATGGATGTTGACACCTCAGTCCATAGATCTAAACAACCCCCCTCTCTCCTTTAAGCAGCTATCCTCTGGTCATCCCTCAGGTCTAGAGGTATGTAGAGCTCAACATTCAGAAAACGAAGATCATGGCATCTGGTCCCATCACCTCATGGGAAATAGATGGGGAAACAGTGGAAACAGTGCCAGACTTTATTTTTTTAGGCTCCAAAATCACTGCTGATGGTGACTGCAGCCATGAAATTAGAAGACGCTTACTCCTTGGAAGAAAAGTTATGTCCAACCTAGATAGCATATTCAAAAGCAGAGACATTACTTTGCCGACTAAGGTCCGTTTAGTCAAGGCTATGGTTTTTCCTGTGGTCATGTATGGATGTGAGAGTTGGACTGTGAAGAAGGCTGATCGCCGAAGAATTGATGCTTTTGAACTGTGGTGTTGGAGAAGACTCTTGAGAGTCCCTTGGACTGCAAGGAGATCCAACCAGTCCATTCTGAAGGAGATCAACCCTGGGATTTCTTTGGAAGGACTGAGAACAGGGAGGCCTGGCGTGCTGCGATTCATGGGGTCGCAAAGAGTCGGACACGACTGAGCGACTGAACTGAACTGACTGACTGAGGTATGTACACCTGCAGCATGACTTGTCCGGAGAAGAGGACTGCCCAGGTCCCAGAAATAGACACAGAATATCTGGACAGGAAATACCCGACTCCTGGGTTCCCAGTACACAATCTAGAAATAAGGGTTGGGGGAGGAGTTGGGCTTGCCTTCCTTGTATAAAAAAGTCCTCATCCTTTGGAGAGGGATATGACTCGGGAAGGGCCAGAGAGGGAGCCTCTAAAGCATGAGACATAGGGCAGAGGCCACAGCTGCCCAGAGTTAAGGGTGGGCACTATACCACTGTATAGTGGTAAATTCAAATTATAAAATATCAATAATATCTTGCAGGGATAAGTGAAACATGACAGAAAAAAACATGGCAACTATATTTAATATATCAATTAGAAGATGAAAAGTGAAATTAAAAAAATTAAAGTCTTCCAAGGTCCCTGTATTATCCTAGAGGAGGCTAAAGGTATTATCTTCAGACACTGAAAAGCTGAGTAGATGCTATAAATTCAATAACACCTAGTAAAAAACAGAAGTGAGGTATATAATTTCCTAACTAGCAGAGGAAGGGATGATTTTTTAGAATATTCAGTCATTCTAAAAGGCAAGAAAGGGGAGAAAAAGAAACAGAGAACAGTGAGGAAAAATAAAAGATGCTGAGTTTAAACACACAAATCAATGATTCATTAAATATAAATGGACTAAATCATTCAATTAAAAGGCAAAGATTGTAAGACTGAAAAAATACAAAATGCAACTATATGCTGTTTACGACCACACAACTAGAACAGTGATACAGAAAGTTTGAAAATAAAAGGATGGAAAAGATATGCAATGCCACTACTAATCAAAAGAAAATTAATGTTAATGTTAATATCAGACAAATTATACTTTAAAGCAAAAAGCATTACCTATAAATAAAATGATGGATTCATAAAAGGATTAATTCTGTAAGACTAAACAAATCTACGTGTGAATGCAACTAATAATACAGCCTCAAAATATACAAACCAGTATTTTTAACAGAATACAAGGAGAAATAGAACAAATTCACAATCATATTGAGAGATATTCACACATCTCTATCAACAACTGATAAAATTCAAAGAAAGTCACTAAGGATAGAGTCATTAAAGATACAGAATATCTGAATGGCACATTAAACCAACCTGACTTAATGACCATCAGTTCAGTTCAGTCACTCAGTCGTGTCCGACTCTTCGCGACTCCATGAATCGCAGCACGCCAGGCTTCCCTGTTCATCACCATCTCTCGGAGTTCACTCAGACTGACGTCCATCATGAACCTTACTGAGTACATAACCTTTTCAAGTACACATGGAATATTTACGAAAGCCAACCAGGCCATAAACGAAGCCTCAAAAACAGATTTAGAAAAAAGAAAGGACTATGTTCTCTGACCACAACAAAATTAAGCTCTAATAAAAAGTTCAACTATTATTTAACAAATAACTTTAGGGTCAAAGAAGTCCTAACATATATCAGAAAATATTTGACTGGCTCAATAATAGAAACATTAAATCTCAAAACATGAAGGACAGAGCTAAAGATATTTAGAGTGAAATTTCTATTTTAAATGCACATATTTTAAAAAAGAGAAAGGCTGAAAATTAATGAGTTAAGTACCTTCTTAAGTTTGAAAAAGAACAGCAAAATAAACCCAAAGAAGAGGAAAGGAAGTAATAAAAAAATAAAAGATAAAAAGACATAAAATAAAGGTTTTAATAAAGCCAAGGCTATTCTTTGAAAAGACTATTGTGGCAAAATTAAGAGGAGGTTGGAGGGAAGGCTATAGAAGGAGGTAAAGAGAGAGAAGTGTAAGTGAATAACCAATAGAAAAAATTGTAAAAGCAATATAAATGAAAATGCTATAAACATAAAAGATAAAAGGATCTTAGGAAGAACTTTATTCAATAATTTTTAAAATCTAGATAAAAATCAGCAAGTCTCTAGGAAAAAAAATATAACTTTCCAAGAAGGAATCAAGAGGAAATAATAAACCTAAATAGATGTATAATTAAAAGGTCTCAAAATTTCCCCCACAAAGAAAACTCCAGGCCCAGATGTTTTCACAGGAATTCCAACCTCACAAAAAGTCAAAGAATAGACAAAAAAACAGACTAATTCATGCTTACTAGGCTAGGAGAACCCTGGTGCCAAAACCTGACAAGGGAAGTCCTCACGTTTTTACCCATTTTATAAACCAAATCAGACTATTCACAGAATTCTCTGGAATGCTCACCAAAATGTCTAGCAGCAATTTCAAAGCTTGTAATTTGAAGAAATATAGGACAAAAGGAACTATTCCACACTTCAGCAACAAAATTTTTTGAAGATAAAATCACCAAGAACTAAAGCCAGACAGCAATGCTGTAGGACAAATGGCATTCTGTACGCTAGAAAGAAAAAAAAGTTCTAAAGAGAAAGTGGGTTAACTGTTAAGGGCTGAATATGAACTCCAGAACAGCAGATCTGGGTATCATTTGTCAAAGCCAAAGTAAAGTCAATGGTGAACTACACAGCATGATGATAATGTTAAGCTTTCTTGTCTCTAGGAGCAAAGGGAAGGAAAATAATTTGTTTGGTCTTCACTGTGCAAATGACTTTCTTAATAAGAACTAAATGCTTTCTAAGGCAGCAGGGGGAAAAAAACTCTATTCAATAAAACAAGTGAATCAATACCAGATACGTGGTGATGGTGAAGTTGCTCAGTCGTGTCCGACTCTTTGCGACCCCGTGGACTGTAACCTACTTGGCTTCTCCGTCCATGGGATTCTCCAGGCAAGAATACTGGAGTGGATTGCCATTTCCTTCTCCAAGGGATCTTCCCGACCCAGGGATCGAACCCGGGTCTCCCTCATTGGAGGCAGACGCTTTAACCTCTGAGCCACCAGGGAAGATTAGAAATAAATTATATGCTTAAAAGTAAACAAATATTCACAAAACCTTGTGCAAGGTGTTATATTTTTCCACTCTCTCATTCATCTCCATATTTCTCCACTGTCCTACCTGCAGTCTACCCTCTTGACTGCTGCCGCTGCTGCTAAGCCGCTTCAGTCGTGTCCAACTCTGTGCGACCCCATAGACAGCAGCCCACCAGGCTCCCCCGTCCCTGGGATTCTCCAGGCAAGAACACTGGAGTGGGTTGCCATTTCCTCCTCCAATGCATGAAAGTGAAAAGCGAAAGTGAAGTCGCTCAGTCATGTCCGAGCTCTTAGTGACCCCATGGACTGCAGCCCACCAGGCTCCTCGGGCCATGGGATTTTCCAGGCAAGAGTACTGGAGTGGGGTGCCATTGCCTTCTCCAACCCTCTTGACTACCCGTGTTTGAATTACCCAAGGCAAAGTAAAAGCCTACTTTCTTCTGCCCTCACTCTTCAGGCTCCTCCCCTAATGCTCACAGTATGTTTAAAACACACACAGAAAAGCGTAAGGTACAAGAGCACACATGGGAAGTCATCTGCCTGCCTTCAAATCAGGCTCCACCACTTAAGAGTGTAACCTTGGCCTGTTCCTTAACCTCTACGGACCTAAATTTTTCTTCTGAAAAACTGGAGGTAACAAAAGAATCTACCTTATAGGGTTCTACAGTGATAAAATGAGGCCATAAAATCAAGATCTTAGTATAGACAAGAAATGTTGGCTATTATTACAAGCATAATTAGAAGACAAGTTTATAGTATACTCTAGCACTAAATGTAAACAGACTTCAGAATTATTTCTTGCATTCATTTAACTAGTTCACAAACATTTATTGAGGTTCTATTACATACAAGGTACTATGCTAGGGACTCAAGGTACTACATTAAACAAGACAGGCATCTATCCTGCCCTCAAGAGCTTACAGACACTGTTTAGATTCACCGGTCATTGGTGTGGCCAAATAAATGGTGGGTTTTTGTTTTTTTTTTTACTTAAAAGGCACTTTCTCTTCATAGTCCATGAGACTCAACTTGATCTAAAAACCAAAACAAAGCACCAGAGCATAGTATCTTCTCCTACACAGACTTGGTCTCCACCTCACCTCACCCCAACCCTCACAACATGCAACTCCAATCACAGCAGGCACCCAAAAAAGATTTTTTAAACTGATTTGGTCTGGAATTTATTGCTGTATAGTAATTCTATCAATATGTAGAGGAGAGAAATAGAAGACACCTTCAGAGCATCCTCAAGGTATTGATCAGGCCGGGGGGGGGTAGGAGCAGAGATGAGTCAGAAACATGGGGTTTGGAGCCCCAGGAGATCATATTTGAGAGGAAGGGAGGTCCTAAGGAAAGGGAACCACCCACCAACATTCTGTGCCTTTCCTTGCTTTTGTCACATCAAGCCAACTCCCAGGTGGCCAGGTGGTAAAGAATCCACCTGCCAATGCAGGAGACGCGGATTCAATCCCTGGGTCGGGAAGATCCCCTGGAGGAGGCAATGGCAACACACTCTAGTACTCTTGAGGTGGACATGACTAAGCAACTGAGCATGCATGCCAACTCCTATTCCAAGTCCCCACTTGGTCATTTATTAGCTGTGTGACTCTGCTCAGGTGTTTTAACCTTGTTTCTAACAGTAACTTATCAGCATTTTTTGTAACTGTGTGAATTCTAATTTACATTAACTATAATAAATATTTGCATTGGTGACAAGATTTTTATTATTTATACCAGAAATCATCCTTATTTATGAGTCTCAGAGGAAATAGGAAATCCAAGTCAATAGTGACCTCAGAAGTTCTATTTAGAAGGGGGTTAGGAGCAGAAACCTGTTTGGGAGGAGTCTTTGGAAGCCGCATATGTATGCACAGCACTTTCGGTAAGAGAGAGAATAATTCGATGGTCCATTTCAAAACATGAGAAATGCTGTTAGAGAATAGGGAAGCCAGTCCAGGGAGATGGAAAGGGGAAAACTGTGAAACAAAATCCCAAAGAATTCTACGTAAATGATCGTTCTCCTTCCCCATATTTTACTGCACCATGTAATTTCAAAATCTGTACCCATTACTGAAGTTATTCAAAAACAATTGGATTACTGAGAAGAAATAGGTCAACGATAGAATCCCCAAGGAAGAGAAAATGTCTGAAGAAAAGAAGGCTCCAAGTGGGAGTGAAGAGTGACAAAGCCAATAACAAAAAGAATACAGTGGTTAAGGGGAGACTAGAAGGGGGGCAATTTGAAAGGAAAAACAAACATGTTCATCATTTCTACATTTTCACACAGAAAGAGACTCACTCACCTGGCAGGAAGTTCAGAAGAAAAGATGGAGAAATTCTGCACAAGTCTAAAAATTTTTTAAAAAGGAAAGAATTAGACCAATGGAAACCAGGCCTTCTTGGCACCATGATGCTTCAGCACTACCAGTGAGCACATTGGCCAAGGACTCTAGACCCCTTGCTGTCCACCAAGGCTTGAACTTGGCAGCAGAGTTACAAAAGAAATGGAGGAAGAAAACCTTACTCTTAAGGAACTTATTACAAATTGGAAGACATGACAAAGTCAGTTTGGAGGCTGACCTTGTTAATATTTAGTAGCCTGTATTACTACTCGGGCTTCATTAACCACATCACAGCGGCAGTGAACAATGAAGTGATCAGTTCTGAGGCAGGGTGGTCTTTTTGAGAGACTATTCTTCATTAGCCCTTTCTTCATTTTGTGACTTAATTTCCCTAGAACCTAAACTCCCTGATATTAAGGATTGGGTGAGTCATTTATGGCACTTGCATCCCCAAAGCCCAGGGCAAAATTCTTTATCCACAGAGGAGCTGAATAAATAACTCTCTACTGATTGTCCACTTTGGCTCACAGTTGGAAGGGGGAGACAGAGGCATTGGCAATGACCTGAGAGAAGGCCAAGGCAGATGCACTCTGGGGAAAAAAAAGCATGTGCCCACTCAGGACAGAGCACATTATTGACCACCTGACTTGTATATACGTTTCAGAATATTCCATCATGCTTTGCTTCAAAACCAAAATATGGGCACAGCTATCAGCTCAAAGATGACAGTCACCTCACACCATGCTGTCCCCTCATGTGAAATACAGACATAACAATGTTCAAATCAAGAACTGCAAGAGGTAAACAATCTATAGAGTGATCTTGGAACCAACTGATCTACTCCTGGCTTCAGTCAACAAACTGTTAAGACAGAAGTTCAATGCTCAAGGAGGATGCAGGATATGAATTCAAAGAGGAAAGAAGTAGTCATGGTGAATTACTATTGATTATATGCTCTTTAAGAGGGAAAAAAAGGACTAGTTCTTAATAAAGCCCAGTATGTCAGAAAAACTTCATTAAGCAATGTTTAAAGACAAGAAGGAAAGCCAAGCAAGATATCCTGTCATAGGATGAACAAATTATAAACACATGTACCAATGCTCAATGTGGAATGAATGGAAGATTAACAACTGTAAAACATTAAAATAATCAAAGAAACAAATTGATTGTGACTTGAGTATGGAAATAATTTCCCTTTATATTTGTGTAAATGAGAATTTTCTACATAAGAGTTTTTGATGAAATTTCACAACTCAAACACACTGCCTCTTCCAAAACCTTACTGATAACCACAATAAAGCATGCTGAGTGGTGCCAGTAAACCAAGTTTATTAATAAACAACATGAGTCTCTCTTTGCTCCTTTGGAACACTTTCAGGTAGAAAAATAGGGCAAGCAACAATGAAATTTGTTTTGTCTACTGCATGAAAAAATTAAAAAGCCTAATAATACCCAAAGCTGGAAAGCATGTTCAAGGGAACATGGGAAATGAACTCTTGCTTACACTGCTGGTGGATACATAAACTTTGAGAGAACAGTTGAGTTATGTTTTGAATTTTTAAATGTGCGTATCTTTTGATCCAGAAATTCTAATTCCAGAGATTGTCCCTACAGAAATAGCAACACAGACACAAAAATATACAGACAGATACTCTTATTGCAGCTTTGTACAAGGGTAGAAAAGCCTATGTATCCATCAGTAAATGAACAGTTAAAAAAAAGGATGATCCATCCATATTCTGAAATGTTATACAATGCTTAAGAAAAATGAAGTTGATCTGCATGTGTTGATACATAGAGATTGTTAATATGTGTAAGTCATGCAAAAAAAATCAAGTTTCTTAATACTGTAGCTACTAGGATATGTTAAGAAACAAACAAGGCTCTATATATGTATGCTTATTTGTATAGTGACAAGTGTGGCCACATACAAAAAAGCCTGGAAGGAAACCCACCAAGCCTCCATAGAGAGGCATGTGATGGGGGAAAGGACGAAGGCCAATAGAACACGGGCACAGGTTCATGTATGACTTATACAATTACATATATTTTTTTCTAGCAAAAGGCAGAACAGGAGGCTGGGCCAAGCCATCCAGGTTTTTCAAAGAGAACACACAAGCTCAGAGGGAGACTAACTAGAACATAAGGCCATCACTAGCTCAACTGGACACCGTCTCCCCTGGACCCACTCCAGCACACTTAGAAAGGCCCATTGAGAGCACAAAGACTTCTGCTCTCAGAGCCAAGAAACCAGCTACCCAGCCAGGGAGAAAGAACTCACTTGAGTAAGCTATGGAAAAGAATGTCAAAAGCAATGATGTGAAAATGGCTGATGGACACAGAGGCCTAAACTTAATTACAGAACTGCCCATCTGTCAGCCTCTGGATCCGTCTTTGCCACTATCACTGCCACATGTCCACCGCCCTTTATCTCCACAAGAAACTAAGCAGGACTCGGGATCTGATGAGGATCAGCACCAGCACTCTAGTAACAAAACAGAGTGCCTGCCAACGTTTGGGCTTCTTACATCACTGAAAGGAAAGGGCAAGTCACGAAAGGAACCATATTGACTTATATAAGACATGGCATAAAACAGAGAAGCTTCTCAGAGAAGAACAGCAAACTCACCAATTGCTAGGATTAACTGAAACCTCCCACAGCTGCAGACTGCCCCAAACCATGACATCAGGAAGGCTGGAAATGCATCCAACTTCCTCTATTTATCAAGCTGGCTAAAACCCAGGGTAATACCAGCATAACCAGCAAAAAAAAAAAAAAAAAAAGAGAGAGAGAGAGAGCGACCATACAAGTGGCTTGGATGGGAAGGAAATTATCTCTGATTGTACTCAGAGCCCAGCTCCAGAGCAGAAGCAGCTCAGAGCGGCTGCATCCAAGAACTGGAACGCCTGTACTCACTGGCTGCTCAGAGGCCCAGGTGCTGACTGTGGGGTCCACACATTCTGGGAAAATCAGCAAAATCACTGGGTAACTGCACAGGTAACTTCAGCTCCAGAGAGTTGTCCACTGTCCTCTTGGGTAATGTGATGCTGGTCCAAGGAGCAACCAAAACAAAACCCAGTGACGTGATGTGCAGCATCCTGAGGGCTCACTGCTTCATTGAGAACCTAATGATTATTTAGTGGCCCAGACTGAGGGGCAGAGAGTGGCTCACAGTTCCTGACAATGACACCAACACCATGGAAGAAAGGACCAGTGGCCAAAGGCCTCAATAAATTGGGAAGAAGAGCAGAAATAAGTAAGGGTAAGCTTCTCTACAGTGGTATGAAAAGCAAATTGCACAGATGGAGAGGATGAAGGTGAGGCTGGTGGGCAGATACAGGAGAAGGCCGGGGATATGCCGGGCTTGGCCACAGAGTGGTGAGTAAGGCTATCGAGGAACAAACAAGCACGGTTCTCAAACCTTGTAGGGGGCCCCATTATTGAGGGGACCCCACCTAATAGGATCTTTACCTGCAAAGACTGTTCAGTTCTGGATGCCACCATTCAAGAGGAGTCCAACTGAGATGGTTCTGTAAGACTTCAAAGATAATTAGTTGAACAAAACTCTACTGAAGGCCTACTGTGTGCCAAAGAACAGGGGTGTGCAGGTTACACCCTTGCCAAAGGCACTTAGCCAAGAGGACCATAAGAGCCTGAGTGCAGAATGCTAGGCATTCTGGGAGCTCCATATGAACCAGGAACAGTGGGAGCTTCAAGGAAGTGAACCTAAGCTGGCAGAGGGAAATGAATCTGGCAAGTTCCTCCAGAGGCTAACAGTCATTCTGCATCTTAAAGGATGTGCAACTCCCTTTACATGAAGAGCCAAGTGCCTCAACTGAGACATACAGCCAAAGACTGGCACAGAGTGGGCAGGGCTACAGTCAGTCTGATGCTGCTGAAGCATCAAAAGCAAAGCAGAGAATGGCCAGAAGGGACCTGGAGGGATGGAGCAGACAACTGATGAAAATGTATTAAAAACATAATCTGTGAAATAGACTGGAAAAAATCCACACTGCAAGTCCAGGTGGAGGTTACGATGGATTAGGAATAATACCCACAATGTACACAAGGCCCTGAGAGAAGAACCATGACAGGGAGGTGGTCTTCATCTCTGCCGTGGGCACAAGGCAATGCTGGAAGGTAGCTTTAAACTACAGCCCAAAGGACTTAAATTAAGAGAAACATCTTGCTTTGGAGCATTGGTAAATTGTAGAAGGAATTGCTTTCTGAAACATCTAAGAAAATGGCTTTCTTTCTTTAATATTTATTTATTTATGGGTGATATTCTGTTTGTTTGGCAGAATCACTATGCCACTGGTAATATTTATTCATTTATTTGGTTGTGCTGGGTCTTAGCTGCAGCACGTGAAATCTTCATTGCGGCATAAAGACTCGCTACTTGTGGCACATGGGCTCCACTGCTCTGAGGCATGTAGGATCTTACTTCCCTGACTAGGCATTGAACCCAAGTTCCCTGCAATGCAAAGTGAGTGGTCTCTTAACCACTAGACCACAATGGAAGTCCCATGCGAAGATGACCTCTTTAGTGACGCTGGTGATGCCAGGTCAGAGGTGGAATGAACCAGGCCAGGGTAAGGAGCTGGCGGACCTCTTGGACTGTTGGTCCAATGATGTTTTTTCTGTAGCACTGAACGTTTCCTTTTCTCTCCTCCTTCCTCTCCAGTTTTTTCATCCTCTCTTCCCTTCTACTCTCCTTCATCCTACGGTTTCCCTCTTCTCTTTCCCTCCCCTTCCCAAGCTTGAAGTTTTCCAAATGTATCCCAGGGGCTAGAATGTTGATGGTTTTCTCTGCCCAAAGCTGAAGAGGGTATTAAGGAGCACAAAGGCAGGGACCCCCTTCAAATGACTTCTTGATCAGCAGACCCGACCCCCTGGGTGAGGCAACCACAGGTCTCCCTGCAACACGGCAGAACTAACGGTGTTTCCAAACTTAGGGCATGCCTTTCCTTAGGGTGTAAACGATTACCATCTTAAAAGTGAATCTGTAGGTAAGGATGTACCAATGAATTCTTTCTCAGAGCATTCACTGTCTATTTCACAAAAACACCTACTTGATTTTTTTAATGGCAGTCTTACATTAAGCTATATTCATACAAAGTTTACTAGACATGGGTTTTCTTCCTTTTGTATGAAAACATTTCCCGAAGAAAACTGAATTTAGATAACTACTGCTGCAATAAGTCAATTCCAACTGCCAGACCTGAGGCTTTCTAATTAACTCTCAACTCCTCTTTTCACTGGATAGCAACAAATTCTGAGCCTTTTCCTCTACTTAAAATATGCTTTGATACTGTTTTCAGTAATGAAATATGATGAAAAGATACACAGATGAGGAAAAAACAAACAATTTTAAGTGTAGGATGGGTCTCACCAAGTAACTAAGAAAATCACCACGTCTAGTTTTCCTTTTTAAAAAAAAAAATTTATATTTGGCTGTGCTGGGTCTTAGTTGTGGCATGTGAACTCTTAGTCGTGGAACGTGGGATCCAGTTCCCTGATGGGACTCGAACCCGGGTCCCCTGCATTGGGAGCCTGGAATCTTAGCCACTGGACCACCAGGAAAGTTCCCAATATTTCCTTTGTTAAGCTTTTGTTGCATCTTCAACACGAGTTAGAAATTAAGTCTATTGCCTTGAAGTTTTCTGTTTCCAAATACATTTGCCACTTGAGATGTACTAAACATTTAACTGCTCCTTAGTCCAATTCCAGGGAGTAAAAGAGGAGGAAACTTTTGCCCATAAAGTTTTTCTTGTTCCCACTGGAAATGAGTAAGAGGTTACATTATTATCCAGCCCTCTTCAACAGATAAACTGTGGAATATAGGAACTTAGTGATTTATAGTATCATTTTAAAATTCAAGGTGAGGGCCTTAATCTCTACACTGCTACATCTCTGCCAATCCTGCCAGCAAAAGAGTTCTAGCCTTTCCCTTCTGTGGGAGATTGCAAAACTGGCCATAAATCCTCCCTATGCCAGTGTGCCAACCCATCTGTTCTGTGACTGCAACTCCTCCTAGCAAAAGGCGGGATCGCTTTCTCCACCTCTTGAATGTGTGATGGACTCGCATTTGCTCTGCCTAACAGGACACTGGCAAATGTGATGCCACCACAAGCTTGAAAAGTGCTTTGGACTTCTTTGGAGGTCCAGTGGTTAAGACTCCACATTTCCAGTGCAAGGGACACAGGTTCGATCCCTGGCCGAGGAACTAAAGTTCCACATGCCACATGGTGTGGCCAAATTTCTTTTAAAAAGTGCGTGACTATGGAAGTTTCCACTTTCCTGCTGCTCCTGGAACCTCGAGCCACTATGTGAGGGGGAGAACAAGCCTGAGTTAGCCTGCTGGGTGGTGAAAGGCATGTGTGCCCAGTTACCACTACTGTGCCAACCTCCAGCAGAGAGTCATCTAGCTGACTGGCAGGGGACTGCAGGGACATGAGTGAGCAAAGACTCCAGCAGGACCATTCAGCTGAGCCCAGCCCACACTGCAGACTCCAGAACTGGGAACAAATGAAATGGCTGTGGCTTTATCTAAACCACTAAATGTTGGGGTGTTTTGTTACACAGCAAAAGCTAATTTATGCATCTTCCTTCTTCCTTTCATCTTTCTCTTCCTCTCTAGCTACCTTTCCTCCCTTTCATTATTTCCCCCATTCTTTTTGCTTTTCTCTTTTCCTTCTGTGAGTACTACAGGTACCCATTTAAGGACCCACAAGGCACAAAAGACAGTGGCCTGGGCTAATTCAATTCAAAGTCGGTCTCATTTCCTCCTAAGCCATCCCTCTGAAGCCCACATAAAACAGATTCTAGGTATCTCACATGGTCTCTGGGACGCACTCATAAAGTGATGGGCAAGATGTTTCTGGGACTTGCAGGCAAAAGGATGGACTCTTGGCAGTTTGCAGCCCACCTCTGGGCATTTACTGGTAAAAATCTCCCTGGGAGAGTCATTTATCACAGTGACCTGTGGAATAGACTCCTGAGGCGTCCTAGCCCTCCCCTTGCCCTGTTACTCCTTGCCAGCAGAGGGGAAGTACAATAAGAAAATGGGTCTGTCAGGTCAGACACCCAAGGGTTAAGGAGCATAGCCCAAGACCCCTTCCCTTACTTGGCCACCCTAAGGGACTGGAAGATATATTTATAACTACAGGAAACAACACACTATGAAGTGGGAAAATGTTTAGATTTCCATTTGTTTACTACATGAATATAAGAAAATCAATAGGATCATCTGGCTAATGACATCAAACCACTCAGTACAACTCAGAAGCCACAAGAAGGTCATTTCTTAAAATGCTTTTCTTTCCTCTTCCTCATTTATAGTCTGTACTTTACTCCCACTCTAACTTATTTTTTCCCCTGAACGATGTTTTCACAGACTTTTTAAAAGCTTACTTTTCCCTGGCGTCCTGGAACCTGTCATTTGTTTGTGGTTACAACATTAAATGTTTAGAAAGGGCAAATTAGATGTCAAGGTTGGATAAATGGTCACTGTTCTTAATGGTGCTTTCAATGGAACTCTTTTCTCCCTAGGATCCCTAGAAGCAGAGGTTTGCTTCTTTTCTAGGTGCATGTGTGAAGGTATTCAGAGACTGACCATCAAACTGTCAGGCTGACAGGGGTTTTACTGCTTCCATCAACAAGAGTAAATCAGAAGTACACCCTCTGGAACACACTGCTAGAATTTTTTTCTCGATTTCTCAATGCCAGCTTCTGGAAGAGCTGAGGAAGACTTTATTGCCTCAGGTGTCTTCCAGTATCTCCCTTCTCATGTTCCACAACTATCTATAGAACTCTCCCTGTATAAAGAGAATTACTTGTCCTCCTTCTCATCTGTTCTTGATAGCAATTATGCCTTCCACTTGTATGGTGATTTATGGCAGACAAAAGGCCAAGAGGTACTCAACAATGGAGACCACAGATGACAAGATGCCATTCTGTATTCCCTCTCTCTCCCCGCACAAAAAAATGCACATTCAAGGAGAACACACATTAGAAAAGGAGATCAAAGCCAAGGAGGGGCATTAGAAAACAAATAGCAAGGACATAAGGACTTCACATTTGTATTATCAAATATCAAACCACAAACAGGGCTCTCTGGTGCCCAAAGAGAAAAAGAATCACGTTCCATTCTGAACTCATCCATGAAGAGGAGAAAACACAGTTCTTCGAGGAAGCAGAGTTTTTCCTTGTCACTAGTCCTTTCACTGAACCTGCTCAGGGCTTGTCTATACTTGTTATGGCCACTTTCTCTCTTCCCAACCTCTCTGGAAATGGTTTCAAACAGGATTCTGTGCTACTCTTATCAAGGTCACCTGGGACTCCCACCTCACCTAGCTCAGCAGTGACTTCTCAGTCCATGGCTAAATCCTCCTATTAGCAGCCTTTGACAGTTGATAACATCCTCTACAGGAAATTGGCTCCTAATTAAGACTCCCTTCTAAATGAAGGCTGGCCCATTATTTGCACTGGGAAAGGCTAAATGGGGTTGTTTTGGAAAAGCCAGAAACATCTTCATTCCAATTCCTACTCACAGATGAACAGTGTTATAAAATGTGCTGGAGTTCTAAGAGCTTTGAGGACACAAAGATGGGAGTGACTGGTTCTATCTTTTGTGTGTTTGGGAGGTGGAGGACTGAGAAACTTGTTCCGTTATCAGCAGGACTGAAGGAGAGGCTGCCCTGTTAAAGGCAGCCTAGCATAGGACTCTTCTCCTACCCTCAGAATTCTTAATTTCTGACTAAAAGACCACCTGTCAAGGCTTGACTTTTCTTTTTGCAAGGCACTGATACCCATTAAAGACTGCGAATTTCAACTGATCAAGTCAGCTTTGCTGGTGAGTGGGGATAACACAGGCATAGATGACCAGGGAGAGCCCTGCAGGGTCAGACACAGACGACAGGAGCATTGAGATGGGAACCTGCTGTTAGCTCAGTGAGGGCAAAAGGGAATGGATGGGGAAGAGATGCCCAAGGAGAGTTTGCCTACACTAGAGCTTTAGGTTTGCTGGGCTGGTCCTTAGAAACCAGAAGTCAATGCCATTCCAAGCAGCTCTGCTACAGCCAGGGAAACCTCCCACTTGCTAGCTGGTCTTCCCATTTCTTTTTCTCCCCCATCAGAATGTTCTCTGCAAGCATCAACACTACCTGCTGCTTTTGTTTACACTGCCTTCAAGTGACTCTACTTGGCTCCATCGGAAGTGGAATTTTTTTCAGACGGGATGGTGTAAGGTAGGGTGGGGAAAGCCTGCACTGGTGGAAACTCCTCTCTCACTGGGGAATTTGGCTGTGACAGAGCCCTGGCCTCACACCAGAACAGGGCCATCCATCTTTTTTTTTTTTTTTTTTTTTTAGTATTCCCCTCTTTGACCCGCCCAGGGTGTTTTTCCAGGCGACCTGGCAAACAACAGCATGACAGGTTCAATGGTTTTCATTGACAGCCCCAGTGGAGCCCTCCTATGAAAACTGCAAAACTGGACACACAAACAGCCCATAAAAATCATACCTCCCACAAGTGTCTGGACGCTGCCTTTTGCCTAATCACCCTCCAGCACTGATGCAGCATGGGTGGCTTCGTGGCATTTTTTTTTTTTTTAATGATTTTTCCAAAACTGAGGTGTTCCAAGTGGTGAGAGAGTATTGTTTTTTTTCCCTTACAGCAAAAGTCTAACTCCCCGGACATTTTTGGAAATCTGGAGCAGACCACATGAGTGGTCCCAAAGCTTCAACTCTGCCACCAGACCCCAAAGTCTCCTTGAACCTGGAGGCACACTGGGCTTGCCTGTTAGAAGGTCTATAGTGAAGTCACTCAGTCGTGTCCAACTCTGTGATCCCATGGACTGTAGCCTGCCAGGCTCCTCTGTCCATGGGATTTTCCAAGCAACAATACTGGAGTGCGTTGTCATTTCCTTCTCTAGGGTATCTTCCTGACCCAGGGATTGAACCCAGGTCTCCTGTATTGCAGGGAGACTCCTTACCATCTGCCCACCAGGGAAGCCCTATAACTCACTCTAATACACTGCAGGAAAGTCATGTGATATCCCATGTGGGCCAGTTAGTTTGACCTTAATCTCCACGAGGGATCAGAAAACTTGATAGCAGAAAGGCAACTCCTAGAAGTCCTTCCACCATGCGGACCTCGAGCTTGCTACACAGAGAATGGAGGCCAAAACATTCTACTGGTGAAACTGGAACTCAACTAGAATGATAATTAGAATGCGAAGGAAAAAAGTAAAGATTACTTCTCTTCCAAAGTATAACACACACATTAATCTCAGAAATAGATGAAAAATTTCACAGTAAAAAACTGCAAGGTGAATATGAAAGAGAATATTTCAATCCATCTCTTGGGTTCTCATTGGAAAGGGTCAGGTTGAAAAGAAATGAACCCAAGCGGGAAAGTCAGGTTACAGCTGGTGGGGTATCTCAGGAAGGAA
Organism: Cephalophus harveyi; assembly: GCA_006410635.1. NCBI lineage: Eukaryota > Metazoa > Chordata > Mammalia > Artiodactyla > Bovidae > Cephalophus > Cephalophus harveyi. Next base: position 126,700 of record SJYT01041180.1, read on the forward strand.
TATTCAGTTAACTTCCTCATGAATTGTCAATAAATATTAACCAAAGTAAAGAAAGGTCACCGTGCCCACTCATGAAGCAAATGGCAGAGTGTTTAAAGAGACATAAGCCCCTGCCTTTGAATTCTGGCTCTGCTACCTGCTGCTCCTAAAACCTTTTGGCAATTAACTCAGTCTATCTGTATGCCTCAGTTTCTCCATCTATAAAATGGAGATAATATCAACAGCATCCCTCTCACAGTTGTTGGGACATATAAATGTGTCACTACACCTGAAACACCTAAAATAATCCCTGGCACATAGCAAATTCTCAATAAATAGTAATAATCAATGTCATAATTAGAAATATATGTTGAACACAGCACCTCATATGGGCATGATCTGCCTGAATAAAGATGTAGTGTGCTTGTGCAAGAAAAGAAAAAGGGCACAGTATCTCAAAAGAGCTGCTGTTAAAACTCATGTTCCACATGTATTATAAGCTGCTTTTAGTTATTCTACAGCAATCATGTCAAATTATTGACGAAATTGCCAAAGCGCTTTCACATATAGGATACTGCAGAAGAAAGGGAGGTGCGGGGGCAAGATATTTTTACTGAGTACTGATGAGAACGAATATGTAACTTTAGCCTGTGACAAGCCACAGGACAAAGTTGTCTCAGATATTAAACGTCTTGCCAACTGAGGATCCTTATCCATAAAATGGGAATAATTGCAGTATTTGTCTCCTAAAAGTCTTGCAAATGAGTAGTGAGTAAGTACAGGAAACGTGCTGAGCAGAGTGTGGCTCATATTAACAGTACATGTTCAAAACATTTAACTCTGACCTCACTGCCATCATCCACTGCTCAGGTGTGTCAGGCACTCGGCTGATTGCTTCAAAGGCCTGGGATGTGGGTGAAATTGAACGAGCTTCTCTAAATACAGTCTGTGTGGGCAGTGGGCCCACTACCCTTCCTGTGTTCCTTCCGCTCTGGCCATCCCACTTCGCCCAAGCCCTCTTTCCACCTCCCTGCCCTGGGCTCTTCTCCTCATGCCCACCCCATCATCACTGCCGCCCCCCACCTCACAGGACCACAGCAAGAATCCCTGTTGATCCCTGAGTGTGAAGGTCTTAATGAGCTTCCTGTCTCAAAACTCATCAACACTTTAAACCAACTCATATGGATGAATTAATAACTCTGTCATTTGTTAAAGGAATTGGGGGACTGGGGGAGAAAATGAGGATGATATTTGAGGGGCCAGGGCCATCTTTTACGGCTTTATTCTCTTGCAACTGAGAACCCTGCACAAGGGTCGTCCCCACCCTGGTCCCCTGCACAGAGGGGGTGTGTGTGCCACCAGGCTCAGTGGACTCCCCATTTGACAAATATTTAGTGAGTAAATACCATGTGCCAGGCACTACGTGAGGTGCTAGGAATGCACTGGTGAGCAAGACAGATACAACTGTGCCCTTCTGTAACTGACATACTGGTGGGGCACTCAAATAAAAATGTAAACGAACAAATATATGAAACAATTACAAGTTTTAAAGAGGGCTGTGGAGCAAACACACACAGCTGAATTATATTCTTAGGGGAAACAGTGAGGCACAAAGAGTGTGCAACTTGTTCCATATGATAAAGGAAATCAGCAAATAAAAACATGTCACCACAAGATCCTTTCTATTAAGACATTCACATTGGCAAGAGTCAAGCTAACGCATTGCCAATATGCTAAGAGACCTTAACTCCCAGTGGGGAAGCTTGCTTTCTCACTCCACTCTCTGCCATGTTTTTTTTTCCTTTATTTCTGGGGTTGGGACCAGGCTGCACCAGTGCTTTGATATTTTCTCAGAACAGTTTCAGATGAAAACATGAAGACAGGTTTATCTTAAAGGAATCAAAATTATAATCCTTAGAGAACTAAGTAAATCTTCACTTGCTTATAAGCTGTTTAGCTAAAGTTCTATGATAAAATTGTTCTTCTTAATACACCTTAAAATGACAACCATGCGGGAAGGGGTGGGACTATGGGTAGATTATATTTGTGGCACTGTGGTTTTCTGTAATTTTTCAAATTTTAGCAATAAAGCTACACTATTTTTTTTAATGTAATCTCACAGGCCTATTGGGGTTTTTTTTCTTTCTATCCAACAGCAAAACAAAAGTACACTAAAAACATTATTAGCTGCTCAGTAATATACATAAGTATTAGGCAGAAAACTAAAGCAGGTTAGTAGACACGAAGTGTGTGGGACGGTATGGCAAGTTAGAGAAGTGGCCTGTGAAAGCATCATGAGACAATGACATGTGAGCAAAGACCTATGGAAGGAGGTCAGGGAGTGAGGCCGGAGGACTGCTGGGGGATGAACACTGCAGGTGGATGAACACTGCAGGTGGAGGGCTCTGTACCCTGGAAGAAGGATCCTCTGTCACCTGTTAACCCAGACACACAAAATCACTTCACAAGGGAACAAGTCTGGACTTAATGGAACCAAAAAATGCGTCAGAAGAAAATGAACTGATGAGTTGGCACGGCAGAGATAAGAAACCACTGCTACAGACTATGGTTAGGCAGGATTCTAAAAGCTTTATTTGTACTAACTCAAGCCCAGCGACAACCCTAGCTAGGGTACATGTATAACTTAATGTTCAGACTGGAGCAGCTGGGTGTAAAATGAGACACTATTACTTAATGCAGACAAAGTAGGCATGAATCTACCCAGAAAGCATATTATTATAACTCCTTTATAGAAAAGGAAACTGAGGCACAGTACAGAAGGAAGTGGCAGAGTGAGGATTTGAACTTGGACAGCCTAGGTTTAGAGCCCACACTCTTGATGCCTACTTAGTATTGCCTGCCTGTGTTGTGTATGCAAGGAAGCGCCCAGTGCTAAAAAGCTGGGTTGTCTTTATCATCAGTAGATCAGGCTGGGAAATGCACCAGCTGTGAGAGCTAAACATCACCACTTTACAAGAGCAGCAGCCCTGGACAACCCCAGTAACCTCTCTGGTTCAGTGACCTGTAAAACAAAGCTACTTGGACCTACCCTGATACCGCTGCCACACTCAGACAAGGCCATAGTTCATAAAGATGATTTGGAAGCTGAAAAGCACAACATGCATACTATTATACACTGTTATCATAAATAAAAATTTGGAGGGACTTCCCTGGTGGTCCAGTGGCTAAGACTGAGCACTCCCAACGCAGGGGACCTGGATTTCGATCCCTGGGCAGGGAACTAGATCCCACATGCCGCAACTAAGAGTTCACAGGCCACAATGACGGTCGAAGATCTTGAGTGTCACAACTAAGACCCAGTACAGCCAAATAGACAAATAAATAAATAAAATCTGCATTTCTCTGCAAAGGGCCAAAGAGTAAATATTTTCGACTTTGCCCATATGGCCTCTGTTGCAACTAATTAACCCCACACACAACCTGTAAATGAATGGATGTGGCTGTGTGCTAATAGAACTTTATCTACAGAAAAAGGTGGATGGTTACAGGCCAAAGTTAGCCAACCCCTGACTTAAAGAAATGCTATTTAAAATTGCAGCCCTTCCATGCTCCCTGTGCCGCTATTCTGATACATTTTCCTCTACAGATAGCATGAATCACCATCTAACATAATGTGTATTTTATTTACTTTATTATCTGCTTCACTCACTAGAAAATAAGCTTTATTGAAGGCTGAGGTTTTGTCTGTTGGGTTCACTGTTGAATCTTCAATGACTAGAAGAGTGCCTGGGCATAGTAGGAATGTTAGAAAGACCTGTTGAAAGAGTGCACAGATGAATGGAGAGATTTTGAAGAAGCTGGACATACTACTGGGGAAAGAAGGGAAAATCCATGGCAAGTAAAAAAAGGAAGCAGAGAAAAAAAATGATATCTAAAAACCTAGGGGAAGAAAAATGACTGCAAATGAACTCAAACTCAATTTTGCGATTCCTTGTAGGCAAAGGGAAAAATGATTATTTCCAAAACCAATTTTGTGGGTTGTGAACATTTGGAAGAACTAAAGCCTTATAAAACAATTTCCAAAATAGCTGGTTAAAACCTAAATGAATTATTGGCTTAATTTTAGTTAAGAGAACAGCTTGAGGTTTGTTGCAGATCAACTAATTATGAGTTTGTGTCTGTGTGTGCACACACACGCAACTGTGTGCACGTTTAATCTTTCCTCTCTCCTGACCCTGACAAATGTGGGTTCTGTTTGTTCACTGGGAGTGGTCTGAGGACTGGTAAGGAATTAATTCAGCATACTTTGCAGGGAAACATACATATTTGTCCCTGGTTTACTTCAGGGCTTGGCAAATTGTAGTGTCACTCATTCTGATTCTTCTTCATAGTTCAACTGAAGGTTAAGGTTAACAGCAAAATACTGCTGAACTGAGTAAGTCCATTTCTAAAGAGAGAAGGATTCTTTACACACAGTGCTTTATGTAACTCTTTCAAACCAAGATCTGTATAACACATTCAACTGAACAACCTCAAGTTCTTTGGAAGAAAATAAGACTTCTCTTCTACAAAAGCAAGTATGCATATCTAATGTACAGCTGATAACCTAAACAATGTTCTGCTTTCCAGGCTTAGCATAGAAGAAACAACACTGGCAAGATTCTTCTAAAGATCTCTGATGTTGATCCTTTATTCTGGGGCACTCAGCTCAATGTCTGAGCACCTAATGAATGCCAACAGGGAGTAAGGCTGGAGAACTTTGTTGTTAGGCTCATGCATTATCATTTTATCCTTAATTTCAAGAAATAAATTTCCACCTACTGATTGATTTAACATGGTAACTGTAAAAAGACCACTGGGCTGAGTCAAAAGACTTGGCTTGAAGGGATGAAGGAAAAGAAAAAAAAAGAAAATGAAGAAGGGAAATGAATCCAAAAAAAAAAATGAAGGGAAAGAGAAAGGAGTGGAGTTGCGATTCGTGACATGGAGGACCCTTAAAAACATGATGCTAAGTGGAAAAAAGCCAGATACCACATAGTGCATGATTCCATTTCTATGAAATCTCCTGAACAGGCAAACTCAGAGAAAGTAGAGAGTGGCCGAGTGGCCGCCGGCGTCTGAGGGGAGGAGGGGAAAGTGGGCGGTGACCACTAATGAGTACAGGGCTTCTCTTTTGGGTGATAAAAATGTTCTGGAATTAGATAGTGGTGATGGTTACAGAAACTTGTGAATACACTAAAATCCACCAAATTGTACACTTTAAAATGGTGAATTTTATGATATGTGGATTATTTCTCAACAAAAAAGGGGGGAATCAAAAAAAAAAAAAAAAACCCCCAGACTCTGTCATTGACTAGCTTTGTAAGCTGTGGACAAGGCATTTAATTTCTCTAATGCTTCCTCATCTGAGAAAAGGGGGCAATATTAACTTAACTCTCAAGTTGTTGCAAGGCACAAACGGGATAATCTATATCAAAGTAATTTGGAAAAATAAATAACGCTACAGATTCAAGGTAATTTCACTCAAAATCTTAATGACGCTCTTTACGGAACTTAATGGTAATTCTCAGGTGTACACTGGGACTTCCCTGGTGGCTCAGCAGTAAGGAATGAATCCACCTGCAATGCAGGAGACTCGGATTCAATCTCTGGGTTGGAGACATCCCCTGGAGAAGGAAATGACAACCCACTCCAGTATTCTTGCCTGAGAAATCCCATGGACAGAGAACTCTGGCAGGCTACAGTTCATGGAGTCACAAAAGAGTCGGATATGACTGACTAAACAACAAGGTGTACAGCTGTTCCTTGGTATTCAAGGGGGATTGGTTCCAGGAATCCCCACACATACCAAAATCTGAGGATATTAAAGTCCCTTATATAAAGTGGCCTAGTTATAATCTACAGAGGATGTATTCTTTAAATCATCTCTAGATTACATATACTACCTAATACAACATAAATGTGATGTAAATAGTTGCTGACTTAATGGCAAATTCAAGTTTAACTTTTTGGAATCTTTTGGAATTTTTCTTTCCAAATATTTTCAATCTGCAGTTGGTTGAATTCCTAGATGTGGAACCAATGGATATGGAGGGCCAAATGTATATGCAATGTAAAAGAAAGTGGCCAAGACAATCTGACAAAGAATAACAAAGGAGGGCCTGAATTGCCAGATACCAAGACTCTTTAGAAAACTACAGTAATCAAGGCTGTTTAATACTCACTCAGGGTTTGACAAATATACCAGGAAGCCAAATTTTAGTGAGCCTGGAAGCTGATTCACACATACAGGGGCACTCGATATAGCAAAAGAGGGCCAGGGAAGATGCAGCTGAGGGAGGGTAAGCATCAAACTCTTCAATAACCAATCCTGTGACAAGTGTTTTTCCACATGGAAAAACAATCCACACATAGACTGCTCCCTCAATTCCAATTAGACTAAAATTATTTCAAAAGCCAAGACTTTAAACTTCTAGGAGACAACAGAGATGTCTTTAGGTCTTTGGGACAGAAACATAAAAGTGCAAACCATAAAAGAAATAAAGAAGAAATCTGACTACAATGAAAGAATCTTATCAGAAAACACCATAAAAAGTAAGAAAATAAGCCACAGACTGAGAGGCATTATTTATAACATATATCACTAAAAACCAGTATCCAGAATATATAAAAAACATCAACAAGTCAATTTTAAAACACAGAAAACCTGATAGAAGGAAAAAGAAACTTGAACTATAATTTCATGAAGATTAAATTTAAATATTCAGAGAAATGCAAATTAAAACCAAAAGAGATACAATACCATCTCAGCGATATTAAAAACTCTCAAGTCTGACTATGCTAAGTGTTGGCAAGGATGCTGAGCAACAGGAAGTCTTTCCCAGTTGCTTAGGAGAGTAATCTGGAAACAACCAGTACAGTTGAAGAGGCATATGCCCTACCACCTAGTACTTTCATTCCATGGCAGAAACCAACACAATATTGTAAAGCAATTATCATCCAATTTAAATTAAAAAAAGATTTTTTTAAAGTACTTTCATTCCTAAATATAATCTCTACGGAAATATATTAGCACAAGAAAACATGTTCAAGGCTATTCATAGCAGCTTCATTTTTAATAATAAAACCTGAAGCAATTTAAATGGCCATCAATAGAAGAATGAACTGAACTGAACTGAAGCAATTTAAATGGCCATCAATAGAAGATGTACCAATAGTAATATTTACACAACAGACTACTACAGAGCAGAGAAAAAGAAATGAGTAAGAGCTACATGTAGCAATGAGAACAAATCTCACAAAAAAATACAATGACAAAATTAAAGTTGCAGAATAATATGGGGGTAAAAAAAAATACCAATCACATAGTTTAAAAGCATGCAAATAATGACCTAGAGGGGTAGGATGGAGGAGGTGGGATGGGAGGGAGGCCCAAGAGGGAGGGAATATATGTATACATACAGCTGATTCAGACTGCTGTACAGCAGAAACCAACACAACATCGTAAAGCAATTATACTCCAATTAAAAAAAAAGCATGCAAGCAGCACTTTCTCTTACTAAGGGACATATTCCTATATAGGATAAGTATAAAGAAACATATGAGAAGATGAAGACCAATTTCAGGACAGTACTTACTTCTGTGCACTTTTTAAAAGCTAATGAGGACTTCCCTGGTGGTCCAGTGGTTAAGACTGTGCTTCCAACGCCAGGAGTACAGGTTCGATTCCTGGTCAGGGTAGTTAAGATCCCACATGCTGCATGGCATAGCCAATAAATAAATAATTTTTTTAAAAATACCTAATGTACGGCCAGGGTTGAAGACTTAAATGACACCATTGATGAAGCAGGTCCAAAGGAGATGGAATTCCACGCACTTTCCTTAGCAGAACTGAACAAACACTGACCCACTCTCTAGGGGTCTCCATAACAGCAAAGGCCACATTGGGGTCAAAGCCACATGCCTGACTCATATACAGTGTTCTGATTACCTTAGTCAATTATCCAAAAGCAGCCTATCCTAGCAGTAACAAGCCACAAGAAGGGCTCATTTTACCTCAGGTACCATTTCGATGTTAGCACAGGAGAAAGACAAAGTACTGAAATGGAAATATCCTGGCTAATAAAGGACTATCATTCAGTAACAAGCAGGAACCAAGACTTTATCAATATCACAGTTAATATGAAAATTATCCCGTACATAATTTAATCTCTGGTGATTCAAAAAGTACTTTAGGCTCCAACAACACAAGAATCTTTACTACAAACATCTGTTGTCATTACACATAATTTGATGGCTAATAAAAAGTGTTGACAGAAGGCTGGATAAGCCAATGAAAAGTTGTACTTCTATCAATACTTCTCCCTTTGCAGAGAGTTGATAAGACTTCTTTAAAAGGCCTTCAAATCATTCGTAGATCCAAGAAAGCTAGGTTAAGTACTCAGTTATTTGATTTTAAGGGTTATTTTCCAGGAACTGATTAAATAATTCTGAGGACTTGGAACAGTCCTTAGCAAAGTTAACAAAAGGATGCTGCTGAGGGAAAACTGACTTCCTTTTTGGTACTCTTTCTCTCTTTAGGGCCCATTCCCAACTTGATGACACCCAACGGCCTCCTACTTTGTGAATCCTATCTGCTCTTAGGAGATGACCTCATATCAAGACACATCAACCAAATTCTGTACCCATTTACATTTTAACAACTCTTTAAGTCAAAGAAATGAATCTCTAAGAGTGCAATTTCAGGATTTAGCTAGATGAATGGAGGAGTTGGGGGAAAAGCTAAGCACAATTATTGCTATCACTGGAGCCACTAATATTTTGTGGCCTTAACCCCCAACATGACTGTATCTGGAGACAAAGTCTCTAGAAAATAACTAAGGTTAAATGAGGTCATAAGGGTGGGACCCTAATCTAATAGGACTATGGCCTTTCAAGAAGAGAAAGAGTCTCTCCCCTATCGCTTCTCTCCATCATTTGAGAACACAACAAAAAGGTGGCAGTGTACAAGCCAGGAAGAGAGCCCAAAGTCACAGGGAAGCACTCACCTAACCATCCATCCTTGATGTTTTCATACATGTTTACATTAAAGCTAGTCCCACTGATGTAGTGAGTACTCCTAAAATACCAAATCCAAAGGAACAAGGGTCTCTAATCAGGAATCTCAGGAGGTCCAAACAAAGATATAGTGGGCAGCACACCCTGGCAGGGGTACAGCAAGACTGTGAGCAATCCATTCTAGATGCCAGGTCGGGCCACCCTCCCAAATATCTCTGCCTGGTGTGGGTTCCAATCATTCGAGGAACCACAGAAAGGAGAATGCTGCAAACAAGGTCTCGAGGGGGAAAGGCAGGCTTCTGAGCATATAGAAGGGCTAAGATCCCCAGTTTGAGCACAGGCAGTTCTAAAATGCACTGAGAAGTTTAAATTATACCAAAGTTTGGGTCCAACTCCAGTCTGGAGAGAAAGGCAGGAGAAGGGGGACAAGCTAAAGACATGGCTATGGACTCCCCTGGTGGTCAAGTGGTAAAGACTCCGCCTACCAATGAAAGGAACACACATTTGATCCCTGGTCTGGGCATATCCCACATGCTGCAGAGTAACAGCCTGTGCGCCACCACATTGAGCCGGTGCTCTAGGGCCTAGGAGCCACAACTACTGAGCCTACGTTCCCTAGAGCCCATGGTCTGCAACAAGAGAAGCCACGACAGTGAGAAGCCCCTGGTCAGCACAACCAGAGAACGTCTAAACACAGCAATGAAGACTCAGCGCAGCCAAAAAATTAATTTAATTAAAAAAAAAAAAAAACATGACTAGAGGAGCACTGATCATTGGCACAAAGCTTGGAAAACGGGTGGTACGTCCTTGAATCTTAAAGTCAGGAGCCTCCATGCAGTAAACTGAAGGTCCAAGAAAGGACTCCTAGTCCCAAGGGGCTGGCAAGAGAGCGCATGACAGAGAACCCCAGGAAGGGAAGCCTACAGAAAGGAACACGGAAGTAGGATGCAGCCAGGGCGAGGGTTGCCAGGGCCACAAGATGTGCTCAACGGCCCTGAGGCAGAACTCAGAGATACACTTTCCCCCTACCCCCACCCCTGGCCTGGCAAGACTCAGAAGGACAAGAGTCAGCTCTGTTGGGAGTCCAGGTATCAGCTCTGTTGACAGTCCAGAACACGGAAGCGTTCTCTCTGAGATTGGGCTTACTTCCAGCCACCTGAATGCTTGGTGTCACGCCAACAAAATAACTAGACATTGGTGAAGCCCTCCCGAGGACCAACCCAAGGGGCTCCCATGTTTTCGTGTCATGAGTTTTATTAAAATGAACAAAAGTACTTCCTGACTGCTGGCCTCAAAGAGCCCTGCCATAGTTTGGGTTCTTCCAGAAGGTAATGCAAGGCAAAGATTCTAGAGCAAGCCATTTATTTAGCATGTGATCCCAGGACACACGAGAATGGGGAGGTGAGATGGGAGCAGGAAGGCAGCTAATACAGATGCATCATCAAGCCAGTTACCACTGGGGGAGGCTGTCTCAGTCCTGGAAGCTCTGGGAGCAGGTGCAGACTGCCCAGCCATCTCAGGGGTCCCACTCAGGGGCAAAGAGCTGATTAAATACTTACCAGCCCTGGCTGAGGGCTGCTCCCGGGGGTGGTCTGGGAAGGGTTCATCCTGGCACTCCAGGTTGCCACATGGGTGGAGAAAAATGTCCAGCTAGTGGCTGGAAGGGGACTGGGTGTACCGTGGTGCTTGGGGCCCAGGATCTTAAAACAGACACCCAGTCTCTATGGAATAAATGAGGAAGTCTGAGGCACCGAAGCCAGCAGAAGAGAAGGCAGTTTCATGCCTGCCCTGCCCCATTCCTCCCTTCAAGTCAGTATCTGGGATTTAGAGAGAGAGAGAGAGTGTGTGTGTGTGTGTTTGGGTTTGGCGTGCGTTTGAGGAGTTCAGTGGTTTTTCTTCAGCTGTTTGGAATGTTTGAGGAGAGACTAGGTGAGGGAAGGCTAAAAGGAGTTGCTACTTGAGATTTAAAGAAACGCCCAAGGAGTACTGAGCTTTGTGCTCTCTAATGCAGGCTGAACGTGTCTGGTTTGTCAGCCCATGCTGGGAGGCCAACCGGAGAGGCTCGAGGACAGGGATGTTTATCATTCCTGAAAGGGGTATGGACAAAGATCCCAGCTGTGCTTAAAGCCTCACTATTCAAAGTATGGTCCCCCAAAAGGAGGCATCTCCAGCCACACCGCAGAACCTGCATCTACATTTCAAAAAGGTCTACCTGTATATCTAAAAAGCACGGCTACAGACTACAGCAATTCACCAAGTGTTCTCTGCATAAAGAGTATATTCAGCGACTGTGACTCCTACCAAAGTCAAGTGGAAGGTATTTGCTCCATTTCAGGCTAATGTGCTCTATTCAGTTTGTCAAATTAACTTCAGATTTGCTGAATGGGATAATTTGGGACAAAGGGAGATAATCATGTCAACCTGCAAACCTGGGTGTAATCACAACAAAATAAAGCATACTTTAGTTTTTCAAAACCTCTTTATTTCATTCTTCCCTTTTTGTCTCCTTGGCAAAATTAATCACTGCTTAATAAGTCTGTACCATTCTAAGACTATTCATGTGGGTAAACCTTTGCCTCAATATCTGTAAAATACATTTGACAGTTCCAGAAGTGTCATTCATTTCAAAATAATCACGTGTGTATCACAGGAAAAAAAGTTAAAATTCTTATGAAATTTTAAAATGCCATTTTGATATAGGCAGCTGGTAAAGGAATAAATGAACATGCAAACACTCAGAAAAAAAGAAAAACAACTCATACTAAAACTTAATTCAACTTATGAATAAAAAGCCTCAACACGGTACATGGATACAGATATGGAAGTAAATGCAGAGGTGGTTACTAATCCTAATTGCATTCAGAGTACAAAATAACTGACAACCATGAAAATAAGTAGAAATACATTAGAAGCCGCCTTTGGATGGCATCCTCAACTCAATGGACATGAGTCTGAGCAAACTCCAGGAGATGGCGAAGGACAGGAAAGCCTGGCATGCTACAGTCCATGGGGTCGCAAAGAATCAGACATGAGTAAGCAACTTTATGACAACATCAAAAGCATTCTTTTTTAGCTATTGAAGAGGAGCAGAAAATGACATCTCAAAATGTCTCTTTGGTGTAAGAATTATCTTGAGGCTGCTTATTTTTAAGAAACAGCATACAAAGAAGCAGCTCTGAAAAGCAAGTAGAAGTGACCCTTCTGTAAGAGATATTTACATATATAAGGGGAACCTCCATTTGTACGGGTGTCTCCCGCTCCAGTGTCCTTGCCTGGAAAATCTCATGGACACAGGAGCCTGGTGCCCTGCAGTCCATGGGGTCGCAAAGAGTCGGGCACGACAGAGCAACTAACACTAACACTCCCTCTCCATACCAGAACAGTCACTTTAAATCTCTAGAAACTCTTCTCAATGGAGAAGGCAAGGACTTAAATCTGCATAACACCCCAACCGTTGTTCACTGTGCTTTTCCTGATAATTCCTAGAACTGGCTTCCCCCACCCCACAAAAAATCTTTTGTCTTTAGTGGAAGATGGTATTGAACATAGTGGGGCTTGGGCCATTTAGGGGGAGTTACTCTGTTTTCATGGGTCTCTCCCATGTATACAGGAGGATATATGTTATTAAACTCCTGTTTGTTTTTCTCCTGTTCATCTGTCTTTTTATTACGGGGTGGGTCTCAGCCAAGAACCCAGGAGGGTAGAGGGAACATCCTTTTTCTTCCCCTATAGCATTTACAGAGTAGTAATGCACATGAAAAAAACATCTCCTGCCCTATCAGTAAACAAAGGATGTCACAGTCAAGAGTGATTGCAGCCCTCCAATATGAGCTGGTGAGCCCTGAGGAAACTCAGAAAAAGAATATACCTGCCATCTAGCAGCCGTCAGACTGCAGCCACTCCCTATCATGAGCCCCGAGGAAACTCAGGGTGAGAAAACACAGGATACAGGCCCCAGATAGCTGAAAGTCTTGAAAGTCTTAGTTGCTCACTCGTGTCTGACTCCTTGTGACTCCATGGACTGTAGCCAGGCTTCTCTGTCCATGGGATTTCCCAGGCAAGAATACTGGAGTGGGTTACCATTCCCTTCTCCAGGGGACCTTCCCAACCCAGGTTCTCCTACATTGCAGGCAGATTCTTTACCATCTGTGCCACTAGGGAAGCTCCCATACATAGAAAAGCACTGAATTCCTTAACTTCCAGTGGCACCCCACTCCAGTATTCTTGCCTGGAAAATCCCATGGACGGAGGAGCCTGGTAGGCTGCAGTCCATGGGGTCGCTGAGGGTCGGACACAACTGAGCAACTTCACTTTTCACTCTCATGCATTGGAGAAAGAAATGGCAACCCACTCCAGTGTTCTTGCCTGGAGAATCCCAGGGACAGGGGAGCCTGGTGGGCTGCCGTCTATGGGGTCGCACAGAGTCGGACACGACTGAAGTCACTTAGCAGCAGCAGCAGTTTTCTTTAATTAACAATAATCTTTTGACATTCAGATTACCTGCCCTTTGTTGCAAAACTGCTATATAACCAGCCTCTCCACCTCGGCTCCTCAGAGAAGTTCCCTTAAGGTTACTTGAGATGCTGTCTCCAGGGCTTGAAGTCCTAAAAATTCCTGCCGAATAAAACATAACTATCAACTTTTGGATTGCCAATATTTTTTAAGTCAACATACACATGTGTTCATCAAAAGATAGGTATTATCCACAGTGCTATATTTAAAACAGATAACCAACAAGGACCTACTGTATGGCACAAGGAACTCTGCACAATGTTACGTGACAAGCTTTATGGGAGGGGAGTTTGGGGGGAGAATTGGATACACGTCTAAGTATGCCTGAGTCCCTTTGCTGTTCACCTGAAATTATCACAACAATGTTAATCAGCTATTTCTGAATACAAAATAAAAAAGTTTTTTAAAAAAAGGTATGTACAAGAGTGTTCCTCACAACACTAATCATAAAAGCCAGAAATGGGAAACTAACCAAAGGTTCATCAATAGTAGGAAGGATAAATTGTGGTCCAGTCATACAATGGAATACTATTCAGTAACTGCAACACACAACACAATGATATGGATGAATCTCCCAAACAAAAATGAAAAGTCAGATATCCTGTGTGGTACTATATATATGAAATTCAAGGGCAGACAAAATCAATCTATGACATGAGAATCAGAATAGTAGTTACTTTTGGGGGGTGGGAGTGCCCAGAAGTAGACATGAAGGGGACTTATAGGAGCCGCTCATGTTCTGATTCTTGATGGGGGACTGGTGACAGGGGTGTGCAAAGTTGGTAAAAATTCATTGAGCTATACACTTATAATGCATATAGTGTATACTTCATTAAAAAGTTTAATTTTAGAAACATATGTATACACATTTTATCCACTTTCACAGATGAGTCAAAAAGAATAAGACTCTATATCTAAGAAATACTGCTTGCCACACTTGCCTACTTTCACTAAAAATGGATGCTAGAAAGAAAATGACTAATAATGATGCTGCTGCTGCTGCTGCTAAGTCGCTTCAGTCGTGTCCGACTCTGTGCGACCCCACAGATGGCAGCCCATTGGGCTCCCCCATCCCTGGGATTCTCCAGGCAAGAACACTGGAGTGGGTTGCCATTTCCTTCTCCAATGCATGAAAGTGAAAAGTGAAAGTGAAGTCGCTCAGTCTGACTCAGCGACCCCATGGACTGCAGCCTACCAGGCTCCTCCGTCCATGGGATTTTCTAGGCAAGAGTACTGGAGTGGGGTGCCATTGCCTTCTCCAATAATGATGCATAGGTGATAAATATCAGAATGGACAATGGTACACAGCTCTTGACTCATATATGAACTATGGATATAAAATGAGCATCGATCCCATGTAAAAAATAAATACTACTGGGTAGGCTTCCCTTGTGGCTTAGCTGGTAAAGAATCTGCCTGCAATTCAGGAGACTTGGGTTCGATCCCTGGGTTGGGAAGATCCCCTGGAGAAGGGAACTGCTACCCACTCCAGTATTCTGGCCTGGAGAATTTCATGGACTGTATAGTCCATGAGGTTTCAAAGAGTCGAACACGACTGAGCAACTTTTACTTTCACAAGAGTAATGGTTTCTCCAAATACTCCAAAACATGTGATATAGTCTGTCAAAAAGTTAATTATCTGGATAGCAAAATCACTAGTGGAGGTCATTTGTACTGACTGTTCCTGGAAGCTTCAATACTGTATAGAATGTACTATTAGAGTTTACCTAAAAATCATGGCTAATTTTCAAATTATGTCTAAAAGGGAAGTCACTTTGGCAGACATCCTCCTAATCTTTCTCCTTCTCCTTCCATATATTCAATTTGTGAATATCTAGAAGGTTTAGAAACTTTACATGTCTAAAACCCAAGGGAAACATGACCAAGTTTTTAAAAAATCTGAGAAGCAGTCTTATAGTTAGGACCAGAAGAGCCCCCCACTAAAAAATGTGACATTGGTGATCTCTGGAATTTTATTACTGTTTTTTTCTTGGTAAAATGTAATTCCCTTCTGTCTGGAAATTCTAATAATTAGGATCCTAACACATAGATATTAATTTGTTCATCAGATCACTGTTCTCACCAGCAGCTTCTAGACTTAGCCCAGAGACACAAATTTCTGGAAAAAGAGAACATTTACTCAGTGTCTTTCATGTGACTGAGTGACTTTCATTTCATGTGCTGGAGATCATGTTAGGTGGTTTATTACTCATTCATTCATCTAACTGAATACCTACTGCATACCAAATACTAGGTACCAGGGATAAAGTGTGGGCCCTGCTCACATTCTATCGTGGGAGCAGGGGGGTGGGGCAGAGAAGGAGAGGGGAACAATAAATATACAAATAAAGAATAAAGCTAATATAATGATAAGTGCAATGTTGAAAATTACAGTAAGGTGAGAATGATACAGTGAGTGACTTGGGATGTATTCTGGATCAAGGAACCAGAGGTGATACTTAAACTGAGAGATGAATGATGCCAGCCAGAGAAAGACGAGGGAGGGGCAGAGAGAATATTCCAGAGAGAATAGTTAGTACAAAAGACCAAAAGGAGCTTAATGTGCTGGAAGAATCAAAAGGAGGAAGTGTGGTCTGCAACAGGGAAGAGCAGGGGTCAGAACATGGCAGAACACCATAATCCAGCAGGGGAGTGACATCATCCAGTTAATACTTCTAAAGAGATGCTCCAGCTGCTGTATGGGAATTGGATTATAGGAGGCCACTACAGCCGTTCAAGAAAGATAGCGGCGGAAGGGAGAATTGTGGAGGAGTCGAAGTAGAGAGGTTGGAAAACCTGGAATATACTCTGGAAGTCAAAGTGACAAGATCTGAAAATAGGATGGATGTGGGGCAGGAAATTTGTAGGCTCAGAGCTTGAACAACTAGATGGATCATGGTGTCATACACTGAGATGGTCTCATGGGAGAGAATCAAGTACGGCATGGAGATGGCAGGGAATCAAAAATTTGCTTTAATCAAAAATGTGGATTAGTAGGTCTCTTTGTTTGTTTCAAGATTTTTGAATTTTTATACTTAAAAAGCACAAAATGGGGACTTCCCTAGCAGTCCAGTGGTTAAGACTCTGCCTTTCCACTGCAGGGGTCACAAGTTTGATTCCTGGTCAGGGAGCTGAGATCCCACACACCATGTGGAGCAGCAAAATAAATAAAGGCACAAGATGTTTAAAAGCATGATTTTTCCTATACTGTCTTCCATTTTTCACTTCTAGAACCCTTATTTCTGAGCCTGTTAATAGTTCAAGTTTCCCCCAAAACTTCCAGCATTCTTAGAAGTAGTCAACTTATCAACATTGTTTTCTAGTGTTTCTCAATGAAAATTTTGAGCCAGTATAAAGATATTTTTGAGACAATTTCCACTACACAATAAGATTCTGTTTTAACCTAACAGTGGTAGTGCAGTGTGCTAAAGAGGCTGGAGTTTACTTCTTAAAATCAGTGTAGACAAGGGAGTTCTGGAGATCTTATGCACAGCACGGTGACTACAGTTAATAGTTACTGTACACTCGAAGTTTGCTAAAGGGGTAGATCCTAAGTGTTCTCACCACACACACACACACACACAGAGACTTAACTGTGAGGTGACAGATACATTACTTAGCTTGAGTGTGATCAGTTCACAATGTGTGTGTTTGTGCTCAGTCGTGTCCAATTCTTTGCAGTCCCATGGACTATAGCTCGCCAGGCTCCTCTGTCCATGCTAAGAATACTGGAGTGGGTTGCCATTTCCTACACCAGAGGATCTTCCCAACCCAGGGATCCAACCTGCTTTTCCTACATCTCCTGCGTTGGCAGGCAGATTCTTTACCACTGGCACCAGTTGGGAAACCCCTCACAATATACACATAACCAAAACATCAAATTGTACACCTTGATATACAATTCATATTGTCAATAATATCTCAATAAAGCTTGACAGAAGGGCAGGGAGTACAAATAAGTCTTTTAAAAGAATGAATTTGTTTCTACTGTATAGCACAGAGAATTCTATTCAATATCCTGTGATAAACCATAATGGAAAAAATTATGAAAAATCATACATATAACTAAGCCACTTTCCTATAGAGCAGAAATTGATACAATATTGTAAATCAACTACAATAACATTTTTTAAAGTGAATTAGTAAATCTTGAGGTGTGGGAAAGGTCATGGGTACTGGCATCTAGATGGAATGCAAAGCTGCAGATTGGATGGGTCATATCAGGAGAGCACAGAGTCCTAGTGCCCGGGAAGGACACCAACCTTTGTAGGTTGAGTAGAGGAGGAGGAGCCTGAAATGAAGACTTAGAATAAGTTACCGGCAAGAGTAGGAAAATCAAGAGTGTAGGGTAATGGAAGCAACAAGAAGAAGGTGTTCAAAAAAGGAGGAAATGTTACTGCAAAGTCAAGCACAATAAGCCAGAGAAGGGACAACTGATGAATTTGGCAACATGGAGTTCATCGAGGACTGCCAAGAAGAGCCCCACTCAGGAGAGGACCCTGATTAGACTAGACAAGGGAAGAATGTGGGGCAATAAACTACATGCAGCCTTTTAAGAGGTTCCTCTGAGAGGCAACTAGAAATGTGGGAGCAACTGGAAGGGATACAGAGCCAATGGATATACTACAAATTAGATCATGATTATGAGCTGATGAGAACAATCCAGCAAAGAGAGGAGGATGCTCAGCAAAGTAGTAAAAAAAAAAAAAAAAAGAGGGAAATGGAATAAGTCAAGTCCTTCACAACTGGAGGACCAAAATAATTTAAGTAATTAATTAGAGTATTGAAAAAATAGGAATTTATGAGTCCATACTAATAATAAATACATGAATAAATAAATGGCAGATAACCAAAAAGGACCTACTATATCGCTCAGGGAACTACACTCAGTATTTTATAATAACCTATGGGAGAAAAGGACACGACTGAGCGACTTCCCTTTCACTTTTCACTTTCATGCATTGGAGGAGGAAATGGCAACCCACTCCAGTGTTCTTGCCTGGAGAATCCCAGGGATGGGGGAGCCTGGTGGGCTGCCGTCTATGGGGTCACACAGAGTCGGAAACGACTGAAGTGACTTAGCAGCAGCATGGGAGAAAAGAATCTGAAGAGGTGTGTGTGTGTATATATATATATATAGAGAGAGAGACAGAGATAGAGACAGAGAGAGCACCAGCACTCTAGCACCTGCAAGCCTCGACTACTAAAGCCCATGTGCCTAGAACCCATGATCTGCAACAAGAGAAGCCACCACCACAAGAAGCCCATGCTCTGCAACTAGAGTAGCCCCAGCTCACCACAATGAGAGAAAAAGCTCAAGCAGCAACAAAGACCCAGCGCAGCCAAAACTAAAAATAAATAAATAAATAAAAACTTTAAAATAAAATAAAAAGGAGAGGGAGGTGGTCTTTTTGTTATTTTTTTGGCTGTATTGGGTCTTTGTTGCAGCACACAGACTTCTTTCTAGTTGAGGTGTGCATACTCAGTATCCCCTAGGCATGTGGGATCCTAGTTCTCAGACTAGCGATCAAACACGGGTCACCTGCACTGTAAGTCAGATTCTTAACCACTGCACCACCAGGGAAGTCCTTAGGCTGATTATTTTTAAGAAACAGCAGATACAGGAGAAGCTCTGAAAACCTGGTATAAGTTACCCTTTTGTAAGAGACATTTACATTTACAACAGACATCTTTCTTGCTATAACAGAGAGAAAGATGATTCTAATCTCTAGAAACTCTTTATCAATGTGCCTAACAACCTGACCCTTACAACGTGACCCTTGTTTACTGTGCTTTGCCTGTTAGTCTTATAACTGGCCTCCCCCAAGCCAGTTTTATCTTTATCTTTTATCTTTAACTAGAGATGGCATTTAAGGTGGCTTGGTCCATTTCACAGTTTCTCAGTTTTCCTGGGTATCTCCCACGTATGCATGTTATTAAACCATTTGTTTTTCTCCAATTAATGTCTTTTCATTATAGGGAGGTCTCAGCCAAGAACCTAAAGGGTAAAGGAAAAGTGATTTTTTTTCTCCCCCACAATGCCAATGTCATAAAAGACAGAGAAAGGCTGTGAAAATGTTATAGATTAAGAGAGGCTAAGAAACATGACAACTAAATGCCTGATCAACCCTAGATCAGATTCTGTACTAGAAGAAAAAAAGGCTGTAAATGTTAGCAGGTTTATTTTCAAAACTGGAATATAGATGGCAGATTAAAAACAATATTATATCAATATTAAATTTCCTAAAGTTGACAACTATTGTGATTATGTAAGAGAATATTCTTATTCTTAGAAAATCCATACTGAAGTACTTAGGAGTAAAAGCCATGATGCACATAACAGCCTCAAATGGTTCAGGAAAAAAATTATGTGCATGAAAAGGAGTGCAAAGGATGAAGCAAATGGGGTCAAATGTTAAGGACAGAAGAATCTGGTTAAAGGGTATATGGATGTTCTCTGTGCAATTTTTATGTTTGCAATTTATTAGTAAAGTTTGAAATTCTTTCCAATTTTTTTTAAATGGGGGGGCGGGGGGAGAGAACATGTCCTTGAGAAGGCAAAGAGGATGAGAAGTCCAGAGCCCAGCAAAGAAGCCAGTCTTTGACACACTGGGGATGTTTCAGTCAGTTTCACAGGAACAGTGGGGCATTTCAGTTAGTTTCATCTGGGCACCTGTAAACATGCTGGGAGTCTGGGTGGTGAGAATACGAGGAAGGTTCTGTCTAAAAGAGACATAGTCAGCAGCTGAAGTAGGAGAAATAGAGAAAGTAAAAGAAGGGTAAAATAGCTGTTTTGGAAACTGGAAAGACACAGCCACTACTCAAGCATGGTAGGATCACCGGGCAATGCTGAAGATCCATTTGTGGTTTACTAAGGTCAGGACGTGGACCTAGACATCAGTGTTTATTCTAAAAACTCCCCAAGTCATTCAAATAGACAGTCAGCTTTCAGAGCTACTGTGCTAAGGCCAGGTTTCTCAACCTCAGCATGATGGATATTTGGGCCAGATAATTATCAGTGAGGAGAAAGGGATGTGGGGAGTCATTTTCTGTGCATTACAGGGTATTTAGCTACATCTCTGGTTTCTACCCACTAGATGCCAATAGCGCCACTACCTCTGCCAGTCATGACAACCAAAAATGTCCAGACATTTTCCCTGGGGCGGGGCGGGGGGTGAATTGACCCTGGTTGAGAGCCACTTATGCTATGGGAATGAAACCTCTACTGAGTTCCCTTATTGAGTTTATAATTAATCTCTCTATCCAAAACTTTGGGGTTCCCAAGTGGCGCTACTGGTAAAGAACCTGCCTGCCAATAGAGGAGATAGAAGAGACACTGGTTTGATCCCTGGGTCGGGAAAATCCCATGGAGGGTATGGCAACCCACTCCAGTATTCTTGCTGGAGAACCCTATGGACAGAGAAGCCTGGCAGGTTATGGTCCAAAGCATCACAAAGAGTCGGACACGACTGAAGCAACTGAGCATGCATGCATCCAAAACTTTATTCCCTTTCCTGTCCCTTCTGACCTCAATCCTTTGCTAACGGAATACTAATCAACTAAAGTTAGACAACTAAAACTACTGTCATTAATAACATCATTAATGTACTGAAGTTGGAGAAGGCAATGGCACCCCACTCCAGTACTCTTGCCTGGAAAATCCCATGGACGGAGTAGCCTGGAAGGCTGCAGTCCATGGGGTTGCTGAGGGTCGGACACGACTGAGCGACTTCCCTTTCACTTTTCACTTTCCTGCATTGGAGAAGGAAATGGCAACCCACTCCAGTGTTCTTGCCTGGAGAATCCCAGGGACGGGGGAGCCTGGTGGGCTGCCATCCATGGGGTCACACAGAGTCGGACACGACTGAAGTGACTTAGCAGCAGCAGCAGCAGCAGTACTGAAGTTGCTATTATAGACATCACCATTAATATACAAACTGAGGTTGTTTCTCCCGGGTAGGTTGAAGTAACAGATCTGGCCAGAGAATCGTAAACCAGAAACATCCTGACTCTCAAAGCTATGATGAAGAAATATCATAGAAACATCACAAAACGATGATTAATCCCAGCCTCTTTGTTCTTCCCCATTTAAAAAAGCCCCTAACTCAAAGATCAAGTTGGAATGATACTGAAGTTGCTATTATAGACATCACCATTAATATACAAACTGAGGTTGTTTCTCCCGGGTAGGTTGAAGTAACAGATCTGGCCAGAGAATCGTAAACCAGAAACATCCTGACTCTCAAAGCTATGATGAAGAAATATCATAGAAACATCACAAAACGATGATTAATCCCAGCCTCTTTGTTCTTCCCCATTTAAAAAAGCCCCTAACTCAAAGATCAAGTTGGAATGGATCTGAGGCTTGTCTCCCACTCCCTTGATTGATGCCCTACAGCAAACCATGACTTTGCTGCAAATACCCAGTGTCGAGTTTGGCTTTCTGTGCCACAAGCACACCAGCACTTGCTTGGGTACAGGAACAAAGGCCATAAACATGACATATTTTTAAAGATCAAAAATTGTGTATGCTCCTCATTGCTATGAGCACTGTGGTTAAAAACAGGCTCTACGTCCATGCATGCTGCTGAAAATGACAGAACTGTACTCTTTTTTATGGCTGAGTAATATTCCATTTTGTGTATGTGTGTGTGTATATCATATTTTCTTTATTCATTCATTTGTTGATGGACAGTAAAGTAACTCAGAGGAAAAAAGCCAAATACTGTATGATGTCACTTATATGTGGAATCTTAAAAATAATACAAATGCATGTATACAGCAAAACAGAAAGACTCACAGATATAGAAAACAAACTAGTGGTTACAACTGGGGAGAGGGAAGGTGGACAAGGTAGGGGTATGGGATTAAAAGATACAAACTACTATGTATAAAATAGATAAACATCAAGGATGTATCATACAGCACAAGGAACTAGAGCCACTATCTTTTACTAATGTTTAATGGAGCATAATCTGTAAAAAAATACTGAATCAGTATGTTATATATCTGAAACTAATATATACTATAAATCAGCTATATTTCAATCAAGAAAAAAACCCACACCTCTGAAATCAGATGGTCTGTGTTCAAACCCTAGATCTACTGTTTATCATCCGTACGACTGTGGACAAAGAACACGAACAAACTTAACCTCTGCGTGCTTTAGTTTCCTCATCTGTGAAATGCTAATAGTACCCAGCTCGATGGTGGTGGATGGGTATGTTTGCTACATAAAGGACTGAGGAGCCTTGGGATACTTAGCAGCACATCTTAAATGCTAAAGGCATGTTTATAACTTTCTGAAGGCAAAGACCATTCTAATAAATATGGTGGGGAAAAAAACAGTGAATACTGATCTGTACACTTAAATAAAAAATAGTACTTGTCTCAAGAGTTTGGGAGTGTTAAATGAGTTAACAAAGGTAAACCAGTAAGAGCACCACCTGCCCAATAAATATTAGCTGTTAGTTATTACTATACCCTGGAGAAGTGAATGGCAACCCACTCCAGTATTCCTGCCTGGAGAATCCCCATGGACAGAGGAGCCTGAAGGGCTACAGTCCACGGAGTCACAAAGAGTCAGACACAACTGATTATTATTATCACAGATAAGAAATGTAGTGGACACCAGACGTCTGTTGATTTATGAACTACTTACATTAAAATATACTATAAAAAACAAATTAAATAAGTGACTTCTCTGGTGGTCCAGTGGTTAAGAATCCAACTTCCAAAGCAGGGGATGTAGATTCGCTCCCTTGTCAGGGAACTAAGATCCCACATGTCGAGGGGCAATTAAGCCTGCTCGCTACAACTACTGAGTCGGCGTCATCTAGGGACTGTGTTTCACAATGAGAAGTCCACATGACACAACAAAGACTCAGTGCAGCCAAAATAAAATAATAAAAATAAAATATACTCTTATGTTTAACCTAAAGAAATGTCCACACCAAAACTGAACAAAAAGGCAGAGTGCTTTGAATTTCTCTTAAGATTAGTGCTTGATTTCTTCTAGATTCTAGGTACACTCATTCATTCATTCAACAAATACTTACTGAGCATCTACTATGTCCCACTGTTCTAGGTCCTGAGCAAGAGACACAAAGTCCCTGCCTTCTTCGAATTGTTTTCTAGCAAGGGGGAAAAAAGACATGGAATTAGTGAATGAATAACTAAATAATATAATTGCAGATAATAATGTTACAAGAAAACAAAAGTGGGATGAAAGGGGTGGACATTTCTAGTGGTAGATGAGGAATGCTGATTTAGAATGAGGGTTAGAGAAGCCCCAAATGAAACAGATGGACAAGTTAGGAGATTATTTGGTGAAATGATGCTCCAGGCAGGCAGCACCACAAATGCTAAGGCTGGGAAGCAAGGAAATGCTTGGCTGACATGATGAATAGCAAGAAGGCTGGCATAGCTGGAAAAGTATGGGAAGAATGGGGTAAAGGTCATATAGGGCCTCAGGCTACAGGAAGTAGCTAGGAGTCTAGTGTAAGCATGGTAGAGGATTTGAGCAGTAGATTTACAAGACTGCCTTTACTGGTAATTCTTTGGGGTCAGGGTGGGCGCTGGGAGACTGGGTTACAGGCTACATATAAATTTGAGAGAAAAATTGGGGTAGCTACCATTATCTCCCTGGTGGCTCAGACGGTAAACAAGCTGCCTGCAATGCAGGACACCTGGCTTCAAGATCCTTGGGTTGGGAAAATCCCCTGGAGAAGGAAATGGCAACCCACTCCAGTATTCTTGCCTGGAGAATCCCATGGACAGAGGAGCCTGGCAGGCTACAGTATGGGGGGGGGGGGG
>SJYT01041180.1:156563-181653 GCA_006410635.1 Cephalophus harveyi
AAAACAATACCCAGTTGTGCATGTGACTGGTGATAGAAGCAAGATCCAATGCTGTAAAGAGCAATACTGCATAGGAACCTGGAATGTCAGGTCCATGAATCAAGGCAAATTGGAAGTGGTCAAACAAGAGATGACAAGGGTGAACGTCGACATTCTAGGAATCAGCGAACTAAAATGGACTGGAATGGGTGAATTTAACTCAGATGACCATTATATCTACTACCGTCATCTCAGGGTATTAAAAATGAACTCACTTAGCATCGTAACAGGATCTGATATAAAATGAATCTGTCCTGGACACAGTTCAGCAGTTTGGGGACTTAGAAACTAAATGAACAGTTTTATAACACAGCGGTTTTATGAAAGAGTATCAAACCAATGCAATGATCATTATTTTAAAATGAAGTACAACAGATGGAAGAGAATTGAAAATTTCAGAGTACACTTCACAGAGGAAAAATGCATAATACTTCTTGAGATTGTTTCAATTATATATAGATATGTTCATACTGAGCTGAGATTTATACTTCTCACTGTGAATGGTGGGCAGAAAAGTTTGAAAACCACTACCAAAAGCTACCTTATTTACACATAAGATATCTAATTATTGTTCGTTCATTGTTCATTCATACAATGTGGAAAATTCTTAAACAGATGGGAATACCAGACCACCTTATATGTCTCCTGAGAAACCTGTATGCAGGTCAAGAAGCAACAGTTAGAACTGGACACGGAACAACGAAGTGGTTTAAAACTGGGAAAGGAATACGTTAAGGCTGTATATTGTCACCTTGCTTATTTAACTTATATGCATAGTACATCAAGCGAAATGTTGGGCTGGATGAAGCACAAGCTGGAATCAAGACTGTTGGGAGAAATATCAATAACCTCAGATATGCAGATGACACCACCCTATGGCAGAAAGCAAAGAAGAACTAAAGAGTCTCTTGATGAAAGTGAAAAAGGAGTGAAAAAGCTGGCTTAAAACTCAACATTCAAAAAACGAAGATCATGGCATCCAGTCCCATCACTTCATGGCAAATAGATGGGGAAACAATGGAAACAGTTGAGAGACTTTAATTTTGGGGGCTCCAAAATCACTGCAGATGGTGACTGCAGCCATGAAATTAAAAGATGCTTGCTCCTTGGAAGAAAAGCTATGACAAACCCAGACACTGTATTAAAAAGCAGAGATATTACTTTGCCAACAAAGGTCCATCTAGTCAAAGCTATGGTTTTTCCAGTAGTCAGGTATGGATGTGAGAGCTGGACCTTAAAGAGGGGCTGAGGTGAGGTGAGGTGAGGTGAAGTCGCTCAGTCGTGTCCGACTCTTTGCGACCCCATGGACTGTAACCTACTAGGCTTCTCCATCCATGGGATTCTCCAGGCAAGAATACTGGAGTGGATTGCCATTTCCTTCTCCAGGGGATCTTCCCGACCCAGGGTTCGAACCCGGGTCTCCCGCATTGGAGGCAGATGCTTTAACCTCTGAGCCACCAGGGAAGCCCCTAAAGAGGGGCTGAGCGCTGAAGAATTGATGCTTTTGAACTGCGGTGTTGCAAAAGACTCTTGAGAATCTTTTGGACGGCAAGGAGATCAAATGAGTCCATCCTAAAGGAAATCAACCCTGAATATTCATTGGAAGGACTGATGCTGAAGCTCCAATGCTTTGGCCACTTGATATGAAGAGCCAACTCATTAGAAAAGACCCTGGTGCTGGGAAAGACTGAAAGCAGGAGAAGAAGGGGACAACAGAGGACAAGATGGTTGGATGGCATCACTGACTCAATGGACATGAGGTTGAGCAAGCTCTGGGAGATGGTGAAGGACAGAGAAGCCTGGTGTGCTGCAGTCCATGGGGTCGCAAAGACTGAGTAACTGAACAACAACATCTATTTATACATATAAACTGTTCCTTTATTCTCTCTCCTTTCCTCACTATACTTGGCATCCCCCGCCCCTTCCCTGTAGATGAGAATATTATTAAAAAAGCTCCAAAGGTAGTTTCTTCCTGGTCTAAATAAAAACAAATTGACTTCTGCTACACTATCTGCTCCTCCAGTGAAATCAAAATATGACCCTCCAAAGCCAGCAAGACTGACTCACCTCTAAACTGTTAGGCTTTACCATGAAACAAAAAATCATCCAAACAGAACAAGAGATTTTAAAATGAATTTTTTAACATTTCGAAGCTAAAAATGAAATGCAAAGAAAACCTCCAGAAGGTACTAATAAGGGCAAATGCCAGAACTCCACAGCCAGCATAATACCTAGCAGTAAGCTAGGAGAAGCATTTCCACCCGAGTCAGATATTCCTCCTCCACCTGCTTCACAGGGCAGCCCAGCCACTAAGGAGAGCAGACCTGTGGAGGAAAAAATATCAGGGGCAGGGAAGAATACCTATACCATTGCCATTTGTAGATAGCTTATTTACCTTTAAAATTGAAGAAAACTGACTGAAATACTATGAGAATTAATGAAAGTTTAGTAACATGACTTGATTATGCTAGACCTACAAAAAAATTAAAAAGCCTGTCTATATAATACTGTGTGTGTGCACGCGCGTTCAGTTGTGTTCAACTCTTCATGACCCCATGGAAAGGAGCCCGCCAGGCTTCTCTGTCCATGGAATTTTCCAGGCAAGAATACTTCAGTGGGTTGCCATTTCCTACTCTGGGGGATCTTCCTGACCCAGGGATTGAACTTGCCACTCTTGTGTCTCTTGCACTGGCAGGCAGGTTCTTTACAACTCTGTCACCTGGGAAACCCATACAATAGTACAGTCATAATAAAATGAAATGGAGAAAGAAGGATACAATTTCTAAAAGCAATACAAATTACACATAAAACAATCTAGGAATTCACCTAACAAGAATGTGTAGCACCTCACAGTGTGGTACTGGCATAAGAACAGATGTACACATCTATGGAACAGAATAGAGTTCAAAGTACACATATAAAGTAAATTCATTTCTGACAAAGAGGTCAAGGAAATACAATGAGGGAAAAGTATAGTCTTTTCAACAAATGGTTTTTGCAACAACTGGCTATCTATATGGAAAAGAATGAACCTTGACTCATACAAAAATTAACTAAAAATGAAGTAAAAAAAAACCTACATACAAAAGGTAAAATTATAAAATATCCAGAAGGCAGCATAAGAGAAAATCTTGCTAAACAGGAGGAAGACAATTTATGACAGGTTACTGAAAGTGGTATTCATAGAAGGAAAAATCCTGA
This sequence comes from Cephalophus harveyi, assembly GCA_006410635.1. Classification (NCBI taxonomy): domain Eukaryota; kingdom Metazoa; phylum Chordata; class Mammalia; order Artiodactyla; family Bovidae; genus Cephalophus; species Cephalophus harveyi. Next base: position 159,804 of record SJYT01041180.1, read on the forward strand.
TAAATTAGACTTTATCTAAATTTACAATGCTTGCTCTTCAAAAGAAAAGTCATCAATTCCACGTATTATGAGGTACGAGTCAACTAAAACAGTCAAACTCACAGAGAGTAGAATGGTGGTCACCAGGGGCTAGAGGGAGGGGGAAATGGGGAATTACTATTCGGACGATATAGTTTCAGTCATGCAAGAGGAAAATGTTCCAGCTATCTGCTGTACAACATCATGCCTATAGTTCACGAGACTGTATTGTACACTTCAAAATTTAAGAGGGTAAATTTCATGTTGTGTTCCTACCACAACTTTTTTTTTAAAAAATAAAATAAAATGAAATGGCAAGCCACAGACTAAAAGCAAATGTTTGCAATACATGTATCTGACGGAGAACTTGTGTGCAGATGTATGGAGAACTTTTATGATTCTGTAAGACAACACACAATACAATTAAAAAGCAGACATTTCATAAAAGATACACAAATGATCAAAAAGCACATGAAAAGATGCTCAACATCATTAGTTATCAGGGAAGTGTAAACTAAAACCACAGAGATGCCATCATAAACCTGCTGGAATAAAATAAGCTGACAATACCAAGCACTATCAAGGATGCCAAGCAATGGGACCTCTCCCACACTGGTGGGAGTGAGCAATGGAGTAGCCACTTAAGAAAGTTCAGCAGTTTCTTATCAAGTTAAATTTACCACACAATACAGCAATCCTACTTCTGGGTTATTTACTGGAATGAACTGAAAATTTACATTCACACAGAAAGCTGTATGTGAATGTTTATGTTGGCCCTATTCATAATCACCAAAAGTTGGTAAATGGACAAAGTATGGAATATTACTCAGCAATAAAAAGGAACAAATTAGTGATTCACACAACATGAGAATCTCATATGCTACATGAAAAAAATCAGGCTCAGAAGGCTACATCGTGTATGAAACCATTCACAGGACATTCTGGACAAATTTATAGGGACAGAAAACAAACCAGTGGTTGCCAGGAGCTGCGAGTGGTGGGAGGGGTTGACTACAAAGGGTCCATAAGGAATTTTTTGGAGTGATGGACTTCTAGATCTTGACCATGGTGGTGGTTACATGAGTACATGTATTTGTCAAAGCTTATAGAACTATATACTAAAAAGGGTGAATGTTATTGTAAATAAACTGCACTTCAATTTTTAAAGCATGCAATCAGCTCAAGAATTAAGCAGATTTTTAAATGGAACAGAGTGTTCACAGACTTTTATTTGATTGAGGGAATTTATGATAATTTTTCCCAAATGTTTAGCCCATTTCTTAACATCCAACATCTCCTACCTCATACCATGTCCCTCAAATAATTTCCATGTGGATTAAAGACCCATGTATTTTTAAAACCATAAACATTTTAAAAGAAAAATTGTTTTTCTCTATCTTAAGGTAGAGAATTTCTCAGTGAGGCATAAAAATCAGCTCCCAAGTTTTTTACTAAAGGCAGAATCTCTCCTTTGTATCTTCAGAACTACTAACAGATATGCATTTTTCCCCTCACCCCCACCCCTCTCTTTCTTTTTGAAGTAATGGTGCTCTTCCCAGTTTGTAGCGTGTATCTGAAGTAACTTGGCACTCTCAGGCGGCGAAATGGAAAAATGTGTTAGTCGGTTTCATGTGAGCGATGAAAACGCTAGGAATATCACTGTTACGTACCCCCTCTCTGAGTCCCCAGCCTCAGGCACACCAAAGTCACACGGGAGCACCCAGAATGACCATGTAAGCCACAGAAGAGCAGCTTCTTCACTAGCTCTAACACCTGAGCAAACTCACTTTGCCATTTCTGAAAGGCTGTTCCTGGTACCAGAAACACGGCAGCTCTCCTTTGCCTGCCAAACCCACCAATGAAATGCCATTTCTCAGACTTTTTCCTCCTTCTGCTGAACAAAATCATAAACATAATTAAAGTTCGTTCTTTGTTTCTTTTCTGTGTCACTTTTTTTTTTTTTCCTAGAAAAGCACACTCATCTGAAATCTGTGGGTTTGGGGTAAGGATTATTCACAGAGAAAACACTGATGCTGTTCCTGCACTTCTTCAGTGTTTTTCAACAGCAAAATCTGCTCTATCCCCCTTTTACTGAAAGTCACCTTGCCAGGATGTGGGAATGATAAAAGCAGAGGGAATCCGATAGGGGCTGGCATCGCACTGAGGCCTTGTAAAGCAATAACCCCTGAGCAGCTTCAAAATGTGGCCACTTTTTGTTTTCCAGCTTTGCACTTGAGCTGAAAAAGCAGCCAACTAAGCAGTGTCCAGCTTACTTTAGATCTTAACTAAGCAAAACTTCGGGACACTAAACAGAAACCCCCCAAATCCTTTGGAAATGGCATACACTTTTGTCGCTCAACCCATAAACTATTACAAAATTAAACTTAATTGTATTAATAATTAAGCTCTTGATAAATTATTAATTTAAAAATACTGGCATACCATGTGTAACTGAGATTATACACATAGGCTTATCTCTTAAAATAGCTAAAGAGAAGTTAAGAGATGGAAGGAACTGCAACATCTAGCTAGTATTTATTTAATAAACCGTCACTCTCCATCACCCACCAGCTCCCAACCCAATCAAAGAAATGGGGTGCTTTTTCTGCCTATGGTGACTATTACTAGGATCAGCTACATAATTTATAGGGCCAATTGCAAAATAAAAATGCAAGGCCCCTTGTTCCAAAATTATTCAGAATGTCGACAAGCGACCGCAGAACATTAAACCAAATACAGGCTGCATGTCCATGAAGCCCGCTCTATCAGAAAATGTACCTGACTAGTAACCCAGTACTAAATGAGTAGGAAAATTTGAAATTTGTGTATTTGGGAAGGAGGTGGGATTGTAAAGCCTTAGGATCTCCTCTCCCACTGTTCCTAAGGTTTTCAGTTTGTTGGCCAAAAAGTTCTTCTGCGAGGCCTGTCATGTGGTCCACGGAGCTGCAGCAGCATCTGGGAGTCTGTCCCAAGTGCAGACGGTCGGGCCCCACCCCGGCCGGACCTACTGAATCAGAATCTGTAGTTTAACAAGGTCCCCAGGGAATTCGTATGGGAACAGTCACTGTCGAAGCAGCCATGGAAAACCTCTGCCACCTGCCTCATTTGGCTCTCAGGAAGTCCGTCAGCGCTCCTTCTCATCTGAAACACTCCGGAGCCCAGACGCGGCAAGTCGCTGTCGAAAAGCGCTCACCCGAGGCCTCCAGCCCATCCTCACCCTCAGGCTCCTGGCTGCCGCTCCATCGCGCCGCGCCCGTAGCCACCTGCTCTGGGTCCAGTCTGACGCGGCAGCGCCCAGCCGTCCGGGGCCCGGGGCGCGTCCGCGCTCCTCGGGCTCCGCCGCACCCACTGAGCGGCGCGGCAAACGGAGTCCCCGCCAGTCGGCTCTCGAAGACCGCCGGCGCAAACACGGCTCGCGGCTCCTTTTCGCGGCGGGGGGTGGGGGAGAGCTGGAGTCCGTTTTAAGCTTCAGGACACACACACCCCTCTCCCTCACAGAACGCGTGAGCCCCTTCCTCGCGGCGCGCACTCTCTCACTGTCGGGGTGCCCGCCCCCGGAGCTCGGCCCTCGGCCTCCGCCTTTCAGGGCGGCCCCGGGCCCCAGCTCCGCCGAGCCTCAGTCGCGCGGAGGGAGCGTTCGTCCCGCCGGCCCGTCGCACTCTACGTCCCGGCGCTACGCCCCAGCTGCCCGCGCACGTCGCCAGTTCCCCGGCCGGGTCGCAGGAACCCGCGGGGACAGACCCATCCCGGCGCGGCGCGCTTACCTGCCGGTCCTCGCCGACGGCCTCGCCGCTGGCGCTCTCCAGCCCTCCTTTTTCCCCTTCCCTCGGGCCGCGTCCCTCCTACTCCCGCCCGCGGGCTGGGTACCGCCCCCGCCGCTGCGGACGGCTCGCCCGCCCGCTCTCCAGCTGCCTAACGCGGCGTGGCGCGTCCGGCGTTCAGCAGCGACGAGGCTAGGCGCGGAGGTGGGGAGCGGGCGGGGCGCGGAGGAAGAAGGGTGTGAGTGAACCGCCCGGCGGTGCCGCTCACCTTTAGGGGTCGCCCTGGTACCCTAACGCTTGTCCCACCACTTTAAGCACCGTGCAGTGTGATGGGTGGGAAACCCGAGGTCGCCCCTCTGCCACAATATTTCTGATGCAGAGGTCAGACCTCTTGGAGGGGGATTTGGAGAAGTCGGTGAAAGGAAAAGGTCCTGAGAATGAATTCAGCTCCATGGTTACCTGATACACCAGATACCTAGGAACTGGGATCCCCAGCGCAATGGCTGCTGGGGGCGGATGGGGTGGAATATTAAGTGAGTTGTCCCTGGTCCTCTCTGCCTTTTCTGTCAGCATCTCCTACCTCTGCACAGTCTAGAATAAAAAAGTAGATCTGGACAGGATTTACACACCACCTAACCAGTGTTGCTGCTACTGCTAGATCGCTTCAGTCGTGCCCGACTCTGTGCGACCCNAGCGCAATGGCTGCTGGGGGCGGATGGGGTGGAATATTAAGTGAGTTGTCCCTGGTCCTCTCTGCCTTTTCTGTCAGCATCTCCTACCTCTGCACAGTCTAGAATAAAAAAGTAGATCTGGACAGGATTTACACACCACCTAACCAGTGTTGCTGCTACTGCTAGATCGCTTCAGTCGTGCCCGACTCTGTGCGACCCCATAGACGGCAGGCAGCCCACCAGGCTCCCCCGTCCCTGGAATTCTCCAGGCAAGAACACTGGAGTGGGTTGCCATTTCCTTCTCCAGTTACTGGATGATAAAACCGGCCTAGAGGAACTTAGTTTGGTCCTACAGTAAGATTGGTTGTAGAGAGCAGGCATTCAACGCCTTCTGGCCCCTTTTACACCCTCCCCCACACTACCCTCTCCAGCCCTCCTCTTTGCAGTCAACTAACTCCAATATTTGCAAGATATTTTACCACTTTAAATGCACGCATTCTCTTCCACTAAAACCTACAGGAGAATATTCCATTTTTCTTTACCACCAAAATTCGGAATTGCATTCAGAGCTTTGGAGAGGATGTTTTAAAAGTGCACATCTGTAGAGCACACTGGTGCCTAACTGTCATATTAAACACAACACCTGTGAGATATATACTCCACATTGCAGGAGGGATTGATTTTGTTTTGCAAACACCAATTTATTAACACTCATACATTCTAGCTGGATAAATGAATGGAAAGTGTTTTCAGAGAGACTTTTGACTGGTTGGATTAAGGGGGAGTGGGTGACAGGAAGCTCATCCAGGTAACATAATAAGTTGGAAGCAGAATTATGATAAGGAAGAAAATATTATTCTTAACAGATTGAATGCTATTCTAAAGGGTTAAATTGTTCACATTTGCATTAACACTTACATATATTAGAGAATATAGACTTCATATTGTGTAGAACCACCAGAAATCTCATACACTGCTATTTGGCAGAATCAATTAAAAATGAGCACACAAATAACCCAATGTCCCAATTCCTCTTCTAGGTATATACTCAACAGAAGCTAGTGCATATGTCTACCAGAGGATAGGAACAAGAATGTCCATAGCCATGTATTTGTAATAGCCTCAGATTGGAAACTACCCAGATGCCCATCAGCAGTAGAATGGATTGAAAACATTGCAGTGGTATCCTCTCAAAATGGAATACCAGACAGAGAATGCACAAGCCACTGCTACACTGAGTGTAACCAGACCTCGGAAACAATACTGAGCAAAGGAAACCAGACACAAAAGCATACATACTATGTGGTTCCATTTATACAAAAGTATACAACAAGCAAAGACAATGTATGAAGTTAGAAGTCAGGATGGTGGTCACTGGGGAGTTGATGACTGGAAGGAGTTACAAGGATGATACGGAGGATTTATGGGGTACAGGCAATGTTTCTCGATCTGGATGCCACTTACATGGATCTGTTAAGTTTGTGAAAATTCATTGTGCTGTTCACCTATGATATGTATACTTTTCTCTATGTATGTTTTACTTCAATAAAAAGTTAAAATATGTAGAGCTCATAGTAAAAGTTGCTTGAAATTCTAAAGAGCAATACCAAAATCAGTATGCTGCTGCTGCTGCTGCTAAGTCGCTTCAGTCGTGTCTGACTCTGTGCAACCCCGTAGACGGCAGCCCACCAGGCTCCCCCGTCCCTGGGATTCTCCAGGCAAGAACATTGGAGTGGGTTGCCATTTCCTTCTCCAATGCATGACAGTGAAAAGAGAAAGTGAAGTCGCTCAGTGGTGTCCAACTCTTCAAGACCCCATGGACTGCAGCCTACCAGGCTCCTCCGTCCATGGGATTTTCCAGGCAAGAGTACTAGCTCTTGAAAAAAACAGTCATTTTGAGGAAAATATATCTAAAATACACAAATGAGATACTGCTTAGTCTAAAATTTAAAATTCCTATTTTGATGCGCTTCCAGGCAAACTTTCATTCTCCTTGACAAACACTGTCAGATCAACTTAACTCTGCCATCAGGACCAACAGAAGAGGAAAGAGGCTGGGGTCGAAGAGGGGTCCCAGCCCTCAGCCATGAGGCTCTCTGCCTTTTCCGGGAGAGAGGGCCCTGGTCACACGCTTCCCATGCTAGCACTGTCTGGTGACATGAAGACAGGCTGTGGGAGCCCCAGATTTGTGGTTAAATCTTCATCTACAACCCATGGGCTGATGTCCCAGCAACTGGAGAGTAAGCAATTTTGGCTCCTGCCCCACAGGGTCTTTGAACTAGTGATAGAGCTTTTTTGTTTTTGTTTTTGTTTTTTTTAAGCATTTTTTAAAATAATTTTCTTTTCTTTTGTGACGTGGACCATTTTTTAAGTCTTTATTGAATTTGTTACTATATTGTTTCTGTTTTGTGTTTGTTGACTGAAAAAATATATGCAACCTAAAAGTTGACAGTTACGCTTTATTCAGCGGAAATTTTTAGGACTTAAGCCCAGGAGGCAGCATCTCAAGTAACCCTGAGAGAACTGCTCCAAGGAGGTGAGGTGAAGGGCCAGGTTATATAGAAGTTTGGCAACCAAAGGCCAGGTAACCTGAACATCAAAAGTTTTTTGTAAACTAAAGAAAACCAGATATTCCAAGTCAAGGAATTTAGTGCTTTTCTGTGTATGGGAAGATGCAAGAGTCTGGGCTCAATGACATCATTCCTTTGATATGCACCTCAGCTATCTGGGGCCTGCTTCTTGTTTTGTTTTTTTCTTCACATCCTGAGTTTCCTCAGGGCTCATCTTAGGGAGGACTCTTGGGGCTCATCTTAGGGAGCGACTGCAGTTTGATGGCTGCTAGATGGCAGATATTCTTTTCCTTCCTGAGTTCCCTCAGGGCTCACCAGCTCACCTTCCATGGTGGCTGCAATTGCAGATGACTATAACATCCTTTCTTCACCGATGTGGCAGGAAATATTCCATTTCTCGTGTTCTTTTGGTTTTTGGCCTCAAGGCATGTGGGATCCTAGCTCCCTACCAGAGATAGAACCCACACCCTCTGTATTGGAATGAGAAGTCTCAACCACTGGACTGCCAGGGAATTTCCCAGTGATACAGTTTGATTCCCAGACCTCAGTTGCTCAGGAAACATGGCAGCGACCTTGTGGGGAAGGCATAAGTCCTCGTCTTGTTGCTGCCTCCCACTGGTGGGCCCCGTGTAGGCAGCAAAGGGAGGTGGCAGAGGAGGGCAGCTCGCCCGTGCTCAGGGCCCAGCTCTTTCCTCAGAACTTGAAATGCAACTTTACCTGTGGCCAAATAGTTTTAAAATATACCACACAGTGGCCTCAAACAGATTCATTATTTTCCAGGGGAAATGAGCACAACGAGAACATGGGTGCAAGTCACAACAGTGGAAAGAGGAACTAGGCTGATGAACATACTTACTCAGTTTTTCACTGAAGAAGGCTTTCTTATCTCTTCTTGCTATTCTTTGGAACTCTGCATTCAGGTGCTTATATCTTTCCTTTTATACTTTGTTACTAAACCCTCATGCCAACCCACTGTGGGTTGCACCTGAGGAAACTGAGGCACACAGAGATTAAGTAGCTTCTCCTAAGATGCCCAGCTACGATGTGGTAGAGCCAGGAATGGAATCAGGCAGTGTTATTCTCCAGTTCCTGTAATCTTAATGGCTGAATATGAAAAGTGGACTGTTGAGATGGCAAATGCATCAGATAGACAATTAGGAAATGTTTATCTGACAATCAGGAAATGAAGGGTTTGGGGCCTACCAGTTTTGCCACAAACTAACTGGTGCAGTCACTTAGACTGCAGTTTCCCCATTTATAAAATATACACAGGAGGTGACAAGATCAATCTAAGCTCGACGGGGGAGCCTGGTGGGCTGCCGTCTATGGGGTCACACAGAGTCAGACACGACTGAAGCGACTTAGCAGCAGCAGCTAATCAGGCAGTGTTATTCTCCAGTTCCTGTAATCTTAATGGCTGAATATGAAAAGTGGACTGTTGAGATGGCAAATGCATCAGATAGACAATTAGGAAATGTTTATCTGACAATCAGGAAATGAAGGGTTTGGGGCCTACCAGTTTTGCCACAAACTAACTGGTGCAGTCACTTAGACTGCAGTTTCCCCATTTATAAAATATACACAGGAGGTGACAAGATCAATCTAAGCTCGACGGGGGAGCCTGGTGGGCTGCCGTCTATGGGGTCACACAGAGTCAGACACGACTGAAGCGACTTAGCAGCAGCAGCAGCAGCAGTGGTAGTGCTAAGAGTTGGCATGGGGTGTTTTAGGCCTCCACAATCTACACCAACATTCCAACACTCCAAATAAAAGGCATCTAACAAAAAGAGTGTACTATATAAATAAAAGTCCCCTAGTCAACATGGTTCCTACTTCCCACAAAATTGTAATCAGCTTATCAAGTTCTGAATTTCCCTAGAAATTTTGGAACTACCACTGCTCAGAAGTCCCTTCTGGTTTAAGTCATTCATTCCTACAACAAACATTTGTTTTATTTTTAATGCTTACAGTATTGGTGAGGATAGCCTAGGTGATGCTGCAGTATGTGATTAAGTTAAAGTCGCTCAGTCGTGTCCAACTCTTTGCGACCTCGTGGACTATACAGTCCATGGAATTCTCCAGGCCAGAATACTGGAGTGGGTAGCAGTTCCCTTCTCTAGGGGACCTTCCCAACCCAGGGATCAAACCCAGGTCTCCTGCATTGCAGGCAGATTCTTTACCAGCTGAGGGATGCTGCATTCTCAAAGTCTCTACGGCCCAGGTGGCGCTAGTAGTAAAGAACCTGCTTGACAATTCATAAGACATAAGAGACCCAGGTTCGATCCCTGGGTCCAGAAGATCCCCTGGAGGGGGGCATGGCAACCCACTCCAGTATTCTTGCCTAGAGAATCCCATGGATGGAGGAGCCTGGTCGGCTATGGTCCATAGCATCTCAAAGAGCTGGACACGACTGAGGTGACTTAGCAGACAGCACGCACAATGAAACAAAGGTTTATGTCTTACACTACATTGTCATTATAGGTTGGAACAAGGAGCTGTACTTCCTGCAGCCACTCAGGGATCCAGGCTGACTGAGTAACCACCTTCTCAAACAAGGCAGGTTGCTGAGTTAGAAGGAAAAGAAAGTTCTAGACCACAAGCATTTCAAGTGATCTCCAGCCCAGAAGTGATCTGCAGCACTTCTCTTCCCAACTCACCAACTGGCACCATTCCCGTAGTGGCGCCCAGGCACAGAGAGCTGGGAAATGCAGCCCTACAAGGACCTAGGAAGTGGGGAGGTGGGTCATCATACTTCATGCACTGATGACTATCCCACCTACTATGTGCTGGACTCTGGGCAGATGAAGATGAGCAAGAGGTGATCCCAGCCCTCCAGGCACTCACCTTCAGACCAGAGAAGCCTCTGGTGATGTGATCTCATCCTTTGTGGTGCAGCCTTTGGTGGATAGGTGAGAAACCAGTCACTGCTGATGTGAGTGAGGTCACTGTGTGTGATACAGCAAATTTTTTTCTCCAGAACATGGCTCTAGTTGTAATGGTGGTGAGCCTGTTGCACAATGCAAGAGACAAGGAAATCACACATTCTCATGGGAGGCAAAAAAAAACTCCCTCTTATTTAAATACTGAAGAAAGACAGTTGAACATGGTGTCATTCTGTTCAGTGAAAGTTACAAATGGCAGTTGAATGAAAAATGAAACCAGACTTTGACCTCCACCAAGATATGGATGGTGAATCCAGCCTTTTCAGAGAATGTGTTCCAATTTTGGAGGGACTGAGCATGAGCCTGGGCCAACACAGAAAACCAACCAGAGAATCCATAGAAAACTAAATGCATCCCAGTAGATCTGCCCACTGGCATTAGCTTGTGCAACTCACCGCCACCTTTCCCAGAAAGAGCAATCCCAGGGCCTTGGGGTTGGGGTAGAGATGGGAAGTCGTGAGGAAGACAAGCCCGTTGGGTTCTTCAGTAGGACACAGGGGACAACACTCTGAGCCAGGCCACACCCAGCTCAGTCCTAACTGAAGGTTTCTGAACAGCAATGGCCCTTCTTATTTCTTAGAGGAACCCATGAAGTCCTGGACATGCAGTTTTAAACTGAATCTCTCAGTTTACCTGTCTCTGAAACCACAGGGCATATTTCAGGGGAAAACTCTGAACAGACATAGCCCTAGGGCATCCTTGTTTGTCTTATACGTTCATTGGAGAAGATCCTTTGAGAGTAAACAAATACCCTGCTTCTCCTCAAACGTTCTTCCATTCATTTTAGCAGCGGATCACACTTGCAACAAGGATAAATGTGGTGTTCTGTGTTTTTCGTTTCTCTCATTCATTCCGTCCTCTCATTCATTCCATCTACATTAATTCATTGGAACTCTTCTATAGGTAAGAGTTGTATCTTCTCTCCCATTTCTTTATTCAATTACTTATTTATATTACTATGAGCTCACAGGTAATTATTAGTCTTTGCTTCATAATTCAAAGCTATCATTATTTACTTTGTTATCAAATTGTCTTGGCTTCAGTTATTGAGAGCTCTTTCAGGTTGATTCCTGTGTCCCATTCTTTTTCGAGAACTTTTACTTTCTGGAAACACAATATATTCCAGGCTCACCTTGTGTATTACTCTACTTTTTTCATTTCACCTAAGATGTCTTAAGTCCCCCTCTCTTTTAAAAAAGATTATTTGTGTATTTTTTGTCAGTTCACCACTTGGGAACCCATTGCATGAAGTCATGTTCCATTTTATTGGTCCTAAGTTGCTTTTCCTGAGTTGTAAGTCATTCTAGCTGGATCTAGTGTTTGAGAACTTGGTGGAAAAAAATGCCTGTTAACTAAATACATTCTTCATCATCCTAGAATATTTTTGGTACGCCCACTGGCCCCATACTTCCTTGGTCTCATAACTTCGTTGTAGTTATGACATTTTTGGCTATAAGTACAAGAAACCACAAATCCAACGGGCTTAAATCATAAGAAAATGTGTTATTTCTGGGAATAGGCACAGTGTGAGGGTTCTGGCTCCTTTTCACTATTATCATTTCAGTTCTGTCCTCAGCCTAGTTTCCCTCATGGTTGTATGCTGATAATCACCTGCAAAGAAATAAGGGAAGGAGCAGGGTCCTGGAAGTAAGGTTAGGGAAGGAAAAAAAACTTCCTTCAACTATGGCTTCAGTAGCCTTCTCTTTAGTCTGATTTGGGCCAACCTCAGTCACATGACTGAACAAGTTCAGCTGCCAGAAGGCTGCCAGACACTGATTGGCTTAAGCCTGGATTCAGGACCCAGTAACTATCAAAGAAAATGTGATTAACATGACTATTGAGGACAGGTAGTTCTCAGACATAAGCCTGCATCACAATCAGCAGACAGGCTTATTAAAATACAAACTGCACGGCTCCCAACCCCTGAGTTTCTGATTCAGTAGTCTTGGGGAGGCGGAGGGCAGGGGTCTTGAGAAGAATTTCCTTTTCTGACTGTACATTTCTAACAAGCTCCCAAATGGTGCTGATATTGTTAGCCTGAGAACTACACTTAAGAGCACCACTGGATAGACTCATCAGACTGACTCTACAGCTGGGTATGGGATCAGTGTACCCTGAGTCATATGAGCTGCTTGGGGGAAGGATGAATGCCTGAAAAAGACTAGAAGAGAGGAATGGGTTGAAGGTAGACAATCAGTTGGTATCTCCCAAACCAATGCTCCTCAAACTTTAACGTGCCTCACTTACAGATCTTCTTAAAATGCAGTCTGTTTCAGTAGGTATGGAGTGAGACCTGAGAGGCTGCTCTTGGTTCTTAAACCCCACTCTGAAGGCACTACACCCTCTTTTCCCTGGTTCAGGCCTTCACTCCCTCATAGCTACACGCTGCAGTAGTGTTCTGACGGATGCCCATGTACTTCTGTTGTGAGTGGTCCCACTGGCTCCTCAGACCAGCCCACAGCACTCCTTCCAACTTATGTTACTTGCTTGTTTTGTTTACTATCTATCTCCCCACATCCTATAAGGGCAAAGTTGTTTTTGTTGTTGTTTTTACTGTTTTTGTTACTGCTGTGTCCCCAGTGCCTAGCTAGACCTGTCCCTGCCACCTAGTTGATAGTTAATAAGTATTTGATGAGTGAATGAATGTGTGAATCATATATTCATATAAGAGAAGGGGATGCTTTTGTTTTTCTATCAGGTAACTTCCTGGAGGGCATTGGCCTTACTTGAGTAGATACACTAAAGGAACAGTGTACATGGCCTCTTAAAAGCTTATACTCTGTAAAACCAGTAGTGCTGGAAACTTCCCTTGATCTTTTGCTCTGCTCCCTCCTATCTGTACACTTAAGAGGAGGAGAAGGATGAACTAATGAAAACTTCATAAATGTTGGTGCCAGGGCTTTTCTTCTCTTCGGTTTGCCTCTGGATGGACCACGTCCCCAGGGCAGGCTGGGCAAATCATCGGAAAGCAGGCTCCTAAATAGAGTTTCCAGGGACACTCTGGAACACTGCTGCTCTCTCCTTCCACCTGAAAAAAAAAAGTTCAAAAAACACAAGTTATTCTCCAAGTCACCAGGTTAGGTGCCCAGTTTCCCTCCGGGGAACTTTTGCCCTGGCAAGAACAACAATAAAATCCCTTTCTCCCAAGTAGAGAGGTGGGACTGTTAGGAATAACTGAAATCCCCTGCTTTTTGTTTCATCCTCTTTATTCCTTCACTCCACCAAGCGAAATGTGATAGTAGCGTAATTTCTGTAGCTTTTCTAAGAAATTCCTCTTTGCTGGCACATAAAAAGGACTCTCCTGGATTCCTGCCACTGGCTATGGAGCTTTAACACATTGTTGTTGGCTCAGCTGGGGAGCCAAAATGAATAAAATATTCTCTAAACTCCTGTGGAAACACACAGCAAGTGTTTCCAACCATACTGTATTATTTGACCCAAAATATTTTTTCCCCTTCTATTTGCCAATCCATGTGTTACTTCCCTCAAAACTCCAAGTGGCCCTCCTTTCTCAAACCCCAAAGCCCCCAAATTACTGAGAGGATCTAAAGCACCTTCTAACTAGTTTTGTGAACTTAAGCAAGACACCAAACTTTCTGGGTTTCTAGTTCCACATACATGGAAAGGGCTGTATTAAAATAGTTTCTCAAACTTTAGTGTGGATTGACATCATCCAGAGGGTTTGTTAAAACTGATGGCTGGGCCCTTTCTACAGACTTACTGATTCAGCAAGTTTAGGATAGGATTCCAGGGTTGGTTACTCTCACAAGTTCCCAGGTGAGGCCAAGGCTGCTGGTATAGGAATCACACTTGAGAGCCCCTGTACTAGAAGAACTCAGAGGTTCCTGTTGCTTGTTCATTCAATAAGTCTGTAAGTCTGAGTCGGAGCTCTTTGGGGTGCAAGTGACAGAAACTTGACTCAAACCGGGTTAAGTAAAGAAGGGAATCTATCAGTGCACACATCCAGGAAGGACAGACGTGGAATGGATTCTGGATACAGGAACTCAAGTTATATCATCAGATCTCTGTCTCAGCAATTGGTCCCAATCCACTCCCTTCTCACAGGGCTTCTTCATGCTAAGTTGAATGAGACAGGGTTGTAGACAATCTAGCTTCTGTTAGCCCAGACAGCAATCCCAGAGAATAAATATAACTGCTGCCTCCTGGTTCTGTGTACAATAATCTCAGGGACAGACTCTCACTGGCCCAGCTTGGACCATCACATGGTGAGGGGAATAGAGTATTATGATTGGTTAAGCCTAAGTCACATGCCTCCCCTTGAAGTGAAGGGCTAGAGCATTACAATGGTCAGGACCCTTCTCAGATTGTAACCTCTTTATCCTGTTCATTGCTATATTTTCAGGATCTAGTGTCTGGTACATAGCAGGTGCTTAACAAATATTTGTTGAATGAGTGGATAAATCATTTCGTGAATAGCATAAACTTTTTTTTTGGAGGGTCTATAACTTTATTGGAGAATCAGTAGTTCTCATCCACATTAATTGTCTGTCTGTAGATTTTTGAAAGTGGCAACAGGTACATAGGTAACCAATTTGTAGAGCTTGTTTGGTGAATCTCCATCTTCTTTAGGTTTTCTGGACAACCGCACATGGATATGGTATGGGACATTCCTTATTCTTTTGACACAGATGGCTTTACTGAGCCTGGTGTCAATGGGTATACCTGGGGTTCCCATCACCTTGATGACAAATTTCTGGATGTCTTTGAATGCCTAAGTGGCACACTTCTTAAACTCACTCTATAGATGGGCTATAGATGAACGTTGATAGTGTATTCTCTGTTTACCACCTTGTCGATGGCAGATGGGCCCTTCTTCTTGCTGACCTTCTTTGTGGGAGCCATTCTGCCAGGCCTGGGTTGGAAAGAGTGTAATCTTTCCTTAGTGAACCTAGAAATCTTCAAAATTGGTGATCTTATGCACACTGAGGATAGGTGTGAAATTTCTTGAGATATTCACATAATTTTACCCAACAGTAAAATTTTGTTTTGTTTGTACAGTTTGTACAGTACAGTTTGTTGTTTTTTTCTTTGTTAAAGTTTCTTTCAGTAGACACTACAGGAATTATGCTAAGACCCAGCATTTCCACTAACCCTTACATTTTTTTGGCTTTTTGAGGCTTATTCTGATCCTGCTTTTTCTCTGGAAACACAGTCAAGTACACTTTTTCCTCAAAATAAAGAAAATTAATTTAGATTATCTTTAGTGTCTTAGAGTGAGTACCCTGTAGGCTTTTGTTAGTTGAAAGTTTAATAAAGTTTAAATTAAGGTGTTTTTTTTTTTCAACAAAGATAAACATCTCGCCCTCCCAACCCCAGCCTGTATTACAGTGGCTTCTTTTCAGGATATTGACCGAATCGGGGGTCTTGGTTTCTTTGCTACAAACACTGGCTGTTTTGGGGGGAGGGAGGCTCAATTTCCTTATTTCTAAAAGAAGGGGGTTGATTCAGATCAAAGCTACTCAGACTTGACTGCCCATTACAATCACCGAGGAGCTTGAAATAAATACTGACGCCTAGCACCATCCTTAGAGAATCTGATTTAAATGGTGGAGTCACCAGTATTTTTAAAGCTCTTTAGGGGACTTCCCTGGCAGTCCAGTGGTTAAGGCTCTGCCGGCTCAATGTAAGGGGTGCAGGTTCTATCCCCGCTTGGAGAACTAGGACCCCACATGCGATGGGGCCAAATTTTTTTTTTAAATAAATATTTTTTTAAATAAATATTTTATTTATTTAAAATTTTTATTTTAATAAAGCCTGGGGAGCCTGGCATGCTGCAGTCCACGGGATCGCAAAGAGTTGGACACGATGAGCGACCGAGTGAGCAAGCGAATGTACAGCCAGAGCTGAGAACTACTGGCTAGATGATTCTAATTTTAAAATGTAGAGTTAGAGTCAGAATGCCAATCTCACTATTTGGGCAAATCACTTAATCTCCCTAGGACTCAGTTTCTCTATTTGCAAAATGGAGACCTTAATAGTACACTGAGTTATGAGAATTCAATGACAGGATCCAACTAACATTTTGCTAACCAAAGTTTAGTTCACAGACCTAACCAGTGGTTTCTGCATTACTTGGGTGCTTCTTAGAAATGCAAAATCTCAGGTTTCCCACCCCCAAACCAACTGAAATAAAATCTGCATTTTAAAGATCCCCAAATGATTCTACATGATTCTTATGGGCTTCTCAGGTGCCCCAGTGGTAAAGAATCTGCCTTTAAGCAAGAGAGGAGGGTTCAATCCCAGGGTCAGGAAGATTCCTTGGAGTAGGAAATGGCAACCTGTTGCAGGGAGGAAGCCAATTCTGACTCCGTGCTGGAAACTGTTTCTTTGACTTGCTTTTGTTATTATAATCATACTCAATGGCTTGCCTGGACCCTGCCCCTCTACTTGACTGTAAACTAAAGTGCCTTCATTCTGCCCAAGTAGAGATAATTTGTCCCTGCCCACCTGTGAATAGAAGAGATTAACGCACCCCTTCTGAAGGCTGGCCATTGCCTTGGAGATGTTTTGCAAGACTGAAGACCCTTCACTTCACTTCCCCACTGCATCTCCCTCTCTATTCTACCATTTGACTTTAGTTCCTCATTGCTTCTTTCTCTCTGATCTATAAAAGAACCTGGTATCCAGACCCCAATAAAATGGTAATTTTGAGGTGCTAGCCTGCCATCTTCTTGGTCAGCTGGCTCCCCGATTAAAGTCTCTTCCTTGCCTCAAGACCTCGTCTCTCAGATTCATTGGCCTATTGTGTGGTAAGCAGAGCGAGCTTGGACTTGGTAACAAACCTACTCCAGTATTCTTGTTTAGGGAATCTCATGCACAGGGGAGCCTGGCGGGCTACATGGGGTCTCAAAGAGTCAGAAACGACTGAGCACCAAATGATTCTTATTCATGTTACAATTTGAGAAGCACTGGCATTGAGGATTTAGTAGACTATCCAGCACACAGTAAAGGTTCAGCGTTAGTCGTTACTAATATTTATACTGATAATTCTCAAGATAAATTATTCTATTTCCATCCCTGCCTCTAAAATTTTTTCTGGACCCTCTCATTAATATTTTAGTCTTTGTACCATTTTTTAACCAAAATAAACATTTATTCCCAAAGTTACTCATTATTAATGATGTAAAATGCAAATGTTTTAATTATAAGTGGAGAAAACCCAATAATGAAGCTTGGGATTATTTTTTTGTAAATTAAATTGAAAATATTTCTCCATTGCCTATCTTCAGTGCCGTTGACAGCCATACAGTTCTTTCTCAGTTTAGGAAAATAAAAATGTCACAAAATTAGGACTGGTCTTTAAAACTATCATGCTTGGTATATTCTATTTTAAAGCAGAGTTTATTCAGAGAACAAAAAATTATTAGTTTAATTTTTTAAAATTTTGTTTCAAATACTGTACCTAAACTTTGAGGTGATTTTATGCAAGTGAAATTCCACAACCAAAGAATCCAATGACATCGTGATTTTAAAAAAATTCCATGTTTTCTGGACTTCCAGTTCACCATATTACCAAACAAATTCATAAATCAACACAACCCCAAACCCCAAGCTCATTGAATATAGCATTGGCCACCTGAGACTTCACCAAATCAGTCTCATTTTATAAGACTATTTTCTGATTCTTCTAACATTTATTTTTACTTACTGGTTTTTGCCTAGAAGATTGTTAAATATTTTAGTGACCATGAATTTTCTGACACAGACCCATTTCTTCCATATTCTTCAGGCTCAATCAAGAGAAAACTCAGACACAGATACAAAGAACTTGTTCTGTGGGAGGAAAAGAAAACCTATGCTTTCCTTCCTGACATAAGCCTTCTGTTCTATTTCAGAACACTCAAAGACCTTGGGTGAAGCATAAAGATCTAAGAATGCTGCTACTTGCAATCTTGGTTCAACATACGACAGTTGATATCGGCTGTTAATACCCATGTCTCTGAGGGTGGGAGCCTTGATTGGCACCTATGTGAAAAAGGAAACAAAGACAACCAGCTACAACCCTAATCACTCCATTTCCCTCCCTTATAAAGGCAGATTTTTTTTTTTTGGTATCTGCTTATGAAAGTTAAGGATATTTCTTGTCTTTATGTTAGGGGAAGCACACTGATTGAAACCGCCCACCCTGGCCAGGTACCATAGTAACCATTTGCATGAGTTGTTTTATGACAGGAGATCCTGATAAGGAATACGGAACTAATAAGCCACCACCAACCGGAAGAGTTCGGGAAAGATCTAAAGGAGACACTGCATGTCCGTCCACTTCCCAGAATTCCTCTCGCTAGCATCCATCTTGGCTGAGCGATGCGTGCACCACCAGGAAAGACTCTGAATTAGAATGATTAGTCAAAGACCACCTGGAAACTAACCCCGTCACCATAAAACCCGACATTGCAAGCCACATGGCAGAGCAGTTCTCCTGGGTTTCCTTACCCTACTGCTCTCCACCCGGGTGCCCTTTCCCAATAAAATCTCTTGCTTTGTCAGCACATGTGTCTCCTCAGACAATTCATTTCCGAGTGTTAGACAAGAGCCCAGTTTTGGGCCCTGGAAGGGGTCCGCCTTCCTGCAACATTTAGAGAACAGAATTGTTAAGCCTGATCCTCTCATTTTCTTGCTACTTCGAGTGTGGTCCTGTGACCAGTAGTGGCACCAATCACCTGGGGGCTAGTTAGAAATGCAGAATCTCAGGCCGCACTCCAGGCCTACTTCATCAGAATTTGTGGTGCTTTTTGTTTTTATTTTATATCCTTTTTTTTTTTCATAAAACAAGCAATTTTGGGACTTCCCTGGCTGTCCAGTGGTTAAGACTCCACACTTCCACTGCAGGGGGCAGGAGTTTCATCCCTGGTTGGGGAACTAAGATCCCACAAGCTGGGCGGAGCTGCCACAAAGTATCATGCCATCCCTTTCCAAAACAGAACTGGTATTTTCATTTTTTTTTACTGTGGACCATTTTTAAAGTCTTTATTGTATTTGTTACAATACTGTTTCTGTTTTATGTTTTGGTTTTTTTGGCCACGAGACATATGGGATCTTAGTTCCCAGACCAGGGCTCAAACCAGCATCCCCGGCATTGGAAGGTGAAATCTTGACCAGTGGGCCACTTGGGAAGTCCAAGAAATGGTAGTTTCACAAGATCCCCAAGTGATTTGTATGGACATAAAAATTTAAGAAATACTGTTTTAGACACTTTATACAATATCTACTTACTCTATATTTTAAAAAATTGATTTAGGAGAGTATTGACAACTTATCCTGAATATTTTTCCCCTCAAAAGAAATTTTAAAAAACCCCAAATATTAATGTCTTCCATTTTCCCTCATTATCCCCCTTGATTTTCTCATTTTTAGTCATACATTTTATTCATCATTCCAGAAAGTGATTCTGTGAAAAAAGAGGGTGTAAGACTGTTCCTCAGAGCCCCCAGGGACCAAGTGTAAAAACCATCAGTCACACCCCTTATGAGGCAACTAACTCCTTATTGTCAACGTGAAGTTCTTTTGTATCCTCAAGGATGGCTTTCACAAACAGAAAATACTATTCAGAGGCTAATTTGATTCTTGGAAATAAAATTTGATTTAAATTAAATTAAAACAAAAATCCAAGATCTTTCTTTAGCTTTTAAGATCAACTTACAAATCTTGTTGTTTCTTTATAAATGTAATTGCATTTTATCAGTAATTTTACAGGGACTTTGCCAATTAATTAAGTTCTTTTAAATAATTTTAAGCCAAGTTTATACATTTAATATATTTTATCTTCTGTTTAAAAATATCACTGGTTTCTTAACAAAGAACCTCAAGATTGTCACTGATTCTAATAAATCTAATAAATTAATCTTCTAAATAAGTTCTTTCAAATGTCCTAATATGGTTTGCAAACTTGGTAAACTAGCTGTCACTAGCCTAAATCAGTTAGTTGTGTTCACATTTTAAGTTAGAAACATAGGCCAATTTGTTAGACATTTAAATACTCAAAATTATTTTAAACATTGCAAGTAGATATACACAAAGAATTCCCACATATAAGACAAAATTATTTATAGTGTAGGTCTGATTTATTTCTCTAGCTCTACACTTAACTGTAAATCTTCATAGGGTGAAAGCAGAGGTTCTCAAGGGGCTTCCCTGGTGGCATAGTTGGTAAAGAATCCACCAGCCAACGCGCGAGATGGCAAGGGACATGGGTTCCATACCCCGTCAGGAAGATCCCCTGGAGGAGGGCATGGCAACCGACTCCAGTATTTTTGCTTGGAGAATTCCATAGACAGAGGACCCTGGTATCCTACAGTCAAAGAGTTTGGTGCAACTAAGCACACACAACAACCTTAACAAAACATTCTCAAGAGAGGGTAATTTTGCCTCACAGGGCACATTTGCCAATGTCCAGGGACACTTTTGTTGTCATAATCTGAGTGGGGGAGAAGTTCTGCTGGCATCTAGTGGATAGAGATCAGGGATGTTGCTATACACCCTACAATGCAAAGGACAGTTCCTCACAACAGAGAATTATCCAGTCCAAAATACCAATGGTGCCAAGGTGGAGAAACCCTGGGTTAAAGGTACCATTTAAGGAGACAATGGTGTTATTGCAAGCAATTTGGGGACACACAACAAGTGAAATTTGGAGTTAACTTCTCAGCCAACCTGATTTGGTCAGAATGTGAAGTCTGGAGCTACACATATTCATAACAATCTTTATTACACCAAACTGCTTTACTGTGCCTACTCCCCTCCCCACATTTTTTCATAATGGCTATCCCAGCAGAAAACTCCAAGTTCAGATTCCATAAATGAGGTCAGTTTTGCTCTCAGAATCCCCTGAGTAAGTTCAAGTCAAGGCTTATTTACTTTTGTAACTTCTTTTATCTGTGACCGGCACACTAAGCACGGCCGAGAGGAGCTACCCCACGTCCGAGGTCAGGGGCAGCGGCCGAGAGTGCCAGCCTGCGACGGCGCAGGAACAGCTGAGAGGAGCTACCCAAGTTCGATGTCAGGGGGGGCAGCCGGGAGGAACCATCCCATGTCCGAGGAGCGGTGGCTGCGTGGGCGCAGGAGGGCTTAGAGGAGCTATCCCATGTTGAAGGTCAGGAAGGGCGGCGGTGAGGAGATACCCCTTGTCCAAGGTAAGGAGCAGTGGCTGCGCCATGAAGAGATACCCCACGCCCAAGGTAAGAGAAACCCAAGTAAGATGGTAGGTGTTGCAAGAGGGCATCAGAGGCAGACACACTGAAACCATACTCACAGAAAACTAGTCAATCTAATCACACTAGGACTACAGCCTTGTCTAACTCAATGAAACCAAGCCATGCCCATGGGGCCACCCAAGATGGGCGGGTCATGGTGGAGAGGTCTGACAGAATGTGGTCCACTGGAGAAGGGAATGGCAAACCACTTCAGTATTCTTGCCTTGAGAACCCCATGAACAGTATGAAAAGGCAAAATGATAGGATACTGAAAGAGGAACTCCCCAGGTCAGTAGGTGCCCAATATGCTACTGGAGATCAGTGGAGAAATAACTCCAGAAAGAATGAAGGGATGGAGCCAAAGCAAAAACGAAACCCAGCTGTGGATGTGACTGGTGATAGAAACAAGGTCCGATGCTGTAAAGAGCAATAATGCATAGGAACCTGGAATGTCAGGTCCATGAATTGAGGCAAATTGGAAGTGGTCAAACAAGAGATGGGAAGAGTGAACGTCGACATTCTAGGAATCAGCAAACTAAAATGGACTGGAATGGGTAAGTTTAACTCAGATGACCATTATATCTACTACTGCGGGCAGGAATCCCTCAGAAGAAATGGAGTAGCCATCATGGTCAACAAAAGAGTCCGAAATGCAGTACTTGGATGCAATCTCAAAAA
>SJYT01041180.1:183304-228533 GCA_006410635.1 Cephalophus harveyi
TCCAACCAGTCCATTCTGAAGGAGATCAGCCCTGGGATTTCTTTGGAAGGAATGATGCTAAAGCTGAAACTCCAGTACTTTGGCCACCTCATGCGAAGAGTTGACTCATTGGAAAAGACTGATGCTGGGAGGGATTGGGGGCAGGAGGAGAAGGGGACGACAGAGGATGAGATGGCTGGATGGCATCACTGACTTGATGGATGTGAGTCTGAGTGAACTCCAGGAGTTGGTGATGGACAGGGAGGCCTGGCGTGCTGCGATTCATGGGGTCACAAAGAGTTGGACATGACTGAGCGACTGAACTGAACTGAGCTTCTTTTATCTTTTTCATCTGATCAGTTCAGTTCAGTTCAGTCGCTCAGTCGTGTCCGACTCTTTGCGACCCCGTGGACTGTAACCTACTAGGATTCTCCATCCATGGGATTCTCCAGGCAAGAATACTGGAGTGGATTGCCATTTTCATCTGATAAGTCAAAAAAAAAAAAACTTTAAATCCAGAGTGCTTTATTTCACTCTGTTATGAAATTTTATCCTATCTCAGAGGGCTGAAACACTTGAATGCCTCTTACTGGATTCTATTTGTCAAGTTTACTCTGGCTAGATAATCAAGTTCTAAAGTTATTCTAATACCAATTGTACATATATATGTAAATTAATTAGTAAAATTATGCTATATTAAAGTACATGATGGCCTTCCCAGGTGGTGCTAGTGGTAAAGAATGCACTTACAATGCTGGAGACCTGGGTTCGATTCCTAGGTTGGAAAGATCCCCTGGAGAGGGGCATGACAACCCACTCCCGTATTCTTGCCTGTAAAATCCTGTGGACAGAGGAGCCCAGTGGGCTACAGTCCATGGTGTCACAAAGAACCAGACATGACCGAAGTGACTTAGCACACACTCAAAGTAGATAATAATAGCATATATGATATGTATAGTATATATACATTATAGATATATAAATAATATATATTATTGCATGCCCACTACATGCCAGGTGCTAATACTGTAGATTAATATTGTTCTAGACATAAGAATCACAGTTTAAATTGGCTTATAGGTTCTTGTCTTTCTCTCCATGCCCTCAAACTAATCAAGCTTTCCTATCCATTCATTCAGCAAGTATTTATTGAGTATCTATTATGTGCCAGATACTGTGGGAGATGCTAGGGCTGAGGAAGGGGCCAAAATATACACATTCTCTACTCTCATGGCATTCCATTCTAAGGCTGTTTTTAGGATTAAATGAGATAATATATGACAGCCCTTTATACCACTTAAATCACCATGCAAATTCTAAAGATTCTGGCATACAGAGGTTACAGAAGATCCAAGTGGGAAAACTTTGTTATCTACAAGGTTTACAGTCATCTCAGGGTTGAATTCTGCAAAGTTTCAATTCTTTCTTCTTTATAATAAAAATCACAAATAAACTTGGTTTCACTACTCTTGAGTGTGAATGAAGAGGGTAGACACAGCCACTAAGAGAGGCTCTACCAACTGCAGTCTATGACGTTCAAGATGGCCCAGAGGGCCAACATCCAGCCAGCAGGTGGGGGGAAGACAGGGAAGACTGTAAATGAGTAGTTGTTTTTTAAAATATTTATTTAGTTAGTTTTGGCCGTGCTGTGTCTTTGATGCTGAGCAGGCTTTCTCTAGCTGCAGTGAGCCGGGACTACTCTTTGTCGTGGCGCATTGACTTCTTGTTTTGATGGCTTCTCTTGTTGCAGAGCATGGGCTTAGTCGCTCTGAAGCATGTGGGATCTTCCCAGACCAGGAATCGAACCTGTGTCCTCTGCATTGGCAGGAAGATTCTTAACCACTTGACCACCAGGGAAGTCCATGAATAAGTTTTATGAGTCAGGTCTGGATGGTACACTTCACTTTTGCTTGCATTTTATTGGTCAAGCTAGTGCTCAGCTATATGGCATATACTGCAGGGAGGCTGGGAAATGCAGTTCACCTAGGTGTTCAGGAGGAAGAAGATCTAGTTTTAGTGATCAGCTAGCCACTCTCTAGCACCTTCATACATGGAAGATTGATTATTATGGTGAACAGGGGTATATGAAAACCCTGTACTGTGCATCTTGAGTCTTGATACTTGATTTATTTTATACTTCTGAAGCTTAAGACTTACATGTAAAAGAAAGGATAACATGTATGTATGTTAATTTTTTAGGGCAATTCTCTCTGCCTCTTAGAGCCACAGTATTTTCACTTATAAAAGAAAATATTGAAATAATAAAGATTAGAGCATACATTAATAAAATAGAACAATAGAATCAATGAAACAAAAGTTGGTTCTGTGATAAGATCAACAAAATTAGCCAATCTTTAGCTATATTGACCAAGGTAAAAAGAGAGAAGACTCAAATTAATAAAATTAGAAGTGAAGAGGGGACATCATCATTTACAATAGCATCAAAAAGAATAAAACACTCAGAAATGAAATTAAAGAAAGAAATGAAAAACATATTTTGAAAACTCCCAGGTGGTGCTAGTGGTAAAGAACCCGCCTGTCAATGCAGGAGACCCAAAAGACATAGGTTCGATTCCTGGGTTGGGAAGATCCCCTGGAGAAGGAAATAGCAACCCACTCCAGTATTCTTGCCTGGGAAATCCCATGGACAGATGAGCCTAGCAGGCTATAGTCCATAGGTTTGCAAGGAGTCAGACATGACTGAAGAGACTTAGCACATTCTGAAAACTATAAGACATTGTTGAAAGATAATAAAGACCTAGCCAGATGAACAGATATTCATGTTCATGCATCAGAAGAATTAACTTAAGATAGCAATAGTCTTCAACTTGACTTATAGATTAAATACAAAGCCTAAAATGCCTGTTTTACATTGACAAGCTGTTCCTAAAATTCATATGGACATGTCGAGGACCCAGAATAGCCAAAACAATCTTTAGAAAGAATAACAAATGTGGACCTAAACTTACCGACTTCAAAACCTAATACAAAACTACATTAATCAATAAAGTGTGGTTTTGGCATAAGGACAGACACATATATAGATCAATGGAATAGAATTAAGAGTCCAGAAATAAACTTTCACATTTACAGTCAGTTGATTTTCAACGAGGGTGCCAAAACAATTCCATAAGGCAAGAAGAGTCTTTTCAACAAATGGTTCTGGGACAACTGGATACCCACACACAAAGGAATTAGGTTGGTTCACTGCTACACCATATAAGTTAACTTCAAGACCGAAATATGAAAGCAAAAGCTGTAAAACTGTTGGAAAAAAATATAGGCCTATGTCTTCCTGGCCTTGGATTAGGTAATGATTTCTTAGACATGATACCAAAAGCACAAACAACAAAATAAAAAATAGATGAATGGTACTTTATTAAAATAACAACTGTTGTGCTTTAAAGGACATCATTAAGAAAATAACAAGAACAATAAACAAGATTCAAAGGCAACCCTCAGAATGAGAAAAAAAATAATTGCAAATGAAACAACTGACAAAGGATTAATCTCCAAAATACATAAAAAGCTCATATGGCTCAATATTAGAAAAATGAACAGCCCAATCAAAAAATTGGCAGAAGACCTAAACAGATGTTTTTTCCAAAGAAGACATACAGATGACCAATAAATACATGAAAAGATGTTCAGCATCACTAATTAGAGAAACACAAATCAAAACTATACAAGGAGTATCACCTCACACCAGTCAGAATAGCCATCATTAAAAATTGTAGAAACAATAAATGCTAGAGAGGATGCAGAGAAAAGGGAAACCTACCACACTGTTTGTGTAAACTGATACAGCCATTATGGAGAACAGTATGGAGATTCCTTAAAAATCTGGGAATAAATCTACCATATTATTCAGCAACCCCACTCCTGGGCATGTACTTTGAGACAGCCACAATTCAAAATGACATATACTCCAATGTTCATTGCAGCACTATTTACAATACCCAGGACACAGAAGCAACCTAGATGTCCATCTACAGATAAATGGATAAAGAAGATGTGTACACATACACAATGGAATATTACTCAGCCATACAAATGAACAAATTTGAGTGAGTTCTAGTGAGGTGGATGAAACTAGGGCCTGTTTTACAGAGTGAAGTTCAGAATAGCCAAAACAATCTTTAGAAAGAATAACAAATGTGGACCTAAACTTACCGACTTCAAAACCTAATACAAAACTACATTAATCAATAAAGTGTGGTTTTGGCATAAGGACAGACACATATATAGATCAATGGAATAGAATTAAGAGTCCAGAAATAAACTTTCACATTTACAGTCAGTTGATTTTCAACGAGGGTGCCAAAACAATTCCATAAGGCAAGAAGAGTCTTTTCAACAAATGGTTCTGGGACAACTGGATACCCACACACAAAGGAATTAGGTTGGTTCACTGCTACACCATATAAGTTAACTTCAAGACCGAAATATGAAAGCAAAAGCTGTAAAACTGTTGGAAAAAAATATAGGCCTATGTCTTCCTGGCCTTGGATTAGGTAATGATTTCTTAGACATGATACCAAAAGCACAAACAACAAAATAAAAAATAGATGAATGGTACTTTATTAAAATAACAACTGTTGTGCTTTAAAGGACATCATTAAGAAAATAACAAGAACAATAAACAAGATTCAAAGGCAACCCTCAGAATGAGAAAAAAAATAATTGCAAATGAAACAACTGACAAAGGATTAATCTCCAAAATACATAAAAAGCTCATATGGCTCAATATTAGAAAAATGAACAGCCCAATCAAAAAATTGGCAGAAGACCTAAACAGATGTTTTTTCCAAAGAAGACATACAGATGACCAATAAATACATGAAAAGATGTTCAGCATCACTAATTAGAGAAACACAAATCAAAACTATACAAGGAGTATCACCTCACACCAGTCAGAATAGCCATCATTAAAAATTGTAGAAACAATAAATGCTAGAGAGGATGCAGAGAAAAGGGAAACCTACCACACTGTTTGTGTAAACTGATACAGCCATTATGGAGAACAGTATGGAGATTCCTTAAAAATCTGGGAATAAATCTACCATATTATTCAGCAACCCCACTCCTGGGCATGTACTTTGAGACAGCCACAATTCAAAATGACATATACTCCAATGTTCATTGCAGCACTATTTACAATACCCAGGACACAGAAGCAACCTAGATGTCCATCTACAGATAAATGGATAAAGAAGATGTGTACACATACACAATGGAATATTACTCAGCCATACAAATGAACAAATTTGAGTGAGTTCTAGTGAGGTGGATGAAACTAGGGCCTGTTTTACAGAGTGAAGTAAGTCATAAACAGAAAAACAAATATCATATATTCATGCATATATATGAAATCTTGAGAATCCTTTGGACTGCAAGGAGATCAAACCAGTCAATCCTAAAGGAAATCAATCCTGAACATTCATTGGAAGGATTGATGCTGAAGCTGAAGCTCCAATACTTTCTGCACCTGATGTGAAGAGCCGACTCACTGAAAAAGACCCTGATGCTGGGAAAGACTGAAGGCAGGAGGAGAAGGAGAAGACAGAAGATGAGATGGTTTCATGGCATCATCGACTCAATGGACATGAGTTTGAGCATGCTCCAGGAGATGGTGAAGGACAGGGAAGCCTGGCGTGCTACAGTCTATGAGGTCGCAAAGAGTCAGATACCACTGAGTGACTGAACAACAACAATGAAATCTAGAAAAATGGTACTGATGAATCCATCTACAGGGAAGGAATGGAGACATAGATATAGAAAATGGACTTGCGACACAATAGGAGAAGGAGAGAGTGGGACGAATAGAGAAAGTAGCATCGACATATATACACTACCATGTGTAAAATAGACAGCTGGTGAGAAATTGCTATATAATACAGGGAGCCAATCCTGGAGCTCTGTGATGACCTAAAGGGGTGGGATAGGGGGAGTGGAGTGAGGCTCAAGAGAGAGGGAATATATGTCTAATTACAGCTGATTCACATTGCTGTATGGCAGAAACCAACACATTGTAAAGCAATTTTCCTCCAATGAAAAAAGATAAAGAAAATAACAAGAAAACTACAGATTGAAAGAATATATTTGTGTAGGGGAGGAAAAATTATTTTCCCGCTATGTTTTTAGGTTTTTGTCTGAGACTCATCCCCAACCCACACCATAATTAAAAAAAAAAAAAATTAACAGGAGAAAAACAAATAGAAGTTTAAGAGCATGTACACCTGCTGTATACAAGTGAGAGACCCAGGGGAACTGAGTAACTCCCTCAAATGGCCCAAGCCCCAACTTCAATACCATTCCAGCTAAAGACAAAAGGAGACGTTGGGGGTAGAAATGGGGAAAGCCTGTTAAGGGGAGGTAACTAGGAAATGCACAGTAAACAGGGGTAAGGCTGTTAAGCAGATATAAGTTCATGCCTTCGCCATTGATATGAGTTTCTAGAAATTTAGTCATTCTTTTCTTCCTGGTACAGAGATGGAGACACCCTTACAAGTGGAAATTTTTCCTTATAAATGTAAATGTCTCTAACAAAAGGGCAACTTCCACTCTGTTTTCATAGATTTTTTTCTGTACCTGCAGCCTCTCCAAAAGAATCAGCTCAAAATAATCAATATGCCAAGGATGCATATTTAGGGGTAGCAAATTCTGCTCCCCCTCACTCGCAAATCATAAAACTGATAAAAGACTTGTTCCTAGAAAATATAAAGAACTCTTACATCTCAATAATAATAATAATAAAACTACTTTAAAAACAAAGGATCCAGAAGTGAAGTGAAGTGAAGTGAAGTCGCTCAGTCGTGTCCGACTCTTTGCGACCCCATGGACTGTAACCTACCAGGCTCCTCTGTCCATGGGATTTTCCAGGCAATAGTACTAGAGTGGATTGCCATTTCCTTCTCCAGGGGATCTTCCCAACCCAGGGATTGAACCCGGGTCTCCCACGTTGTAAACAGACGCTTAATCGTCTAAGCCACCAGGGAAGTCCAGACATCTCTATAAAATTCACTTCAGTTCAGTTGCTCAGTCGTGTCTGACTCTTTGCGACCCCATGGACTGCAGCATGCTAGGCCTCCCTGTTCATCACCAACTTCCAGAGATTACTCAAACTCATGTCCATCGAGTCAGTGATGTCATCCAACCATCTCATCCTGTCATTCCCTTCTCCTCCCACCTTCACTCTTTCCCAGCATCAAGGTCTTTTCCAGTGACTCACTTCTTTGCATCAGGTGGCCAGAGCATTGGAGTTTCAGCTTCAGCATCAGTCCTTCCGATGAATATTCAGGACTGATTTCCTTTAGGATGGACTGGTTGGATCTCCTTGCAGTCCAAGGGACTCTCAAGAGTCTTCTCCAACACCACAGTTCAAAAGCATCAATTCTTCGACAATCAACTTTCTTTATAGTCTAACTCTCACATCCATACATGACCACTGGAAAAACCATAGCTTTCACTAGACGGACCTTTGTTGGCAAAGTAATGTCTCTGCTTTTTAGGTTGCTGTCTAGGTTGGTCATAGCTTTTCTTCCAAGGAACAAGTGTCTTTTAATTTCATGGCTGCAGTCACCATCTGCAGTGATTTTGGAGCCCCCCAAATAAAGTCTCTCACTGTTTCCATTGTTTCCCCATCTGTTTGCCATGAAGTGATGGGACCAGATGCACAAATAGCCAACAAGCACATGAAAATTAGCTCATCACCATTAGTCATCAAGGAAATGCAAATAAAAATCCCAGTGAGATACCATTTCACACCCATGGGGATGGCTATAATAAAAAGAAGAGAAAATAACAAGTAGTGGTATGGATATGGAGAATTGGAACCCTCAGACACTGCTGGTAGGAGTGTAAAATGGTGCAACTATTTTGGAAAACAGTCTGACAGTTCCTCAGAAAATTTCATATAGTTACCATATGATTCAGCAATTCTACTCTTTGGTATATACTCAAAAAATATGAAAACATATGTCTACACAAAAACTTGCACATGAATGTTCATAGCAGCATTATTCATAATAACTCCAAATTGAAAACAGCCAAATGTTCATCTATTGATGAATGGAAAAACTAAATCCTGCATATTCATACAATAAAATACTATTTGACCATGAAAAGGAATGAGGTATTTCTGTGTATTGAATTGATATGACTTCAAATCCATTTGTTTTGATCTAAGAATGAAGTGGTTTAGTCCTGAGAGTGAAGTTGTTTACACGGAGGAGGCTGTGTTAGGATGATGTCATCACATGTGTGGTTGTCGATAAGCACCCAGTAGGTTAGATACTGAGCTACTGAACTTGGGGGAGGAGTCACTGTGGCTGGGGTGTATTTAAGCTCTAAATAGGAGAGTTTTGACCAGCAACTAGAGAGTGTTCAGTTTAGACGAGTCTATTCTGTTGATCGAAACAGCTCTCCAAAGACCTTGGGGCATTAGCTCCTGCCCAGGCAAAGTGACTCTTTGCTGGCAGTGGTGAAAACCATAAATGCCCCCAAAAAGAGATCATCTTGCCAGCCAACAGCAGTGCCTGTGTTCCCTGGCAATGTGCTCTACAAATAAGGAACTTGCATTTTTGTGCCCACAGCTGGATGTCAGCACTTGGTTGGCTAAGTCGACTCTCCTGAGAACCAAGTCATAGAAGGGTATACCTCATCTAAATTTGGACTTTGTTTTCATCTCCTCTTTGCCTGCAATAGTAGTGTGATTAATCTCTCATTGGTTTGGGATATTTCTTTGTTGGCTCATTAAGAGAAATTATCCTGTATGCTATTGGCTTGTGAAATTATTATAATTCCTGCACTGAGCTTGTGTTAAATAGATTATTGGCAAAGACAATCTCAGTCTCTAAGCATAATTTGCTGCCAAACAAAACACATACTGATACATGTTACAGCATGGATGACTGTAGAAAACACGACAGTAAGTGAAAGAGATCAGTCATAAAAGGTTACAAACTATATATTGTATAATTCCATTTATATGAAATGTCCAGAATAGGGACATATATAGGGACAGAAAATAGATTACTGGTTGCCTAGGGCTGGAGCAGGGCAAGGGAGAGGTTTGAGGGAAAATGGGAATTGATTGCTGATGGGTATGGGGTTTCTTTTTAGGGTGATGAAGAAGTGAAGTGAAGTGAAGTCACTCAGTCGTGCCCGACTCTTTGCGACCCCATGGACAGTAGCCTGTACCACGTTCCTCCATCCATGGGATTTTCTAAGCAAGAGTACCGGAGTGGGTTGCCGTTTCCTTCTCCAGGAAATCTTCCCGACCCAGGGATCAAACCCAGGTCTCCCGAATTGTAGACAGACGCTTTACCGTCTGAGCCACCAGGGAAGTAGGGTGATGAAATGGTCTAATATTTATTGTGGTGATAGTTGCACAACTGTAATATAAAGAATTTTTAATTGTACATTTTAAAGGGTGAGTTATATGTTATGTGAATTATATCTTTAAAAAACTGTTATTGGGAAAAAAAAAAAAAAACATTTAGAATGCATTCATTGTTAAGTCATCAGCTGGAATGACCTAGAACTGATCTGCCAAAATGAATTCATCAGGGGTCTCCAAGGTGATCAACATTGTCAAACCCCACACAGAGTTTCCTTTAAGATTATTTCTATGGAATAGCAAAGTGAGTGAATGTCGTTCAGTCGTGTCCCACTCTTTGGGACCCCATGGACTATACAGTCCATGGAATTCTCCAGGCCAGAATACCGGAGTGGGTAGCCTTTCCCTTCTCCAGGGAATCTTCCAAACCCAGGGATCGAACCCAGGTCTCCCACATTGCAGGCAGATTCTTTATCAGCTGAGCCACAAGGGAAGCCCAAGAATACTGGAGAGGGTAGCCTATCCCTTCACCAGTGGATCTTCTCAACCCAGTAATTGAACTGGGTTCGCCCTCATTGCAGGCGGATTCTTTGCCAACTGAGCTATCAGGGAAGCCCTACAGAATAGCAAAGCATGTGTCTTGTGTGTGTGTATATATAATAAGTCTGTGTGTGCACATGCACATGTGTAGGTATTTATGTTTTGTGAAAAATCTGCATTTAGTCCATATGTTCAAACAAGTACACATCGAAACTCCAGAATTTGGGGGAACTATCGCTTCAAATAATATTGTACTGATTGTGAGAAACATTTTCAGATTTCCTCTAGTGTTCCAAAAGATGAGCTATTTTTGAAGTTTCAATGTCTTCCTGCCAGGTGACTCAGAACTTTTAAAAACTTTTGTGAAAGGTGAAAATATTAAAACAGGAGACACCTATGGACACCTTATCTTTGACAAAGGAGGCAAGAATATACAATGGAGAAAAGACAATCTCTTTAACAAGTGGTGCTGGGAAAACTGGTCAACCGCTTGTAAAAGAATGAAACTAGAACACTTTCTAACACCATACACAAAAATAAACTCAAAATGGATTAAAGATCTAAACATAAGACCAGAAGCTATAAAACTCCTAGAGGAGAACATAGGCAAAACACTCTCCAACTTAAATCACAGCAGGATCCTCTATGACTCACCTCCCAGAATATTGGAAATAAAAGCAAAAATAAACAAATAGGACCTAATTAAAATTAAAACCTTCTGCACAACAAAGGAAACTATAAGCAAGGTGAAAAGACAGCCTTCAGAATGGGAGAAAATAATAGCAAATGAAGCAACTGACAAACAACTAACCTCAAAAATATATAAGCAACTCCTGCAGCTCAATTCCAGAAAAATAAACTACCCAATCAAAAAATGGGCCAAAGAACTAAATAGACATTTCTCCAAAGAAGACATGCAGATTGCTAACAAACACATGAAAAGAAGCTCAACATCACTCATTATCAGAGACATGCAAATCAAAACCACAGTGAGGTACCATTTCACACCAGTCAGAATGGCTGCTATCCAAAAGTCTACAAGCAATAAATGCTGGAGAGGGTGTGGAGAAAAAGGAACCCTCTTACACTGTTGGTGGGAATGCAAACTAGTACAGCCACTATGGAGAACAGTGTGGAGATTCCTTAAAAAACTGGAAATAGAACTGCCTTATGACCCAACAATCCCACTGCTGGGCATACACACTGAGGAAACCAGAATTGAAAGAGACACGTGTACCCCAATGTCCATCGCAGCACTGTTTATAATAGCCAGGACATGGAAGCAACCTAGAAATGGCTAACAAACACATGAAAAGATGCTCAACATCACTCATTATCAGAGAAATGCAAATCAAGACCACAATGAGATACCATTTCACACCAGTCAGAATGGCTGCGATCCAAAAGTCTACAAGCAATAAATGCTGGAGAGGGTGTGGAGAAAAGGGAACCCTCTTACACTGTTGGTGGGAATGCAAACTAGTACAGCCACTATGGAGAACAGTGTGGAGATTCCTTAAAAAACTGGAAATAGAACTGCCTTATGACCCAGCAATCCCACTGCTGGGCATACACACTGAGGAAACCAGAATTGAAAGAGACACGTGTACCCCAATGTTCATCGCAGCACTGTTTATAATAGCCAGGACATGGAAGCAACCTAGATGTCCATCAGCAGATGAATGGATAAGAAAGCTTTGGTACATATACACAATGGAGTATTACTCAGTCATTAAAAAGAATACATTTGAATCAGTTCTAATGAGGTGGATCAAACTGGAGCCGATGATACAGAGTGAAGTAAGCCAGGAAGAAAAACACCAATACAGTATACTAATGCGTATAAATGGAATTTAGAAAGATGGTAATGATAACCCTGTATGCGAGACAGCAGAAGAGACACAGATGTATAGAACAGTCTTTTGGACTCTGTGGGAGAGGGCGAGGGTGGGGTGATGTGAGAGAATGGCATTGAAACATGTATGATATCATATAAGAAATGAATTGCCAGTCTAGGTTTGATGCCGGATACAGGATGCTTGGGGTTGGTGCACTGGGATGACCCAGAAGAATGGTATGGGGAAGGAGGTGGGAGGGGGGTTCAGGATTGGGAACACGTGCATCCGTGGTGGATTCATGTAGATGTATGGCAAAACCAATACAATATTGTAAAGTAAAAAAAAAAAAAAAAAAATACAAAAAAATTAAGTCATTTTGCTGTGCATCTGAGACTGACACAACATTTTATATCAACTATAGTTCAGTTACAAAGTTTAAAACATATTTTTTAAAAGGGAGATAAACAGTAAAGTGTAAGGACCAAAAAGATGTTTAAGATAAAAAACTACAACATGCATACTAAGTTAAAAAAGCTATCACGGTTATATTAATAACAAACATATTAAAAGCAAAACTATAATCAAGAATAAAGAGGGTCACTTCAAAATGATAAAATCAATCACTCTAAACTTGTATCTATTTTATCATTTTGAAATGGCCCTGTTTATTTTTGATTATATTTTTACCTTAAAATAGATACAACCATTCTAAACTTGGCTTCCCTGGTGGCTCAGCTGGTAAAGAATATCCCTGCAGTGCAGGAGACCTGGGTTCGACCTCTGGGTTGGGAAGATCCCCTGGAGAAGGGAAAGGCTACCCACTCCAGTATTCCAACCTGGAGAATTCCATGGACTGTATATTCCATGGGGTCGCAAAGAGTTGGACACAACTGAGCGACTTTCACTTTCATTCTAACCTTGGATAAATATAAATACATAACTTGAAAATAGATCAATATAGGAATAGAAAGAAAAGGAGTAATGGGCAAATCCATTCCACCTCTCAGTGACAACAACAACAAAAAAGGCAAACAATTATGATTTAGAAGATCTGAAAAAGACAATAAGTAATTCTGATATAAGGAATAGACGTAGGACCTTTTCCTGCACATTTGAAAATACAGTTTCTCAAGAACATAATTATGTATGTGAAATACATACATACATCTCTGGCAAAACAGAAAGAAAAAATGTTAAAGCACAAATGGCTAATTTTAATATGGGTAAAATTCAAAGCAGATGTTGAGTAGAAAAAAGAAGTGACAGAATACAAAAAAGTTCAAAAATATTTAAAACAACATATTATTTATATATAAATACACAAGCAATGAAGATTTAAAGGAGTAGGGGAACGATCAGTACAAAATGGTGAAGAGTGGTTCCCTTTCTGGAAGAACGGAATAAGAGGGTTTTCAAAGTGGCTTTGGATCCATGGGTTTGATTTATTTCTTAAAATGGATAATAGGTATTCAAGAATTGCTTGTGTTCCTTCCCAGGCTAGCCCTACCCTCCTGATGGATACTTTCATTCACATCCTTGGAGCAGTCTCAGACTGCTGGATTCCATGTCTTCCCACTGTGTCCTTCTTCACCAGTTTCCTTAAGCCACCTACTTTGGCTTTTGAAATATCCAAGGGTATGCATTATTAATATTTGCATTTGTGTCTTTTCCTTGTTCAATTTACTTTTCCTCCTCTTTTTCCTTTG
Source organism: Cephalophus harveyi (assembly GCA_006410635.1). Taxonomy (NCBI): domain Eukaryota; kingdom Metazoa; phylum Chordata; class Mammalia; order Artiodactyla; family Bovidae; genus Cephalophus; species Cephalophus harveyi. Next base: position 196,708 of record SJYT01041180.1, read on the forward strand.
CCTTTCTCCAAGTATTGATGTTTCACAGGGCTCTGTTAGGTGGCCAACTTATATATAATTCCACAGACTTTCTTTTTATGGATCATCCACTCTCCTGACTTTTCTGTCTCCTGCATTCTTTCCATCATAGTTCCCATAAGACTTAATCACATTTATTTTCTTGTTTTCCACCTCTTGCAGATTGTGAGGGGGGAGATCAAAGTCATTTGTGTTGATGAGGACTTAAAACAACAGCCCTATTTGGTTGGAACTCAATATTTGTTGAATTGAGTTTCTGTTCACTTTAAACTTTCATCCATTGGAGAAGGAAATGGCAACCCACTCCAGTGTTCTTTCCTGGAGAATCCCAGGGACAGAGGAGCCTGGTGGGCTGCCGTCTATGGGGTTACACAGTGTTGGACACGACTGAAGCGACTTAGCAGCAGCAGCAGTCTTACCTTCCTCTCTTAAGCTATTCATATGTCAAGAACCTCCCCTCTACTAATAATCTTACAAGTATAAATATTTTATTAATGTTTGCATTCCACATTCTTCTATCCCATTGCTTATCATAATGCCTCAAATATAATAAATATTCAGTAAACATTGGTTAATTAAGGTATTATATTCCCCCAACACATGGTNCTTAAGCTATTCATATGTCAAGGAGCTCCCCTCTACTAATAATCTTACAAGTATAAATATTTTATTAATGTTTGCATTCCACATTCTTCTATCCCATTGCTTATCATAATGCCTCAAATATAATAAATATTCAGTAAACATTGGTTAATTAAGGTATTATATTCCCCCAACACATGGTAATTGAATTAGTCTACTTACCAGGCTTCAAATTATCTTTAGCACAAAAAAAATGAATAGACTCAACATTACTTTTTTCCTAAGGACCGATCATAAAATTTCAGCCCCTGGTTATAGATGTAGGGACATCTGCAAAGCTGTCTTACCTTCATCTACTATTGTCTATTCTTGAACCCAAATAGTTACAGTGTTCTTATTATGAATCTGTGATTTTAGCTAACCTTACACACTGCTAATTTCTTTAGGGAGGAATTTGGCCTGAAGAGATCACTCTAAGAAAAGGTAAATGTAAGCCAAATGTTAGGACTTCCAAGAAGTCATATCTACTGGCCTGGGATACAGTATCTCAAAGAAGAAAGCTGATTACTTGAGACAGTTTAAATGAAAGAGAGCAAAGTACTAAGCCCACTGAGCTGGAAGAATGTCCAAATTGTTTCATATGGATGTTTTATCTTTATGGAAGTCAAATGTATTTAAGTCTGAACATGAAACTTATACCACAAACATATTAAGGATAATTATTTGCATAGTAAGAAAAATAGCCTTATGACTTAATTTTCAGTAAGATTCTGCATGTTTTCTTAGTTAGGGTATCTATCAATGCACTTGAATATTTCCTTAAAGGCTTTTTATTATTGGATAGAGAAGAAATAGGAGCTCAAAGCACTCTTTATTATAGTGTTGTTTGTGGTAGCAGGGAGATGATAGCAGTCTGGGTCCTGACCCTTAGGGAGTATTAACATAAGGTGGATGCAGATGATGTAGTACTTAGCAGAAACCAGAAGCTACAAGGTGAATATATGCATAAAAATAAGATTATATCTTAAAACTATATTGTTAAGTGAAAAAAAGGAAGATAGCTGGTATCTATAGCACAGCAGTGGTAGTGTAAATTAAATGACATGCTCACAAATAACCACTACCATTTTCCAAAGATTTTTATTAAGAAAAGGTCGCTTTTTTCCCCAAGCCTTTTATTGGAGTATGATTGGTTTACAATGCTGCATTAGTTTTAGGTATACAGCAAAGTGAATCTGTTATACATATAACCATTCTTTTAGATTCTTTTCCCATGTAGGGCATTACAGAGTATTGATAGAGTTCCCTATAGGTGCTTATTATAGAGTAGGTCCTTATTAGTTATCTATGTTAAACAGTAGTGTATTAACATCAGTCTTCCAATTCATCTCTGCCCTGCCATAATGATAAATTTATTTTCTGCATCTGTAACTGTTTATGTTCTGTAGGTATGTTCCTTTGTACCTCCTTTTTTTCCAATTCCACATATGTTATTTGTCTTTGTCTAACTTACTTCACTCAGTATGACCGTCTCTTGGTCCATCCACATTGCTGCAAATGGCATTATTTTATCTTTATGGTTGAGTAATATTCCATTGTATTTATGTTCCATACTTCTTTATCCATTTCTTTGTCAATGTAACTTTAGGCTGCTTCTGTGTCTTGACTACTGCAGATAGAGCTGCAGCTAACATTAGGGTGATGTTTCTTTCTGAATTATCATTTTCTCGGAATATATGTCTCAGAGTGGGATTGCTGGTCCATATGGTAGCTCTATTTTTATTTTTTTTTTCAGTCCTTCCACTTCTTTTTTTTTCCACTTTATTTTTTAATTGACGAATATTTGCTTTAAAGAATTTTGTGGTTTTCTGTCATACATCAACATGAATTAGCCATAGGTACACCCATGTCCTTTCCCTCCTGAACCTCCCTTCCATTGCCCTCCCCTACCCTCCCTCCTAGATTGTCACAGAGCCCCTGTCTGAATTCCCTGAGTCATACAGTAAATTCCCATTGGCTATCTATTTTATATACGGTATTGTAAATTTCCATATTTCTCTCTCCATACATTTCACCCTCTCCCTCCCCACCACCCATGTCCTTAGGTCTGTTTTCTGTCTGTTTCTCCATTGCTTTCCCCCAAATAAATTCATCAATACCATCTTTCAAGGTTCCATATATATGCGTCAGTATACGATATTTCTATTTCTCTTTCTGACTTACTTCACTCTGTATAATAAGCTCTAGGTTTGTCCACCTCATTAGAACTGACTCAAATGTGTTCTTGTTTATGGCTGAGCACTACTCCATTGTATATATGTACCACAGCTTCTTTATCCATTCATCTGTCAATGGACATCTAGGTTGCTTCCATGTTCTAGCTGTGGTAAATAGTGCTGCAATGAACATTGGAGTACATGTGACTTTTCCAGTTTTAATTTCCTCAGGGTATATGCCTAGTAGTGGGATTGCTGGACCATATGGTGGTTTTATTCCTAGTTTTTTAAGGAATCTCCATAATGTCTTCCATAGTGGCTGTAGCAATTTACATTCCAACCAGTAATGCAAGAGGGTTCCCTTTCCTCCACATCCTCTTGGGCATTTATTGTTTGTAGACTTTTTGGTGATGGCCATTTTGATTGCTGTGAGGTGGTATTTCATTGAAGTTTTGATTTGCATTTCTCTAATAATAAGACTTCAACAGTATGTGAACCATGAACGTCCAGATGTTCAAGCTGGATTTAGAAAAGGCAGAGGAACAAGAGATCAAATAGCCAACGTATGTTTGATCATTAAAAAAGCAAGACAATTCCAGAAAAACATCTACTTCTGCTTTATTGATTACACCAAAGCCTTTGACTGTGTAGGTCACAACAAACTGTGGGAAATTCTTCAAGAGATGGGAATACCAGACCACCTTACCTGCCCCCTGAGAAATCTGTGTGCAGGTCAAGAAAGGACATTTAGAACTGGACGTGGAACAACAGACTGGTTCCAAATCATGAAAAGAGTACGTCAAGGCCACATATTGTGTCCCTGCTTATTTAACTTATATGCAGAGTACATCATGAGAAATGCTGGGCTGGATGAAGCACAAGCTGGAATCAAGATTGTCAGTAGAAATATCAATAACCTCAGGTGCACAGATGACTCCACCCTTATGGCAGAAAGTGAAGAGGAACTAAAGAGCCTCTTGATGTAAGTGAAAGAGGAGAATGAGAAAGCTGGCTTAAAACTCAATATTCAAAAAACTAAGATCATGGCATCCAGTCTTATCACTTCATGGCAAATAGACGGGGAAACAATGGAAACAGCGAGAGACTTTATTTTGGGGGGCTCCAAAATCACAGCAGATGGTGACTGCAGCCATGAAATTAAAAGACAATTGTACCCTGGAAGAAAAGCTATGACCAAAGTAGACAGCAGATTAAAAAGCAGAGACATTACCTTGCGGACAAAGTTCCATCAAGTCAAAGCTATGGTTTTTCCAGTAGTCATGTATGGATGTGAGAGTTGGACTATAAAGAAAGCTGAGCACCGAAGAATTGATGCTTTTGAACTATGGTGTTGGAGATGCCTCTTCAGCATCCCTTGGACTGCAAGGAGATCAAACCAGTCCATCCTAAAGGAAATCAGTCCTGAATATTCATTGGAAAGATTGATGTGGAAGATGAAACCCCAATACTTTGGCCACCTGATGTGAAGAACTGACTCATTGGAAAAGACCCTGATGCTGGGAAAATTGAAGGTAGGAGGAGAAGGGGACAACAGAGAGTGAGATGGTTGGATGGCATCACCAGCTCAATGGACAGGAGTTTGAGCAAGCTCTGGGGGTAGGTGATGGACAGGGAAGCCTGGTGTGCTGCAGTCCATGGGGTTGTAAAGAGTCGGATACGAATGGGCAGTGAACTGAATAATGAGAGAAGTTGAGCATCTTTTCATGTGTTTGTTAGTCACCTGTATATCTTCTTTGGAAAATTGTCTTTTTAGGTCTTTCCCCCACTTTTTGAATGGGTTGTTTGCTTTTCTGATATTAAATTGTATGAGCAGCTTGTATATTTTGGAAATTAATTCTTTGTCAGTCATTTCTTTTGCTATTATTTTCTCCCATTTTGAGGGTTGTCTTTTCACCTTGTTTGTAGTTTCCATTGTTGTGCAAAAGCTTTTATGTTTAATTATGTCCTACTTGTTTATTTTTGTTTTCATTTACATTATTCTAGGAGGTGAGTCTAGAAGATCTTGCTTTGATTCATGTCGTCGGGTGTTCTGCCTATGTTTTCCTCTAAGAGGTTTTTTCTTTTTTTATAGCTTCTGGTCTTACATTTAGGCTTTTTTTTTTAATCCATTTTGAATTATCTTTGTGTATGGTGTTAGTAAGTGTTCTAATTGCATTGTTTCACAAGTAGCTGACTAGTTTTCCCAGCATCACTTATTGAAGAGGCTATCTTTGCCCCATTGTATGCTCTTTCCTCTTTTGTCAAAAATAAGGTACCCTCCATACTCTCTCCATAGTGGCTGTTTTTGTTGTTTAGTTGCTTAGTCGTGTCCAACTCTTTGCAACCCCATGGAATGCAGCACACCACGTTTCCCTGTCCTTCACAATTTCCTGGAGTTTGGTCAAACTCAGATCCATTAAGTCGGTGATGCCATCCAACCATATCATCTTGTCATGTCCCCTTCTCCTCCTGCCTTCGATCTTTCCCAGCATCAGGGTCTTTTCTAATGAGTTTGCACTTTGCATCAGGTGGCCAAAGTATTGGAGTTTCAGCTTTAGCATCAGTTCTTCCAATGAATATTCGGGGTTGATTTTCTATAAGATTGACTGATTTGAACTCCTTGCAGTCCAAGGGACACTCAAGTCTTCTCCAACACCGCAGTTCAGAGGCATCAGTTCTTTGTCACTCAACCTTCTCTCTGGTCCTCCTCTCACATCCGTATATGACTACTGGAAAAGCCATAGCTTTGACTATATGGACCTTTGTTGGCAAAGTAATGTCTCTGCTTTTTAATATGCTATCTAGCTTTGTCATAGCTTTTCTTCCAAGGAGCAAGAGTGAGCTTTTCTTCTCACTCTTTCTATCACTTTCCTAACTATTTGCTGTGAAGTGATGGAACTGGATGCCATGATATTCGTTTTTTGAGTGTTGAGTTTTAAGCCAACTTTTTCACTCTCCTCTTACACTTTCATCAAGAGGTTTTTTATTTCCTCTTCACTTTCTGCCATAAGGGTGGTGTCATCTGCATGCCTGAGGTTATTGATATTTCTCCCAGCAATCTTTTTTTTTATTAATTAATTTTAATTAGAGGCTAACTACTTTACTGACGTGATGGACATGAGTTTGAGTAGGCTCCAGGAGTTGGCAATGGACAGGGAAGCTTGGCGTGCTGCAGTCCATGGGTTGCAAAGAGTCTGATATGACTCAGTGACTGAACTGAATTATTTTACAATATTGTGGTGGTTTTTGTGACACACCAACATGACTCAGCCATGGGTGTAAATGTGTCCCCTCACCCTGAAACCCCCTCCCACCTCCCTTCCCACTCCATCACTATGGGTTGTCCCTGAGCACTGGTTTTGAGTACCCTGCTTAATGCATTGAACTTGCACTGGTCATCTTTTACATCTCCTGGCAATCTTGATGCCATCTTCTGGGTCATCCAGACCAGCATTTCACATGATGTATTCTGCATATAAGTTAAATAAGCAGGGTGGCAATATATAGCCTTGATATACTCTTTCCCAACTTTGAGCTAGTTGCTCCCCAGCTCTAACTGTTGCTTCTTGACCTGAATGTAGGTTTCACAGGAGGAAGTAAGGTGGTTTGGTATTCCCATGTCTTTAAGAATTTTCTACAGTTTGTTGTGATCCACACAGTCAAAGGCTTTAGCATAGTCACTGAAGTAGAAGTAGATGAATTCTCTTGCTTTTTCTATGATCCAACAGCTACTGGAAATTTGATCTGTGATTCCTCTGGCTTTTCTAAATCCAGTTTTTACACCTGGAAGTTCTCGGTACATGTACTGTTGAAGCCTGTCTTGAAGGATTTTGAGTATATTCTTGCTAGTATGTGAAATGAGTACAATTGTGTGGGAGTTTGAACCTTCTGTGGCATTGCCCTTCTTTGGAATTGGAATGAAAACTGACCTTTTCCAATCCTGTGGTCGCTGCTAAGTTTTCCAAATTTGCTGGCATATTGAATGTAGCACTTTAATAGCATCAACTTTAGGATTTGAAATAGTTCAGCTGGAATTCCATCACCTCCATAGTGGCTGTACCAGTTTACATTCCTACCAACAGTGTAGGAGAAATTCCTTTTCTCCACACCCTCTGCATCATTTGTTTATAGATTTTTTTGATGTTGGCCTTTCTGACTGGTGTGAGGTGGATTAGGTGGCTTCACAGGTGAATTCTATCAAACATTTAGAGGGGAGTTAACATCTACCCTTCTGAAACTCTTCCAAAAATTTGCAGAGGAGGGAACACTTCCAAATGTATTTTATGAGCTTACCATCACTCTGATACCAAAACTAGATAACAAAGGGATACGTAAGAGAAAATTACAAACCAACATCACTGATGATGGTGTTTCATTTTCTTTTTTTTTCAGCAACTATCACTGATGAACATAGATATTCATCCTCAACAAAATATTGGAGTGACCAAAAGGTCTGCTCAGTTTTTCCATAAGATGGCTCTCAGTTCAGTTCAGTTCAGTCACTCAGTTGTGTCTGACACTTTGCAATCCCATCAATTGCAGCATGTCAGGCCTCCCTGTCCATCACCAACTCCTGGAGTTCACTCAAAGTCAAGTCCATTGAGTCAATGATGCCATCCAGCCATCTCATCCTCTGTCGTCCCCTTCTCCTCCTGCCCCCAATCCCTCCCAGCATCAGAGTCTTTTCCAATGAGTCAACTCTTCATATGAGGTGGCCAAAGTACTGGAGTTTCAGGCTTAGCATCATTCCTTCCAAAGAACACCCACGACTGATCTCCTTTAGAATGGACTTGTTGGATCTCCTTGCAGTCCAAGGGACTCTCAAGAGTCTTCTCCAATACCACAGTTCAAAAGCATCAATTCCTCGGCACTCAGCTTTCTTCACAGTCCAACTCTCACATCCATATATGATTACTGGAAAAACCATGGCCTTGACTAGACGGACCTTTGTTGGCAAAATAATGTCTCTGCTTTTGAATATGCTGTCTAGGTTGGTCATAACTTTCCTTCCAAGGAACAAGTGTCTTTTAATTTTGTGGCTGCAATCACCATCTGCATTGACTTTGGAGCCCCCCAAAATAAGGTCTGACACTGTTTCCACTGTTTCCCCATCTATTTCCCATGAAGTGATGGAACCAGATGCCATGATCTTCGTTTTCTGAATGGTGAGCTTTAAGCCAACTTTTTCACTCTCCTCTTTCACTTTCATCAAGAGGCTTTTTAGTTCCTTTTCACTTTCTCCCATAAGCGTGGTGTCATCTGCATATCTGAGGTTATTGATATTTCTCCCAGCAATCTTGATTCCAGCTTGTGCTTCTTCCAGCCCAGCGTACTCTGCATAGAAGTTAAATAAGCAGGGTGACAATATACAGCCTTGACGTACTCCTTTTCCTATTTGGAACCAGTCTGTTGTTCCATGTCCAGTTCTAACTGTTGCTTCCTGACCTGCATATAGCTTTCTCAAGAGGCAGGTCATGTGGTCTAGTATTCCCATCTCTCTCAGAATTTTCCACAGTTTATTGTGTTCCACATAGTCAAAGGCTTTGGCATAGTCAATAAAGCAGAAGTCTAGTAGTGTTTAACTTCATTTGAAACAATTTTGTTACAATAGTTTGACAGCTTGCCTATCAGTATGCATTTATAAAAAAACTTATCAAAATTGGTAATTTTTGTGTAGCCATTTTAATATTAATGATGGAAGAAAAAAGCAACATTTTCAGCACATTTTACTTTAATATTTCAAGAAAAGCAAAAATGATACTGAAACACAGCAAGAAAGATTTATCTAGTGTATGGAGAGGATGCTGTGACTAATTTGTCAAAAGTGGTTTGTGAAGTTTTGTGCTGGAGATTTCCAGCAGAATGATACTTCCTGGTCAGGTAGAGCAGTTGAAGTTGATAGCTATTATATTGAGACATTAACTAAGAACAATCAATGTTATACCACACAGGAGATAGCTGTCATACTCAAAATATCCATATCAAGCATTGCAAATAATTTGTACCAGCTAGGTAATGTTAATCTCTTTGATATTTTGTTTCCACATAAGTTAAACAAACAGACAAACAAACAAACCTTCTTGACTGGGTTTCTGCATGTGATTCTCTACTGAAACTTAAATTTCTATTTTTAGAACAAATTGTGACAATGAAAAGTGGATACTGTACAATAATGTGGAACAGAAGAGATCCTAGGGTAAAAGAAATGAGTGACCACCATCCACACCAAATGCCAGTCTTCATCCAAATGTGATGTTGTGTATATGGTGGGAAGGGAGTTCTCTATTATGAGCTCCTTCCAGAAAACCAAATCATTAACTCCAACAAGTACTACTTCCAATTAGATTAACTGAAAGCAGCTCTCAATGAAAAGCTTCCAGAGTTAGTCAACAGAAAATTCATAATTTTCCATCAGTATAATACAAGACAGCAAGCTTCTTTGATGACCTGGTAAAAACTCTTTCAGCTTGGCTGGAAAATTCTGATTCATCTGCCATATTCACCAGACACTACACATTTGGATGTCCATTTATTTTGGTCTTTATTCTCTTAGTGGGGAAAAAAAAAAAAAAAACAACTCAATTCTCTGGAAGATTGTAAAAGGCACCTCAAACAGTTTTTTGCTCAACAAGATAAAAAGTTTTGGGAAGGTGGAATTGTGAAGTTGCCTGAAAAATGGCAGAATGTAGAGGAATGAAATAGTGAATACATTGTTTAATAAAGTTTTTGGTAAAAATGTCTTTATTTTTATTTTTTGACCAACCCAATACTAGCAAATTAAATCCAACAACACATTAAAAGTTCACACACCATGGTCAAGTGGGTTTATTACAGGGATGCAAGGATTTTTCAGTATCTGCAAATCAATCAGTGTGATACACCACATCAAAAAATTGAAGAATAAAAACCATATGATCATCTCAATAGATTAAAAAAATTTTCACAAAATTCAGCACCTGTTTATGATAAAAACTCTCCAGAAAGTGGACATAAAGGGAATCTACCTCAACATAATAAAGGCCATGTATGACAAGCCTACAGCAAACATCATTCTCAGTGGTGAAAAACTGAAAGCATTTTCTCTGAGATCAGGAAAAAGACAGGGATGTCCACTTTTGCCACTATTATTCAGCATAGTTTTGGAAGTCCTGGTTATGGAAATCAGTGAAGAAAATGAAATAAGGGGACTCTGGATTGGAAAAGAAGAAGTAAAACTGTTACTGTTTGCAGATGATATAACTATACATAGAAAACCCTAAACATGCCACCAGAAAATTACTAGAGCTAAGAGTTCCAGAAAAACGTCTACTTCTGCTTTATTGACTATGCCAAAGCCTTTGACTGTGTGGATCACAATAAACTGTGGAAAATTCTGAAAAAGATGGGAATACCAGACCACCTAACCTGCCTCTTGAGAAATCTGTATGCAGGTCAGGAAGCAACAGTCAGAACTGGACATGGAACAACAGACTGGTTCCAAATAGGAAAAGGAGTACGTCAAGGCTGTATATCGTCACCGTGCTTATTTAACTTATATGCAGAGTACATCATGAGAAAGGCTGGACTGGAAGAAACACAAGCTGGAATCAAGATTGCCGGGAGAAATATCAATAACCTCAGATATGCAGATGACACCACCCTTATGGCAGAAAGTGAAGAGGAACTAAAAAGCCTCTTGATGAAAGTAAAAGAGGAGAGTGAAAAAGTTGGCTTAAAGCTCAACATTCAGAAAACGAAGATCATGGCATCCGGTCCCATCACTTCATGGGAAATAGATGGGGAAACAGTGGAAACAGTGTCAGAGTTTATTTTTCTGGGCTCCAAAATCACTGCAGATGGTGATTGCATCTGCAATTGATGAAATTAAATTGATGAAATTAAAAAACGCTTACACCTTGGAAGAAAAGTTATGAGCAACCTAGATAATATATTCAAAAGCAGAGACATTACTTTGCCATCTAAGGTTCGTCTAGTCAAGGCTATGGTTTTTCCTGTGGTCACGTATGGATGTGAGAGTTGGACTGTGAACAAGGTTGAGGGCCGAAGAATTGATGCTTTTGAACTGTGGTGTTGGAAAAGACTCTTGAGAGTTCCTTGGACTGCAAGGAGATCCAACCAGTCCATTCTGAAGGAGATCAACCCGGGGATTTCTTTGGAAGGAATGATGCTAAAGCTGAAACTCCAGTACTTTGGCCACCTCATGCAAAGAGTTGACTCACTGGAAAAGACTCTGATGCTGGGAGGGATTGGGGGCAGGAGGAGAAGGGGACGACAGAGAATGAGATGGCTGGATAGCATCACTGACTTGATGGATGCAAGTCTGAGTGAACTCCAGGAGTTGGTGATGGACAGGGAGGCCTGGCATGCTGCAATTCATGGGTTCACGACGAGTCAGACACAACTGAGCGACTGAACCTAACTGAACTGAACTTAACGTTCAGTAAATGGCTGTGGAATGCATGGAAAGGGGCACGGTATGGTTGACTGGATCTCCCTGACATCAAATCCATGATAACCTTTTTATCATAGTCTCCTAACCATTAAGGCTAACCAGCCATGGCCAAGAGACACCAGTCTGATTCCTAAGAAGAACAAGTTCCAAGAACAAGTCTATAGCTGTCAGAAAATTGGCCTCCTATATAAAGTTAGTGTTCGCTCACTGCAGCAAAGGGCTGACGTGTTTTTGCTTTGCTAAATGCACTTTGGTGTAAATAATGAATAGATACCTAAATGAGAAAGTGACTTCACTTTGAAGGGTTTTTTTTTTTTTTTTTCCCTCCCCTAATAATGTGGTTCTATTATTTTCAGAGCTGCCACCAATGTCATCCAGGCTGTTGGTTTTTTTTCCCTTGTAGATTTCACACAGCTTTTTAATGGAGCGTGTACTGTACACAGAGAGCTGATAGATCTAATGACCAGGAAAGACACTGTTGGCTTTCTTGACTTTGGACTGACTTCCAAGGTCTAGAGTATGAAGAGAGCCAGGCAGAATTTGACTTCATCCTCAGCATGACTTTGTCAGTAGATTCCCTAAAAGTTAGGAACAATGGTCCAGGGAAATGGCAATCTTCATAAAAGATGGTATACTATCAAAAAGGAGTCTGACACCCTGGACATCCAGAGCTTGCCTATGGCAATCTGAAATAATTACTCCTTAGAAGAAATTGAATGTGGTGTTGTTTTATCTCATGACAAGAACAGAAGAGGGGGGTTTATCAGGTAAACATTTACTATGAGTTTACTTTCATTGTTTTATTTATCCTTACTGCAACCCGACATTATAAGTAATGTTTCTCCACTTCACAAGTGAGGAAATTGGAGCTGGGAGAGTGTCAACAAGCTTGGAGAGTGTCTAAAGCCATGCAGGAAGAAGGAAAATCAGAAACTGAAACCACATGCAAAATCTATCTAATCTTTCTACAATATTTTGTAGGAAGCCCTCAAATATTTAGTTTCCCATACTTAGCTGCCTATAGTGGTGAATGTATACCGCTATACACGGTATAGTAGACATACCATATTCTCCTGCTTTTGTATGCGACTGGCTCCTATCAAGCCTGATAAAGGAAGAATGTCCTCCATGAAGCTCTCTTGATCCTCCAAACTGAATACCTCTCTACCCACAGGCCTACATCCCAACTCTGCTATCCTAAGTAAGTAAGTGAAAGTCACTCAGTCATGTCCAACTCTTTTACGACCCCATGGACTATATTATACATTCCATGGAATTCTCCAGGCCAGAATACTGGAGTGGGTAGCTGTTCCCTTCCCAAGGGGATCTTCCCAACCCAGAGCTCAAAGGCAGGTCTCCCACACTGCAGGCAGATTCTTTACCAGCTGAGCTAGAAAGGAAGCTCAAGAATACTGGAGTGGGTAGCCTATCCCTTCTTCAGCAGATCTTCCTGACCCAGGAATCAAACTGGGGTCTCCTGCATTGCAGGCGGATTCTTTATCAGTTGAGTATCAAGGAAAAATGTAAGTCATCTTACTTACATTATTATGTGCATTAACATGTATTAAAATTATTTATATGTTTTTCTTATTTATGATGTGCTATTTGACACAAGAGCCTTCTGTCATATTCTTCTCTATGACCACAGATAAATAGCAGGGGTTGGGTTATGAATGGTCCGAGTTATAAAAGGAAACCTTGTCCTCTGTTTAATTCAATATGGAAAAATTTAGGGAAAGTGAAATGCTTTTGATGGAGACTGAGATGATGAATTGGAGGGATTGTATTGTAAGAGGGTAATGTGCTAGTCAGGACCAAGGTTAGCACTTCCATGAAATGAAACTCTAGGGTACAATGGACATCATTGATGTGTTATTGTAACTTTAATAAATGCTTTATTCTCCTTCAAAGAAAGAAAGAAACTCTAGGGAACTGATGGCATTTTCACTACTGAAAAGAGATATACATTCAGGTGGGGCATCAGATTATTTTTTAAAATGTATGCTCCAGCAGTGAGATATAGAATTTTTATAAATATCTTTGAAAAGTAACTCCGCAATAACCATGGGTAATCAGGTGATCCCAAGAGAAGAGGAGGAGGAAGGAAGGAGGTAAGTAAGCTCCATCTGTAATTCAGGTGATGATGTTGTGTGGAGAAAAACAGGGGATCCATCTGGGGTCCTGGGGTTTTGTATGGGAATACCATTGTTTTATGAAGAAATAAACACACCTGTGCTCTGAGTTTGCCAGCAGAGCCAATCTGTTTCACATTTTAAACTCAGCTCAATTATAAAATCAACGGGTCCCTCTGGAACAGAAGTGTGTCAGGATCATATTCCCCTTCTCCAAATTAGTGTCAACAATCCAATACCAATACCCAAGCTAGAGTTCTCTCGTTGTGTGTGCTTGCCAACCTGGAAGGTGGCACCAGAGTCTTTATGTGGTTCCCATCTCAGCTCATTGACCAATATCCGGTCTCCTTAGTAACGCAAAATCTGAAGCAAAACCAAAACAAATTAATCAAAAGTTTTAGGAATTTTGAATAGTGTTGTCTTTGAACGTCTCGAAAAGCAAAGACAGTGAAAATCATCATATGAATGTTTTCCACAAAAATAAACCAAAGGGAAAAAAAAGAAAAAGTCCACCCTGTCATTTTTCTGAGTTTTTTCAGTGGAGTTTGGAAAAATCTATTGTTTGTGTGCATGTATGTGTGTGTGCCTGTACGTGTTTGGGGAGGGCAGTGGGCCTGATGGTAGTGGTCTCTGGCCCCCAAAATATATTCCAGTACTATGTGTTTATTCCAGCTCTCGTTTAGCAAAAAATCAAGATTTTTGAAATTAAGTTTTTCACTGAATTTTAGAAAGCGAATTAATATTGTTTACTTGCTTGTTTCCCCACATAATATGGCTTTTTTTAAGTTAAGTTTTTAGATTAGTGTAGTGTTGTGTTCCTAATGCTCCATACAGAGCCCAGAACATGATAGATCACCAATAAATAGTTACTAATCAAGTAAAAGATGAGGGGAGAGGAGAGAGAGAAAGAAGAAACAACTGATATCTGAAATCTTCTGAGAGTTCCTAAAGTTTCTCTGCACTCTTAGAAACAGTTACGTTGTGAATATTTATTCCTATAAGCCTCATGATCCAGGATAAGTGTTGATAACCTACAGAGCAGTTGCTGGCACTCAGGCTGATATTCCCTAGTATATAGTATGATACCCTCTCTGCTCAGCCCTTGTGAGAATGATCAACCACCACACTTCCATCTCATGATTTGTAAGATTCAGAATGTGAATTAACCCTACTTCTATGATAAATCTAGATAGTGTATTAAATATCAGTGATATCACTTTGCCAACAAAAGTCCATATAGTCAAAGCTATGGTTTTTCCAGTAGTCACATACAGATATGAGAGATGGATCATAAAGAAGGCTGAGCGCCAAAGAACTGAGGCTTTCAAAAGTGGTCCTGGAGAAGACTCTTGAGAGTGCCTAGGACTGCGTGGAGGTCAAATCAGTCAATCCTAAAGGAAATCAACCCTGACTATTTGTTGGAAGGCCTGATGCTGAAGCTTCAATACTTTGGACCACCTGATGCAAGAGCCAACTCATTGGAAAAGACCCTGACAACGGGAAAGATTGAAGGCAAAAATGAGAAGGGGGCAGCAGAGAATTAAAAGGTTAGATAGCATTGCCAACTTAATGGGCCTGAATTTGAGCAAACTTCGGGAGAAAATGGATGACAGAGGAGGCTGGCATGCAGTAGTCCATGGGGTCGCAAAGAGTCAGACACAACCTAGTGACTGAACAAAAACAAAACAATTTCTCTCAGTTTGAATCTCCCACATTTCCAATGATCCTTCCTGCCCAAGACTCTCCTCCACATTTAGTACCATCCTGACCCACAAAGCATACATTTACGGGTTTCCTTCCTCATAAGGCATGGGCATTTTTTTTCTAAAGGAAACTACTTGGAGAAAAGGCCCCCATACACTATTGTGTAAGCCAAAGAGGTGACTCCAAAAACGGATATTTCAATCCAGGTTGTAAAAAGACAGGACTAACATTTAACGATATAGTGGCTTATCAATTGAAGTATAGTCAGATCCGACTAGAAGTACA
This sequence comes from Cephalophus harveyi, assembly GCA_006410635.1. Classification (NCBI taxonomy): domain Eukaryota; kingdom Metazoa; phylum Chordata; class Mammalia; order Artiodactyla; family Bovidae; genus Cephalophus; species Cephalophus harveyi. The sequence goes on from SJYT01041180.1 coordinate 212,097, forward strand.
TACTCAGACTATTTTTGGAATCAGAAAGTCAGAGTAGGAGGCTGAGGCCCACCTTCCTCATTAGCTAAGCTGTTGTGATGTTATTTTGACTTGTCCAGGAGAGTGACCACCAACCTTTATACCTGCTGCTGCTGCTGCTAAGTCGCTTCAGTCGTGTCCGACTCTGTGCAACCCTATAGATGGCAGCCCACCAAGCTCCCCTGTCCCTGGGATTCTCCAGGCAAGAACACTGGAGTGGGTTGCCATTTCCTTCTCCAATGCATGAAAGTGAAAAGTGAAAGTGAAGTCGCTCAGTTGTGTCAGACTCTTCGCGACCCCATGGACTGCAGCCTCCCAGGCTCCTCCGTCCATGGGATTTTCCAGGCAAGAGTACTGGAGTGGGGTGCCATTGCCTTCTCCAAACCTTTATACCCTATTCACATTTAAATGTAAATTCATTAAATGGCATAAACATTTTATTTAATTTTTTAAATTTTATTTTTATTATTTATTTTCTAAGCTGTAAGGATTTAATTCCTTAGGCATATCAGCCAGATTTCAAGGACTGAATAGCCACGTGTATTATACTGAAGACAGCACAGACTGAAAAACACACTCATCATTGCAGAAAATTCTATTCCCTGGTGTTGCATCAGGAGACACTGTAGGCTTTCTGTTTGTTTTTGCGTCGTTTGTCTTTGCACTTGTAGTGTCACTGGAGCCAAACAAAGCAGTTATTTTGTTATTTGTAGATAATGTTGTATGATGTTTGAGACCTCTTCTTGTGAAAGGGCTACTTTTGGACTGGTGTGTAAATAACAACTATCTGATCAAGGAGCAGAGAACTGTGATCACATAAAATCATGCTTAGCATTATTTTCTTCTGTTAGATCATTCTGCTTTTCTTTTCTTTCTGGGCCTTAAAAGTGAAAATTTCACAGACAATAGAGTTGATCTTCTCTCCTTTGCCCACCATAATAGATACAGAAATGGCAGGCCAGTAGCTGGCATATAGTGGGGCAAGAGGGACCTAGATTGTAAATCGTAATTTCTCTTATGCATGAGTAACACTCTGGTGGGGTCATGTGACCCAAGCTTATTAAATGTACCTCATGAAAATGCCCGGCACATGTTTAGCTGTATGGTCAGATCATGAGGAAGCCAAGAATTGACTTCTTTTCCTTCTTGTTTCCTTTTTTCCTTTCTCCCTCTTCCATCTGTTTCTTCCTACCACTCCTAAACACATATTTCCTGAGTGTCTATGAGATTAGGAGAAGAGATCCATGAACAAACACTGTCCATAGAACTCATGGAATTTACAGTCAAGGAAACAGGCAACAAAAATACAAACGTAATTGTCCAAGAAAGTAAGTGCAATAAAGGGCAGGGGTAGGAGGAACTGGAAGATCGAGGTTGTCACATATACACTATTGATACTGTGTATAAAATAAATACCTAATGAGAACCTACTGTATAGCATAGGGAACTCTATTAATGTGCTGCGGTGAACTTGAATGGAAAGAAAGTTCAAAAGGGAGGGGATATATGTATGTGTATGGCTGATTCATTTCACTGTACAGTAGAAACTAACAAAACATTGTAAAGCAACTACATTTCAATAAATGCTAATTTTAAAAAGGAATACAAGATGATCAAAAAAAAAAAAAAAAGCTTTAATAACAAGGAAACTTGACTGCCCTGGAAGGTAGGAGATAGAAGACTAATGAACAATGGTATTCTGCTTTTTATCTTTTATAAATTAGTTCTTCCCAGATGACGGATTAGGGAATGAGTGTAGTGAAAACATACGACATTGCTGGTGTTCCTTGCATGGTGACTAAAGCCTCTCTGAGCCTTCTGGCCCAAATGTTCAAGGCTAGTCTCATGAAACTGTTCTCAGAGCAAGAGTTAAGAATTACTGCAGGTAAGAAGAATGGAAGACAGTTGGAAATGGATGAGGACTGTGCGGTGCTACTGTGAGCAATTTTCTATAATACAAAAATAAATTTGTTCTACCAAGGGCTCAGGAGGGGAAAGGTGAGGGCACACACATATTTCTTTGTTGGCATTTATGTTTTCTTGGCAGCTTTGTTACTTTGGACCCATCAATGTCAACTCATTGATCCTGACTTAGCTTGTTGGCTCTCACCACTGGATAAAAAAAAAAATGTTGTTAAATTATATCGGATCCCATGATAAAATATATTCAGCTGTCTCCATTGCTGCAATCTTGCCCTGGCTTCTGTGGTTACATTAGGATTGCATGATTTTTTCTCTATTCATCTCTTTTGTCTTTCTCTATTATTGCTCTTTTAATCACGGCATCCTTGTCTTCCATCTCCATGCTGCTCAGATTCTGACTGATGAGAAGGTACGGGTTGTTAATTGCTGATGCCTATGAAATTCGGAGTAATGGCTTATTAAAGGGTTCAGGGTCTTCCTTTGAAGACATTTAAGAAATATGATAATGTGTTAAAATGTACCTAACATCTTTCTGATTGTGTGTGTGCGCGCGCATATGGTTAGTCTTTTCTCAAATGTACTCCTGCAGTGTTACTTTTGGAATGCAGTTGTCTCCTCAAAGTGGCTATCAAGGGAATTAGGACTCAAATTAAGGATTATTAAAAAGACATTCACACTGAAATATGTTATTACTGCAAAAGCTGTTCTTGCGTTAGCAAAAATGAAGTTAGTGGAACAACTGGCATTTACAGCTGAGACTGTAAATCAAAATTCTGCAAAGCCTTTCTGTTTTTCCACTCCAATAGCAGCCTTTCTGCCACAATTCTGTCACCATGAACTTTGGCAAGTACCTCATCGTATAGAACACCAGGCAGGCTTAGAAACCAGTAGAATGCTTGATTTCTACTTCTTGCCATTTGCCACAAACCCTGACAATTTCCTTTTTGGCTTTGGGGAAATTAGCTCAGCAGGAACTTGAGAATCTGAATATTTGATTTAGGGCTCTAGTACTATTGCAATTTGTCCAATCAGCTACCTGATTTGCACTGTGCTATAGATTGGATCTACTAAATGTAACAGACACATGCCTGACCTTTACGAGCACAAATTTTGCAGTTTTCCTAAACTCAGCTTTACTCCTGTTTCTCTAGCTCACTTCTTGGTTCAGACACTCCTGGCTCCTACTGAAATCTGGGCCTGATCCTGATTCTTCTCTCTTCTCACCTTCCCCTTGGAAGCAATGCCCAAACCTACCAGACATAGCATAAAAACCTTTTGTTAACCTCCTCAGTGTATATTCAGTCTACTCCCTCTTCTACTGCTCTTCACCTTCATTGCCCTTTGTCTGAGTTGTGCCTGCCTGCTTAGTTGCTTAGTCGTGTCTGACTCTTTGAGATCGTTCAGACTGTAGCCCACCAGGCTTCTCAGTCCATGGGATTCTTCTGGCAAGCATATTGGGGTGTGTTACCATGTCCTCCTCCAGGGCACCTTCTGGACCCAGGGACTGAACCTGCATCTGCTGTCTCCTGTATTGCAGGTGGGTTCTTTACCAGCTGAGCCACGCTCTTGTTATTTCTTGTCTGTGTAATTGCTGCTGCTGCTGCTGAGTCGCTTCAGTCGTGTCCAACTCTGTGCGACCCCAGAGACGGCAGCCCACCAGGCTCCCCTGTCCCTGGGATTCTCCAGGCAAGAACACTGGAGTAGGGTGCCATTTCCTTCTCCAATGCATGAAAGTGAAAAGTCAAAGTGAAGTCGCTCAGTCGTGTCCGACTCTCAGTGACCCCATGGACTGCAGCCCACCAGGCTCCTCCGCCCATGGGATTTTCCAGGCAAGAGTACTGGAGTGGGGTGCCATTAATGTCTAACTGTCATTACTGCCTTCTGTTTCTTCCTTCCCAGCCTACTTCTCCTTTTCTCAAAGACTCCATTTTCTACAACTCAGAAGTAAGAGGTAAATCTCACCATAATCTTTCACCAAAATCTGATCGATAGTTTTACAATAGGCATGGAATTGAATTTGAACACATTAACTTGGCATTTAAAAGTCGTCTGTATTATGTCCTTTGATTACTTTTCAAAGTCGAATCTGATTTCATGTTACTCCTGAATTATACGCAGTTTTTCTATGGATTATTTAACCACCCCATGGCCTTTCTCTCTCTCTTTCTCCTCCCCCACCACCCTTCCTCTTTACAATATACATACACACTGGCTCACCAGATGATTCTCTTAAAATCCAAGACTGTTGCCAGGAGGAAGTCATCACTGAAACCCTGGGCATCCAGGCTGAGTTTCAGATCTCCTAATCATGCCCTCATAAAATCACATTCTCATGATAAAACACACTTCCAAGTTTTTTTTAAAAAGCAACTTCATTGAGATATAAAAGTGTTCAGTACATTGGGTTTTAGTATTGTACAGAATTGTGCAACCATCATCAGAATCAATCTTGGAACATTTTCATCAGCAAGAAAGAAAACCTAGTTTCATTAATATTCACTTCCTTTTTCTTACCAAACTCCCTAGCTCTAGGCAACTATTTGTTGTTCTATTTCTTTTCTCAATAGATTTGCCTATTCTGGGCTTTTCATTGGAGAAGGAAATGGCAGTCCATTCCAGTATTCTTGCCTGCAGAATCCCATGAACAGAGGAGCCTGGCAATCTATAGTCCATAGGGGTACACAGAGTCAGACAGGACTGAAGTGACTTAGCACATATGCATGGGCTTTTCATATAAATAGAATCATACAATATATGGTCTTTGAGTCACTTTTTTTTTTTTTTTTAAACTTAGCATGAGGTTTGTAGGGCTTCCCTGGTGGCTCAGATGGTAAAGAATCTGCTGCAATGTGGGAGACCTGGGTTCAACCCCTGGGTTGGGAAGATCCCATAAAGAAGGGAAAGGCTACCCACTCCAGTATTCTGGCCTGGAGAATTCCATGGACTGTATAGTCCATGGGGTTGCAAAGAGCTGGACACGACTGAGTCACTTTCACTTTCTTTCATGAGGTTTTCAAGGTTGTGTCCATGTTGTACTACATGCCATATCACTTCTTCTGCTTACTTTACATTGAAAATATTACACTGCAGTAATATGCCTTATTTGATTTATCCAATCATTGGTTGGTTATTTGGATTGCTTTCACATTTTGGATATTCTGAATAACTTTTATGTGAACATTTATGTACAAGTCTTTGTGTGAATATGTTTTCAGTTCTCCTGGGTATATACCTAGAAGTAGAATTACTGGGTCATATGGCAATCCTACGTTAAATCTTTTTTTTTTTTTTAAATGAGGTAACATTATAAAATTATGTAAATTTTGTCTAAAGAAATATGGAAATACTAATTTGGAAAGATATGTGCATTCTTACGGTCATTGCAGTATTACTTTACTTAACAGTAGCCAAGATATGGAAGCAACCTAAGTGTCTATCAGAATGCATGGATAAAATTGTGGTCTATATATATATATTCCATTGTGTATCCTACTCAGTCACAAAAAGATGAAATTGTGCCACTTGTGACAACATGGATGGACCTTGAGGTGCTAAGTCACTCCGGTAATGTCCGATTCTTTGTGACCCTATGTGACTGTAGCCCACCAGATTCCTTAAGGGTATGATAAGCATAATAAAAATAATTCAGATGGAGAAAGACAAATACTGTATGATTCCACTCACATCTGGAATACTACAAACATACAAAGATAAAATAAATGAATATACCAATCCAAACAAAAACAGAGATACAGAGACAGAGCAGTGATTGCAAGAGGGGAGGGGAGAGCAAAACTGGTAAAAGGGTTTGTTGGTATGGTGATGAATGGAAACTAAACTTTTGGTGGTGAGCATGCCGTAGCTTACAAAAGTAGAAATATAATGTTTTACACATGAAAAGTTATATAACATTATAAATCTATGTTTAATCTTTTGAGGAACTGCCAGACTATTTCCCATAGCATCATCTGCTACTGCTGCTAAGTCGCTTCAGTCGTGTCTGGTTCTGTGCGACCCCATAGACAGAGGCCCACCAGGCTCCCCCGTCCCTGGGTTTCTCCAGGCAAGAACACTGGAGTGGGTTGCCATTTCCTTTTCCAATGCATGAAAGTGAAAAATCAAAGTGAAGTCGCTCAGTGTCCGACTCTTAGTGACTCCATGGACTGCAGCCCACCAGGCTCCTCTGTCTGTGGGATTTTCCAGGTAAGAGTACTGGAGTGGGATGCCATTGCCTTCTCTGCCATAGCATCATACCATTTTATATTTTCAACACCATTGTAAAAGAGTTCCAATTTTTCAACTTGATGACACTTTTCACTGTCTTTCTCATTATAAAAGAAATGGTGAAGTGAAATTCCATCATGGCTTTGATTTGAATTTCCCTAATGGAGAATTATGTTGACAATTTTTTCAGTTTGTATATATTCTTTGCAAACATATCTACTCAGATCTTTTGCACATTTTCAATTGTTGTCTTTTCATTTATTCTCTGAAGTAGGAAATGGCAACCCACTCCAATACTCTTGCCAGAATAATTCCATTGACACAGGATCCTAGCAGACTACAGTCTATGGAGTCATTTATTCTGGCTATGAGACCCTTATCAGTAAAGCATTTATAAATATTCTTTCCCATTCTGGGGTTGTCTTTACTTTCCTGATAATATTTTTTTAATTGTGGAGAAATTCAATTTATTTAATTTTTCCATTTGTTGCTTGTGCTTTCAGTGTCATAGCTAAGAAATCACTATTTAATCTTCAGTCAGAAAGAATCACTCCTACGTTTACTGTAAGAAGTTTATAAGCTATTACATATAAGCCTTAGAAGAAGGCTTCCCTGGTGGCTCAGAGGTTAAAGCGTCTGCCTCCAATGCGGGAGACCCGGGTTCGATCCCTGGGTCGGGAAGATCCCCTGGAGAAGGAAATGGCAATCTACTCCAGTATTCTTGCCTGGAGAATCCCATGGACAGAGGAGGCTTGTAGGTTACAGTCCATGGGGTCGCAAAGAGTCGGACACGACTGAGCGACTTCACCTCACCTCATAAGCCTTAGACTCACTTTTAGTTTTTATGTGTTGGATAAGGTAGGACTCCAACTTCATCATTTTGTATGTGGGTATATAGCTAGTAGTACCATTGATTAAAATATACAGTTTTTCATAGCATTGTCTTATAATTTCCTTTTGAAATTTCTGTAAAGTTTTGAATAATGTCCCTGTTTTATTCTTGATTTTGTTCATTTCATTTTTTCTCTTATTTTCCTTGATTAGTTTAGCTAAATATGAGTCAAATTGGCTAATGTTTTCTAAGAACAAAACTTTTTCACTGTGGATTTTTATTACAATATGGAAAATTAGGCTATTTATTTGAAAATTTCTTAACTGTAGACTTTTATAACTGTAAGTTAAGAAAAGAAAGAAGAAAAGTTCATTTAATAAAATAACTCGCTAAGTCTTTGACTAGAATTGCATTGAATCTATAAGCCAAAGTTGGGAAGAACTGACATCTTAACAACATTGAGTTTTCCTCTTTATGTCACTTATTTAGTTCTTCTTTGAATTTGGAATTTTATAGTTTTTGTCAAATAGATTTTGTAATATTTTGTTAAATTTATACCTAAATATTTTTGGGGAGGTTATAATATAAATGATATTTCTGCTCATTGCTGGTATATAAGGAAGGAATTCATTTTGTATACTAACCTTGAACACTGCAACCTGCTATAATTGCATATTAGTTCTAGCAGGTCTTTGTAAATTCTGTCAGACTTTATGTATAGATGACCATGTCATCTGTGAACAAAGGTAGTTTCATTTCTTCCTTCCCATACTGTGTACCTTTTATTTCCTTGTTGTCTCATTGTACTAGCTAGAGCTTCTGGTACAATGTTGAAGAGTGATGTCATTGTACAGCCTTGACTTGTGCCTGGCTTTACAAGGAAAGCTTTTGAGTTGGTCCACCATAAAGTATAGTGATGTGTATGTTAGCTGCTCAGTCTTGTCCGACTTTTTGTGACTCCATGGACTGTAGTGCACGAGGCTCCCCAGTCCATGGGATTCTCCAGGCAAAAGTACTGGAGTGGGTTGCCATGCCCTCCTCCAGGGCATCTTTCCAACCCAAGAATCCAATCGGTGTCTCCTGCATTGGCAGGCTGGTTCTTTACCTGTTGAGCCATAGCTGTAACCTTCTTGTAGGGATTATATATCAATTTGAGCAAGTTTGTCTCTATTCCTAGTTTACTGAGAGTTTTTGTCATGAAGCAGTATTGGATTTTGTCAAAGAGTTTTTCCACATGTATTGATATAATAATGTGATTTTTGTTTTCAGCCTATTGATACAATGGATTACATTAACTGATTGTTGAGCGCTGAACCAACCTCACAAACCCGAGGAAAATCCTTCTTGGCCATCATGTATAATCTTTTTTACACATTGTTGGTTTTGATTTGCTAATATTTTGTTGAGGGATTTTGCATCTACGTTCATGTGAAACATTGGTCTATAGTATACTTTTCTTGAAATATCTTAGGTTTTGGTATTAGGATAATAGTGGCTTCACAGAATGAGTCAGGAAATATAATCTTGGCCTCTGTCTTCTGAAAGTATCGAAGAGAACTGGTATAATGTTTGCCTTAAATGTGTGGTAGAATTCACCATGAGCTCATCTGAGCCTATTCCTTTGTTTTAGAAAATTTTGAATTATTCATTTAAATTTTTAAATAGAGATAAGTCTATTATCTATTTCTTCTTGTGTGAGTTTTGATAGTTCTGTTTTTCAAGGAGCAGGTCCATTTTATCTAGGTTATCAAATTTGTGTGCAAAATTTGTGGATCTTCATGTGGGTTCAGATTGTTTTGGGGTTTTATCCATCTTGGCAAAATTGTGCTTTCAGCCTGAAAGACTTTAGTATTTCTTATAATATGGATCTACTAACAATACATTTGCTAAGATTTTGTTTATCTATGAATGCCTTGGTCTTCTAAGGATTGCTTTTCTGGATTTAAGATTCTTAGCTGACTGCACTTTGAATGTTATTAACTGCTTCCTGCCTTCTAGTTTTTTTTTGTTGGTAAGACTTTAATTTTATTGGGGGTCTCTTGTTCATGGCAAGTTGTTGTTTTCTTGCCCCCTTTAAGTCTTTTGTCTTTTCATTTCAATATTTTTACTATTATCTATTGAAGTGTGGATCTCTTTGCATTAGTCCACCTGCAATTTCTTGAGCTTCTTAGATGTATACATTAATAGCATTTATCAAATTTAGGATACTTTCCACCATTTTAAAATATATTTTGCAAAAGAAGTCTTCTGATTGCCAACTACAAGAGGCTTGAAGAAAGACTCTGATAGGGCCATAACTTCCATGGTGGAGGAAGTCTGTGTCCTTGCACACTTGGCACCACCAGGGTCCCCGCAAGCCAAGCAGCTGCACCACCTTCACACTCAACTCTCACTGGGGTAGAGCTGCCACAGGCCAAAAAAAAAAAAAAATTCTTGCATCTATGCACACAGGGTCACTTCAGTAGTATCCAACTCTTTGTAACCCTGTGGACTGTGGCCTGCCAGGCTTCTCAATCAGGGGAATTCTCCAGGCAAGAATACTGGAGCATATTGGTTAATAGAGGTTGCCATACCCTATTAGAGCACTATATTTCCTTCTGCCCTAGCTGCCAACTCCCCTGAATACCTGGTGCTGCCAGAACCCCTGTGACCCAAGCAGCTGCATCACCTCTACACCTGGCCCTCACCGGTGCAGGCCAAGTCCTCCAGGGCAGCCTCAGGAGCAATTTCCAGCAAAAACCTCTTCAACCCACGTGAAAAGGTGGAAATAAAACCACAATTGAAACCCAGGGGCAGTGAGGCTAAGGAAAAAAAGACCCAAAACCTTCCCACCAGCTGTACAAGCTGCAGATTAAATCCACACAATCAACTGGGCAGACCCTGTGTCTATGGAATATATAAAAGGACACTGAGAGCTCCTACAAAAGAAAACGCACTAGTTCTGACAGCTGTGAACATTGGAGGCAAGAACTTACACAGTAGCGCCGGATTAGAATCTGAGCTGCCCCCACAGCAGGTCCAGAGATCAGCCCAGTGTGGGAGGACAGCCTAGGGAGGTGAGGTGGACTGTGACTCCCAGTGAGGGAAAGGACTCTGACAGCAGCGACCTGAGAAAAGCATTTATTATTCTTATGTTTTGACTTGTTCTGTAGATTCTTTCGGATATTTTTTTTCCTTTTCACCCCCACTGTTGTAGTTGTCGATTTTATTGGCACTATGAAATCTAATTCAGCTTTTGAATTTTTATTTGCTTTTCTCAGTCATATTTTTTTATTGTTGTTGTAAATATCTGCCTTTATATTGAGTTTTTGTAGTTCTGTGGAGTTTTCCTTTTTTTTTTTTTTTCCTTCTTCCTTTTTTCCCTCTTTTTATAATTTTAATTTTTCTTAACATATTATTTTTTCTACATTTATTCCTTTGTTCACTTTTCCTACTGCTCTTTTCCCCTTGCAGTTAATCTTTAATGTACATAAATCTTCTTTATCTACCTGTGTTTAACTTTGCATATCTATTCTTTTTCTTTTCCTCTCAACTTATTTGTTAGTTTTGTTTTCATTGCTTTATTCCCCACTTGGCACCTTGCTTTAGTTTTGTTTTCCAGTTTGTGCTCTAGTTAGTTTTTTTCTTAACTGGTAGATGTAAATTTTGGCTTCCTCTGTTCATCAGGTCAATCTACTGTACTATATTTGTGTTGGACTGTTTTGATTTTGCTTATGGATGTATATAAATATGTGTATATTCAGTCACACTTTCCATTGCTCTTATAAACCTCTACCTCTACATTGGGCTTTTGCAGTTCTAAGAGGATACCCTTTTTTTTTTTTTCTTTCTTCTTCCTTGTTTTTCTTCTTTTTTAATTTCAATTTTTAAATCTATTAAAAATTTTCTACATGTATTCCTTTGCTTCTTTTCTTTTGCTAATCTATAAAGTATATGAATATTCTTTTATCTTCCTCTATTTAACTTTGTATATCTATTCTTTCTTTCCTTTCCCCTCAACATATTTGTTAGTTTTGTTTCATTGCTTTATTCCCCATTTGGCACCTTGCTTTAGTTTTGTTTTCCAGTTTCTACTTCAGTTAGCTTTGTTCTTAACTGGTAGGTATAATTTTTGGTTTCCTTTGTTCTCTGGGTCAATCTATTGCTCTTTATTTTTGTTGGACTGTTTGGAATTTGCTTATGAGTGTATATGTCCAGTTTAGTTCAGTTCAGTTCAGTCACTCAGTCATGTCTGACTCTTTGCAACCCCATGAATTGCAGCACCCCAGGCCTCCCTGTTCATCACCATCTTCTGGAGTTCACTCAGAGTGTATATGTATATGTGTATATTCCATTATTTTAATTATTATTTGCCTGATTTTGTAACTGCCATTTGCTGAGGTTTATCTTTGGTTTCTCATTTTTGGTTATTTGTTTTAATCTCACTTAATGCCATAACAAACCACTTGAGGAATCTTCATTCCTGACCAGAGATCAAGCCCTGAGCCTTTGGAGTGGGAGCACTGACTCCAAGACCCTAGACTACCAGAGAACTAACCCTAGGGAGTATCAAATAGTGAGAACTCACACAAAGGAAACCACTTGAATACAAGACCCAGCATCACCCAACCACCAGTAGCATCCTGTGCAGGACGCTTCATCTAAACAAAACAAAAATACAGACCTAATCATCAGCAGACAGGATTACCACCTCACTCAGCCTTGCCCATCAGAGGAAAAACAAACAAAAACTCAGTACAAATCTCACCCTATACAAAGCTTGCACAAATCTCTGGACCAACCTTAGGAGGCCAGAAACCAAAAGGAAGAAAAAATTCAACCTTGAAGCCTTTGAAAAGAGACCTCAAACACAATAAATAAAAAAATAATGAAAAGGCATAGAAAGTGAAAGTGAAAGTGAAGTCACTCTGTTGTGTCTGACTCTTTGTGACCCTGTGGACTGCAGCCCACCAGACTCCTCCGTCCATGGGATTCTCCAGGCAAGAATACCGGAGTGGGTTGCCATTTCAGGCATAGAAATACTACACAAATGAAGGAACAAACTAAAAACACAGAAGCCCAAATAAATGAAAAGGAAATAGGCAAACTACCTGAAAAAACTACCTGAAAATTAAGAACAATGACAGTAAAGATAATCAAAAACCTTGAAAACAGAATGGAGAAAATGCAAGAATCAATTAACAAAGACCTAGAAGAGTTAAAGAATAAACATACAGAGACAAACAGCACAATTACTGAAATTAAAAATACTCTAGAAGGAATAAATAGCAGAATATCTGCAGCAGAAGAATGAATCAGTGAGCTGGAAGACAAAATGGTGGAAATAACTTTTGAGAGCAGAATAGAGTAAAAAGAATGAAAAGAACTGAGGATAGTCTCAGAGACTTCTGGGACAATATCAAACACACCAACATTAGAATTATAGGGGTCCCAGAAGAAGAAGAGAGAAGGAAAGGGTATGAGGAAAATTTTGAAGAGATTATAGTTGAAAATTTCCCCAATATGGAAAAGGAAATAGTGAAAAAGTTCAAGAGCCACAAAGAGTCCCATACAGGGTAAACCCAAGGAGAAACACACCAAGACACATAATAATCAAACTAACAAAGACTAAACACAAAGAAAGGATATTAAAAGCAGCAAGGGAAAAACAACAAGTAGCATATAAGGGAAACCCATACATTTCACAGGTGATCTTTCAGCAGAATCTCTGCAGGCCAGAAGGGAATGGAAGGAATGATTTAAAGTACTGAAAGGGAAAAATCTACAACCAAGATTACTGTACCCAACAAGGATCTCATTCAAAATTGATGAAGAAATAAATAGCTTTTCAGAGAAGCAGAAGTTAAGAGAATTCAGTACCACCAAACAAGCTTTACAATAGATGTTAATGGGACTTAGATAGTCAAGAAATATAAGAGAAAAAAAGATGTACACAATCAACCCCAAAGCAAAATTAAGCAAATGGCAATAGGGACACATATATCAATAATTACTTTAAATGTAAATGGATTAAATGCTCCAACGAAAAGATACAGACTGGCTGAATGGATACAAAAACAAGACCCATATATATGCTATCGACAAGAAACCCACTTCGGACCTAAAGACACATATAGACTGAAAGTGAGAGGATGGAAAATATATTCCATGGAAATGTGAAGCAAAAGAAAGCTGGAGTAGCAATCCACATATCAGACAAACTAGACCTTAGAACAAGAGATAAGGAAGGACATAATTATCAAGGGATCAATCCAAGAGGAAGACATAACAATTATAAATATCTATGCAGTCAACATAGGAGAACCTCACTACATAAGACAAACACTAATGGACACAAAAGGAGAAATTGACAGTATTACAATAATAGTAGACCTTAACACCCCACTCACACCAATGGACAGATCATCAAAACAGAAAATTAATAAGGAAACACAAGTCTTAAGTGAAACATTAGATAAGATAGATCTCATTGACAACTTCAGCACATTCCATGCAAATGCAGAAGAATACACCTTCTTCTCAAGTGCTCATGGAACATTCTCCAGGATAGACCACATCTGGGGTCACAAATCAAGCCTCAGTAAATTTAAGAAAATTGAAATAATATCAAGCATCTTCTCTGACCATAATACTATGAGATTAGATATCAATTACAAGAAAAAAAAAACCTGTAAGTACACAAACACATGGAGATTAAACAATATGTTTCTAAATATCCAACAGGTTACTGAAGAAATCAAAAGGGAAATCAAAAAAATTTCTAGAAACAAACGACAGTGAAAACAAAATAACTCAAAACCTATGGGATGGAACAAAAGCAGTTCTAAGAGGGAAGTTTATAGCAAAACAGTCATACCTCAAGAAACAAGAAAAAAAACATCGAATAGACTACCTAAATTTACACCTTAAACAACTGGGAAAAAAAGAACAAAAACAAAACCCAAATTAATAGAAGGAAAGAAATCATAAAGATCTGAGCAGAAATAAATGAAAAAGAAATGAAAGAAAAAATAGTAAAGATTAATAAAATTAAAAGCTGGCTCTATGAGAAGATAAACAAAATTGACAAACCCATAGCCAGACACAGCAAGAGAAAAAAAAAAAAAAAAAGAGAGAGAAGAATCAAATCAACAAAATTAGAAATGGAAAAGGTGAGGTTACAACAGACAATGCAGAAATATAAAGGATTATAAGAGACTATTATGAACAACTATATGGCAATAAAATGGATAACCTGGAAGAAATGGACATACTCTTAGAAAAGTTCAATCTTCCAAGACTGAACTAGGAAGAAATAGAAATTATGAACAACCCAATTGCAAGCACTGAAATTGAAACTGTGATAAAAAAATCTCCCAAAAAACAAAAGCCTGGGACCAGATGTCTTCACAGGAGAATTCTATCAAACATTTAGAGAAGAGGTAATGCCTATTCTTCTAAAACTCTTTCCAAAAAATTGCAAAGAAAGGAACACTTCCAAACTCATTCTACGAGGCTGCTGTCACCCTGATACCAAAACCAGACAAGGACAACACAAAAAAGAAAACTACAGGCCAATATCACTGATGAACATAGATGCAAAAATCCTCAGCAAAATTTTAGCAAACAGAATTCAGCAACACATCAAAAAGTTCATACATCATGATCAAATTGGGTTTATTTCAGGGATGCAAGGATTCTTCAATATACACAAATCAATCACTGTGATATACCATATTAACAAATTGAAATATAAAAACCATATGATAATCTCAATAGATGCAGAAAAAGCCTTTGACAAAATTCAGCACACATTTATGATTAAAACCCTTCAAAAAAATGGGCATATAAGGAACCCACCTCAACATAGTAAAGGCCATATATGATAAGCCCACACCAAACATTATTTTCAATGGTGAAAAACTGAAAGCATTTCCCCTAAGATCAGAAACAAGACAAGGGCATCCACTTTCACCACTATTATTCAACATAGTTCTGGAAGTCCTAGCTCTAGCAATCAGAGAAGAAAAAGAAATAAAAAGAATCCAGGTCAGAAATGAAGAAGTAAATCTCTCACTGTTTGCAGATGACATGATACTGTACATAGAAAACCCTAAAGAGAGTATCAGAAAATTACTAGAGCTAATCAGTGAATTTAGCGAGGTTGCAAGATACAAAATCAATACACAGAAATTGCTTTCATTTCTATATACTAACAATGAAAAATCAGAAAGATAAATTAAGGAATCAATCCCATTCACCATTGCAACAAAAAGAATTAAGTATCTAGGAATAAACTTACCCAAGGAGACAAAAGAACTATACACAGAAAATATAAGACACTAATGAAAGAAATCAAAGGGAGCATAAATAGGTGGAGAGATATTCCATGTTCCTGGGTAGGAAGAGTCAATATTGTGAAAATGATTATACTACCAAATGCAATCTACAGATTCAATGTGATCCCTATCAAATTACCAATGAAAATTTTCACAGAACTATAACAAAATATTTCACAATTCATATGGAAATACAAAAGACCCTGAATAGCCAAAGCAGTCTTGAGAAAGAAGAATGAAGCTGGAGGAATCAACCTTCCTGACTTCAGACTATACTACAAAGCTATAGTCATCAAGACATTGTGGCACAAAAACAGAAATATAGACCAATGGAACAAGATAGAAAGGCCAGAAATAAACCCATGCACCTATGGGTACCTTATTTTTGACAAAGGAGGCTAGAATATACAATGAGGCAAAGACAGCATCGTCATTAAATGGTACTGGGAAAATTGGACAGCTGCATGTAAAAGAATGAAATTAGAATATTTCATAACATCATACACAAAGATAAACTCAAAATGGATTAAAGACCTAAATGTAAGACCAGAAAATATAAAACTCTTAGAGAAAAAATAGGCAGAACACTCAATGGCATAAATAAAAGCAAGATCCTCTATGACCCACCTCCTAGAGCAATGGAAATAAAAACAAAAGTAAACAAGTGAGACCAGATTAAACTTAAAAACTTTTGTACAGCAAAGGAAACTATAAGCAAGGTGAAAAGACAACTCTCAGAGTGGGAGAAATAATAGCAAATGAAACCAGTTAGAAAGGATTAATTTCCAAAATATACAAGCAGCCCATACAACTCAACACCAGAAAAACAAACAACCCCATCAAAAAGTGGGGAAAAGGGTTAAACAGACACTTCTCCAAAGAAGACATACAGATAGCTAACAAGAACATGAAAAAATGCTCAACATAGTTCATAATACAGTTCAGTTCAGTTCAGTTGCTCAGTTGTGTCCAATGAGACCCCATGAACCACAGTACACCAGGCCTCCCTGTCCCATGAACCGCAGCACGCCAGGCTTCCCTGTCCATCAACATCTCCCGGAGTCCACCCAAACCCATGTCCATCTAGTCGGTGATGCCATCGAACCATCTCATCCTCTGTCA
>SJYT01041180.1:237551-372522 GCA_006410635.1 Cephalophus harveyi
ATAGATAAGTAAATCATACAGTGTATTGGAAAGTGAAAGCTACTGAAGTAGAAATAGAGCAAAGTAGGAGAACTGGGACTGTGAAATGGTGGAGGATTTTAAACAGGGTAATTGTTGTAGTCTTTGTAGAGAAAGTGACGCTTGAGGAAAGACTTGAAGGAGGTGAAATGGCTAGTCACGGGGATGTCTATGGAGTAATGTGGGAATGGGGGATTCAGCTAGAGGGTGAAACCAATGCAAATACCCTGGAGCAGACTGCTGCTTGGCATGTTCAGACCCAAGGAACACACGTGGAGACTGGATGCTGAGCAGTGTGAATGACGGAGGAATAATAGGGATCGTGTCTAAAGTTAATTAACGGATGTGCATGTATCCTTGCAGATCATCGTAAGGACTCTATGATTATAAGAATTCCTGTTGAGTCTGTGGCTCCATTTCGTTTTTCCAGTGCAAATGTCAAATGCTATTTTGGAGCTTAGAGGAGAGGTCATGGGTGGATATATTTTTTGATTCACTTCTAGGTAGTAATTAAAGCCATGAGTATGAAAGAGGTAATGTAGATCAGGACTGGCAAATTCCAGGAGACAAATCCAGCCTTTGGCTGATTGTATAAATACAATTTTATTGAAACACCACCACACCTATTAATTTACATATTTTTTATGGTTGCTTTCACTTTATAGTGACAGGATTGAGTAGTTACAACAGAGAATATATGCTCCTCAAAACCTAAAATATTTACCCTCTCAAATTTCTCAGAGAAACTTAGCTGATCCCTTGTCTAGTGACACAAAGCAACTTGGGAGAAGCAGCGCTGAGTTTTTTGTTGCTATTGTTTAGCTGCTCAATCATGTTGACTCTTTGTGACTCCATGAACTGTATCCTGCCAGGTTCCTCTCTCCATGGGGTTTCTCAGGCAAGAATACCAAAGTGGTTTACCGTTTCCATCTCCAGAGGATCTTCTCAATCCAGGGATTGAACCCATGTCTCCTGCACTGGCAGGTAGATTTCTTACTACTTAGCCACCAGGGAAGCCCCTTTGAGTCTTAGGCAACTCTGATATTTGCTGTCCCAAGGGAGTAGCTGAGTATGCAAAGGAGAGAGGCATGAAACAGCCATAGTGAAAATTCAGCACAGACTTCACAGGAGGATAAGAAGAGGTGTTTCAGATATAAACTGTGATTGATGAAGATGAGGACTGAGAACCAGTCTTTGGATGAACAACTTGAAGGTCATTGGTTTCCTAGTAAAAGCTGTCTCTATGGAGAGTTGTGTGTTAGAGTTAGTGTCAAGTGAAAGTGGCTGAGGATTTAGTATGGCACGGAGACAAAATGCAGCAGTCCCCAAACTTTACAACAGCAGGACCAATTTCGTGGAAGAAAATGTCTCTGAGGGTAGGGGTGGGGGATGGTTTCAGGATGATTCAAGTGTATTATGTTTATTGTGCCCTTTATCTCAATTACTGTTATATCAGCTCCATCTCGGATCACCAGGCATTAGATCCCAGAGGTTGAGGGTATGGTATATACTCCCTCCTGATGTAGGGAGAATGGACGTCTCTATGGTGCTTGTGAAAAAGAGGATAAAGATAGCAATTTAGCTGAAAAGAATTGTTAAGGGTCAAGACTGAGTTCTCTTGTACATCGTTTTGTTTCTGGTTGTTTAGATTAAACTCAGCTTAGTTAAAAGTTGGTGGAAAAATCTAATGAAGAAGGAAACGTTAACTGTTATAGAGAGAAGGGTTAAAAATAGTGTTAAGTTTTTTGGAAGGTCAGAAGAAATGGCCTGGAAGGGACATTTTGTAATTTCAGATGAGCTTTTTATTGTAACAGAAGAGGAAGAGGGGAAAGGTACAGGTGATGGAAGATTTTGTGTCTGGGGAGGGGAGCGTGAAAGCATTCCTGTCTGATAGCTTATATTTTCATTCTGAAACAAGAGTAGAAATTATGAGGAGTGAGAGTGAGTTGAAAAGAGAAACAGTTCACTTGCACTCAATGTAGTAAACTCATCGTAGTTTAAAGACCTTGAGTTGATGTAGAACCAGCCTGTCCGTGTGTGTGTGTGTGTGTGTGTGTGTGTGTGTGTGTGTGTGTTTAGTTTTTGCTCTGCAACTCAAGTACAGGAGTAGAGGACACATTTGTTTGGGTTCATTCAATATTAGGGGTTTGAAAGCAGGATGAGGCAAAACACTTAGGCTTTAGAATTTATAGGCAGTGCTATTTAAATCATGGATTCTTGAATCCAAAGATAAGAAGAGTGCAGTGGAGTGGAGGTGTCTTTAAGGTTAAAGTAGGAATAATCTGATAAGCAAGATGGAAGATACAAAGTTTTGTTTAGAGAAAGGGGTGATTGACTTCAGGATTTTAGATTGTGGAGCAGTCTACCATGTAACTAAGTTCAAGGAATAAACTTGAATGGATTAGAGAAGGTCATTCAGAGATAAAGAGGTTAAGGAAATGAACCAGTGTTCAATCCATCATCCTTGTGGGATTGGCGGTAATGGGAGTTGATGTCAGACTTTTGACAGAGATTTGGTTGCTATCAAGAGAATAAGATATAATATTTAGCCACTGAAAATTCATGAACAGACTATTTAATGACTGAAGAGGAATATATTGAAGGTCAATAGATAATAATGTTTAGAGAATGGTATAGTTAAAGAGTAGAAACCTCAAAGGAGGCAGTTTAATTTTAACAGAAGTAATAAGCCACAGGGAACCAGAAGGATAGAACCCATACTTCTTCATCTAGAGTTAAAACAGATGGAGAAAACAATAATCTACCACTTAAGGTAAGTATAAAAACAAGTGCATAAATGATGTCAAAATAAACTAAATCCATGATATCTATAGATTAGAATAAATTTTAGAATAAGCATTATATATACACACACATATATACATATGTATATATACATATGCCATACATATTATATATATAGACACATACACACACACACACACACATATATATATATGTATGCCATACATATAGCAGGACAGGCAGTTTCAGAGGGTATAGCAAAATGGCTTAAAAATGGAAAACTGAATAAGGAGTAAATGATTACACAGAATTATATTACAGTGGTGTATTGGAAGACAGATAGCCAGAAAAGCATATACTAGGGATGACAGATTTGGACTCAATGGTCATTTAAAAATACATGGCTGTCAAATCTATAACCAGTTAAACACCTATTCTATAGCAAAACATAATGATACTCAGAAATTCTAAAAAATGTTTCTCCAACCTGTATAATCACTTTAATCTTTAATTTCACCCCCACTACCTTAATTTAGAACTTATGTCTCTCACTTTTAGATCTTACCATATTTTCCTAACTTATCTCCATCTCCTCACTCTTGAATCTTTTTAACTCAATTTCTGCCTGAATAATCTTTATATAATGTAGTTTGATGCTTTTCATCAAAATACTCATCAGTGGTGTACTAATGTAAGCTTCTGTTTCAGAGTCCTTTTGTCTCCTAAATCTCTTTCTCTCCCCCGAGGAATGTTATGCTCCATCAACATGGAACCCTGTTTTCCAGAATTTTCTATGATATCTTACAGATCCAAGTCTTTGCTCATGTATGTTCTTTGCCTGGAGCTTCCCTTCCATGATTGACATCCAACATTTTATCCCTCACAGCCGAACTTCTGACTCAAGCCTGGTTTTAGTTTTCCAAGAATGGTTCATCAGTCTCTCCTTTGTATCGTGTATTGTGTGTGTGTGTGTTAGCTGTTCTGCTGCTGCTGCTGCTAAGTCGCTTCAGTCGTGTCCGACTCTATGCGACTGCCCAGTTGTGTCCAACTCTTTGAGACCCCATGGACTGTAACCTTCCAGCCTCCTCTGTCCATGGAATTCTCCAGGCAAGAATACTGGAGTGGGTGGCCATTCCTTTCTTCAGGGGATCTTCCAGACCCAGTTATTGAACCCGGGTCTCCTGTATTGCAGGCAGATCTTACACAGCCAAACTTCTTACTCAAGCCTTTCCCTGGTTTTAGTTTTCCAAGAAGGGTTAATCAATCTTTCCTTTGTGTCTTGAATGTCTATTCAAATTGCTTTGACAAATGTTTGCTGATTTTATTTTTTTTTCCCCTAACACTTTTCTTAACTAAACAATGAGCTCCTTGAATGATGATGTTTGTGCCATAGAAGATACTTAATAAAGGCTTGTCCAATTGGAGTGGGCTTGAGACACCTACTCTTGCCATAAGCACATCACTTTCAAGTAAGTTTTCTCTCTTTTGGCTCCACTCTTGAAATACAAAGTGACCTCTCCGAATTCTTCCTCTAATGCCCTTGTTGGAAAATGTTAATAACTGGTCAGTGGCAGGCATGATTAAGCCTTCCTTTCTCCTTTATTTAGATTGGTGTCACTGCACTGGTTCTGAGAGAGCCGTAAAGAACATTAACACTGCATCCACCCTGACAGAACAAACCATTCCCTAGAAATTGATAAGGGCCTTTTTCTGGAAATAAATTCAGTGGTGGCAAAACAAACGGTTGTCTCAATTGCCATCCATCTCCCTTTCTTTAATAACTTTCATTTATTTCATCACATCCCTTTCTAAGATTAGTATAACAAATGCATTTATCTTTGAAGGATGGGGCATTGGCAGATTTTTCCAATGCAGAGGAAAACTAAATGTCTCTTAACTGAGCCCTGTTACATGCTTGAATATACCACTTCTTTGGGAGTTTCAGTTAACTGTTTTGAATTAAGGGGCTTATTTCTTTAACAGGAATCAATGATCCTGAACTTTAAAAGCATATTTTAATTCCTTGACTGAAATAAAACCTTTAAACTTGTAGTATATTAAAAAGCTGCTTAAACAATTTCAGATGAGTATTATTGGATGCTATGATGATAGAATAAAATAAAATTTCCCTTCCACCTCTGAAGGAAAAAGAAAACCCAACTAGTTGGTATCATAAAACCATGGGAATGTGGCAGTGTTACTTGCTCAGTGATCTCTGACTCTGCAATCTCATGGACTGTAGCCTTCCAGGCTCCTCTGTCCCTGGGATTTCCCAGGCAAGACTACTAGAGTGGATTGCAATTTCCTTCTCCAGGGCATCCTCCTGACAATCTAACCCAGGTCTCCTGCATTGCAGGAAGATTCTTTACCATCTGAGTCACCAGGGGAAGCCCCATCAAATGTGTATCAGACAAACCCTTTGACCCCTGGTATGTAGTAGAAAATGCAAATCTTTGGTTCCCTTAAGTTTCACTTACCAACAAAAGAAAATAACAAACTAGTACATATTACTGGAGTGACAGGATTACCCGTATTTCCTTTGGTTTTAAAATTTTTAGTTTCTGTTTTTTTGAAAAAAACAAACAACACCGCTGGCCAGTAGGCCTCAGATACCCCCTTTTCTGAGAAAGCAGAAACCAGAACTCAGCAGAGAGTTGGGAAGTTTTAAAAATATTGCTCACTTAGCTTCGAGTCTTTTAGACCATTAGTTTGAAGAGATACTGAATCAGGAAACACACACACACACACCGCAAACTAACAATAAAAATGTTCATTCTTAGGATTACACCAAAAACTTAGCTCAACTCCAAGAATCTTTCATAGAATTTGCCCGTGAAATGGTTGCTATAGAATTTCTAGGTTCAGTTGTTTAAAAAGTAATCATACAAGTTGTCTGGGTCACCTACCAGCATGGATGATCAGCCACTTTAATAAAAACACTTTTCTATGCCTTGCATGCATATGCGTTAAGTCACTCAGTCGTGTCTGACTCTGGGCTACCCCATGGACTGAACCCCCCCAAACTCCTCTGTCCGTGGAAGTCTCCAAGCAAGAATACTGGAGTGGGTTGCCATACCTTCCTCAAGGGAATCATCCCGGCACAGGGATTGAACCTGTGTTTCTTAAGTGTACCTGCACTGGCAGGTGGGTTCTTTACCTATAGTGCCACTTGGGGAAGGCTTTCTAGGCCTTATGATAACACAATTTTACATCTAGAGGATAAGAGTGTCTAAAAAGTTCAGTTTTCCAAGACATTCTCCACCATTCTTATGACATGCTTTTTGATACACATCCAGTGGGGATTTCCGATCTCATTCTCAAGATAAGAAAGCTTATAATAAGTGAAAGATGTTTGCCCAAGGTCACACACTTTAACTAGGAACAGAGGCCAAGAACACGAATTTTTCTGGTGAGTTGTTCCACTGGACTCATGGGTATACTGATTTAATGGATAAGTCCTATATCCCTGTGCTAGCCAGCAAATAGAATACAATGAAGCCTTATGAATCCAGAACCATGAGAGAATAAAATGTTGTACGGGAATTTTTCAGATACTCATAATATATAATATTCATGTAAGGCTTTTCCATATGCAAAAGGCTTTCACATCCATTATTTCGTTTCATCCTCACAATTTAGATCATTTTACAGCTGGGAGAAAACTGCAAGTAAGAGGGTAGAAGTTAAGACACTTTTCCACGTTTATAAAATTAGTGATCAGGGGTGGGATTTGAACTTGGTGTTTTAACTTGTAGTCAAATGTTGCTAATTCAGGGAACTCTTGAAGATGAATTTTGTTTCTACAAGTACCAAAATAAGTTTAAGTTTAAAACTGTTTTACAAATATTTGTAATCATTATTGGAACACACCCACAAGTGCCGTGACAGTTCTGAGGGCAGCTATCAAAGCCCAAGAGGTGGATGGTGGCTCACGTCCTGGAAATCCCCACTTCTTCCCCCAAATAATTGGAATAATCCTCCCATTCATTAGCCCAAGAAATTACCCAGCCCATAAAAACTAACCATGCTGTGTTTTGGGGGTCACTCTCACCTTCTAAAGTAGCCCATACTCTGTCTGGGGAATGTGTTTGTCTCTAAATCCCTTCTTACCTAAAAAAGAAAAAAAAAAAAAAAAAACTGTTATGTCTTTCCTGGTATTCACAGAGAAAGGGTACTGAGTAAAATTTAAACTTTTTTTTCTTCTTGAGATTGGACCAGCATAATTATTTTCATTATTGTACTTTAATAAATAGGGTTGCAAAGAGTTGGACACATGACTGAATGACTGAGTGCACACACACACACACACACACATGCACACACTTTAATAAATATAAGCCTGTATCTACATTTTAGTGTTTCTTTTCTATTTATCAATAGGAGTTTGTGAGATATTGCCACTCCTGATCAGTGTGCTGACCTCAAAAAGCCTATCCTTTTACTTTCTTTTTCATTTTCTAATGTTATGCTTCTAATATACTCTAGGCAGAGAGAGTAGGTCATTAATCTTATTAAATGTGTTTACCATGGTTATGGGTGAAGCAATCGGTGAGAAACTAAGATTCCCAAACATTAGAGTGCCCCAATATTTCTAGGGAAGTATATAAAATACAGATTCATGGGACTTAGTCTGGTAGATCTGGAGTGGAGACCAGGAATTTAACTAATGTTCCTTGTATTTCTGAAGGTTTCTCTTTCTGTAGTTTAGTAACACTAATAAAGAAGCAAAATACATGTTTCAAGCATGAAGCCCATGGCATCAATTCCACATCTTTCCAATGTTTGCTTCAGATTCTAGGAGAGGCAACATGGTCCAGTAAATAGAATTTGGAGTCAGTCACACCTGGATTAAAATCCAGCCCTGTGACTTTCAAGTGAAGAGACTTTGGAAACATTACTTAACCTCCCCTCGTCCCCATCACATCATCTGGAAAATACCCCATCCCCTCATCTCTCATGGCTGTTGATTCTGATCAAATGAGACAGCGCCTGTGAAAGTATTTTCATATACCATATACTTCCATATGGTTGCTTAGAATTTTACAGTTTATTGTTGCCAGAGACATTGATAGATCAATCAATTATTACTTTTATGAAGCTCAATGGTTTTCCAATTGCAGTAGCTAAACTACTGCAACATTACAACTCCTAACTGCATCAGCAACCAAGATATAACCTTCAAGACTAGTAGACCCTGGCTATCAGCACTTCAGGATGCATTAAGAGCCCTGTTTGTTCAAGATTCTGCAAGAATGTGAAAGGGAAAAAAAAAAAAAAAAATCTACCCGCATGCACACAGGAAAAAAATGAAGAGGGAGCTGGGAGGAGCCTGCTCCTGGGAAATGGAAATTGGAAGGTTTTATTGCAGCAAATTTCTCCTCCAGGTTTAGCACCTGCTCAGTCACCCAACCCTCCAGATTTCAATAAGTGATTAACGATTCATTAACAGATCATTAGCTAAATCAGCCCAGTGCAGTGAAGAGAACTGGGTTCACTAATTTCCCTGGATTATCACCAAATGCAGACCAAAAAGGAAATGAAATATGTCTGATAAAAATGTTAGTGAAAGGAAATCAAACCTGCATATCCGTTGGAAGGACTCATGCTGAAACTAAAGTTCTAATACTCTGGCAACCAGATGCAAATAGCTGACTTGTTGGAAAAGACCCTGATGCTGGAAGACTGAAGGCAGGCGGAGAAGAGGGTGACAGAAGATGAGATGGTTAGATATAGCATCATTGACTCAATGGATATGGATCTGAGCAAACTCCAGGAGACGGTGAAGGCCAGGGAACTCTGGCGTGCTGCAGTCCATGGGGTGACAAAGAGTCAGACATGACTTAACGATTGAACAACAATAACAACACAATGCTGTTTTTATATCAGGGTGGAGCCATGCACTTTGTAGAAAGTGGTTCTTCCCCTCTGCATCCCTTGTTCT
Source organism: Cephalophus harveyi (assembly GCA_006410635.1). Taxonomy (NCBI): domain Eukaryota; kingdom Metazoa; phylum Chordata; class Mammalia; order Artiodactyla; family Bovidae; genus Cephalophus; species Cephalophus harveyi. The sequence continues at coordinate 246,256 of SJYT01041180.1, forward strand.
TGTCCTTGTCACCCCCCTGAGTATAGTTCACGAACAGTTTCATTTCCCAACCTCCCTCCTCATCCCAGATTTTTCAGGTTGTGGGGTGGATGATGGCTGGACCATAGAATATTAAAGCTTTAAGTCTCTGCAGCCAGACAGATACTCTTTTCCTGAGCACAATCTTTTGCACAGTGATTCATAAACACTGAAAGTGATTGTCATTCTCTTTTATTCCTAAAGTAAGTGGTTCTAATCAGTCACTTGTGGTTCCCGCCTCCACAAGTACCTTAATTTCTCCTTATTTCCAAGCCTGAATCTCCAGATTCTCCTTGATTCTGTGAGTCCCCATTAGGTTTCCCATACATCAGGCTTTGCCCATTCTAGCTTGGTCTATTTCTGTGGGTTTCCACTAAGGAACTCTCACTGATAATGTGGGCATTTTCGTTTCTGCTTTCAAACCAGAGGAGAGAGACGGCGTGAAGTCTTAAAATTGGAATCAGTGTTCTCACCTCTCCTATTTAGAGGGCTTCCTGTCTCAAAGTCTTCTCCAGCTCAGAAACTGTCAACACTATCTGCCCATGGCTCGTGCCAGAAAACTGGAAGTCGTTCTTGAATCTTTTCTCTATCACCCCCTACATTTAGCCATCAGCATATGTGATTGCTTTATCTCAAGATTATATATAGATCCTGTTCATTTGTCTCAGTCTTCACTGCTATTTTGTCCATCCCCCAAAATATTTTCATACACCCGCTCTTGCCCTCTGCCCCTGGCACATTTCAACATAAATTGAATGATCTCACCCATTCTCAGGCTTAGTCGTTCAGTTGTGCCCAACTCTCTGTGACCCTACGACTGTAGCCCACCAGGCTCCTTTGTCCAGGCAAGAATACTGGGCTGGGTAGCCATTCCCTTCTCCAGAGAATCTTCCAGATCTCTGGAATGAACCAGGGTCCCCTGCATTGCAGCGGATTCTTTACTCTCTGACCTTCTAGGGAAGCTTGCATAATCTCACTATATTATTTAAGTATCTTCGATGGCTTTCTATTGCACTTACCATATACTGCTGACCTACTCGCTGTCTCCTTTTTCCAGTCTTCTCTCAGATAATTCCCCTCAATGGGACCCTCCAGAGACACGGCACTCTTTTGGTACCTTGCACGGGCAGAGCTATTTTTCCAGTTCCAGTCCTATTAAGTGATTAAATATGCTGCCCTTCTCTTTTATATCAGCTGTTCCTCTGTCTCTGCTAGGTCTTAGTTTTTTATCACTTCTGCAGAGAACTCATCCCTGGCCGTCCTATACAAATGTTTTATTTCCTTTAAAAGATTCATGAACTTGTAATCACACATTTATTTCTTTGTTTGCTTATGGATTATCCATTTTCTTCATTAGTAAGATGAGCATAAACTGTAGTTTCTAACAGTCCCAGCCTGTGCCTATTGCCCCAGTAAATTATTACAGGTCACTCAAAATGTTCAGGTGTAAGGGGTCACCCTAAACTTTAGGTGACAAGCAGCATGAGAGTGGTACCAGTGATTTTTGTTGGCTTTTGTTATATATTTTAAAAATTTTACAAATATGTACCAAGTCCCTCGGAGAAAAGTCCTCTTGAATATCTAAGTAACTCATAATTAAATTGTCATCATCAAACCCTGAAACACTGTATTCTCCATGCCCAATTTACTGTGATGGATGGTTTTTTTTCTCTCTCCCAATAAAATCTTCCTAATTTCCTAATTTTTTTCTAATCTATTATAATTAGATTAAATATGATCACTTGATTTGTAAAAAGTCACCATTTCTCTTTGTTCCCTGTTTGCCATCATCTTTCCCTCCCTCCTCTTTTTAAAACCTAACACCATCATCTATTAGACCACATGTTTACCTCTCTTTATCTTCCAAAATGTACTCCCCTTTCATAGCCTCTCTTTAAAATTGGACTCTTGCTCTTGCTTCCTTACTGCTTTCAGGCTTCCCAAGCTCTTTCCAACATATTGAGTTTTGAAGAGCAAGCCAATAAAAAACAGAAATGGATTTCATACTACCAAGATCTAGGTTACCATCATTACTGTGCCATTTTCTAGCTTTGTGAACTTGGGTAGATTACTTTCTCAAATTCGTAATTTCTTAGTGGAAAATTAAGAGTTATTGCGAGGATGAATTGACATATGTATGTAAAGCACTTAGGACAGAATCTGGATCAATCCAAAAATATGATTGATGAATGCCGCCACCACCACCACCACCACCACCATCATCATCGTAATTGCTATGGAAACACTTAGTCCTGGGGACCACTAGACCCTCTGTACATGCCATCACTGTAGTCAGTGATATCAAATTCATTTTGATCACTACGCTGAATTTGGGAACTCCAACATTCATGACTTTCTGGATCTTCAAAAAAAAAAAAAAATCTACCCGCATGCACACAGGAAAAAAATGAAGAGGGAGCTGGGAGGAGCCTGCTCCTGGGAAATGGAAATTGGAAGGTTTTATTGCAGCAAATTTCTCCTCCAGGTTTAGCACCTGCTCAGTCACCCAACCCTCCAGATTTCAATAAGTGATTAACGATTCATTAACAGATCATTAGCTAAATCAGCCCAGTGCAGTGAAGAGAACTGGGTTCACTAATTTCCCTGGATTATCACCAAATGCAGACCAAAAAGGAAATGAAATATGTCTGATAAAAATGTTAGTGAAAGGAAATCAAACCTGCATATCCGTTGGAAGGACTCATGCTGAAACTAAAGTTCTAATACTCTGGCAACCAGATGCAAATAGCTGACTTGTTGGAAAAGACCCTGATGCTGGAAGACTGAAGGCAGGCGGAGAAGAGGGTGACAGAAGATGAGATGGTTAGATATAGCATCATTGACTCAATGGATATGGATCTGAGCAAACTCCAGGAGACGGTGAAGGCCAGGGAACTCTGGCGTGCTGCAGTCCATGGGGTGACAAAGAGTCAGACATGACTTAACGATTGAACAACAATAACAACACAATGCTGTTTTTATATCAGGGTGGAGCCATGCACTTTGTAGAAAGTGGTTCTTCCCCTCTGCATCCCTTGTTCTTGTCCTTGTCACCCCCCTGAGTATAGTTCACGAACAGTTTCATTTCCCAACCTCCCTCCTCATCCCAGATTTTTCAGGTTGTGGGGTGGATGATGGCTGGACCATAGAATATTAAAGCTTTAAGTCTCTGCAGCCAGACAGATACTCTTTTCCTGAGCACAATCTTTTGCACAGTGATTCATAAACACTGAAAGTGATTGTCATTCTCTTTTATTCCTAAAGTAAGTGGTTCTAATCAGTCACTTGTGGTTCCCGCCTCCACAAGTACCTTAATTTCTCCTTATTTCCAAGCCTGAATCTCCAGATTCTCCTTGATTCTGTGAGTCCCCATTAGGTTTCCCATACATCAGGCTTTGCCCATTCTAGCTTGGTCTATTTCTGTGGGTTTCCACTAAGGAACTCTCACTGATAATGTGGGCATTTTCGTTTCTGCTTTCAAACCAGAGGAGAGAGACGGCGTGAAGTCTTAAAATTGGAATCAGTGTTCTCACCTCTCCTATTTAGAGGGCTTCCTGTCTCAAAGTCTTCTCCAGCTCAGAAACTGTCAACACTATCTGCCCATGGCTCGTGCCAGAAAACTGGAAGTCGTTCTTGAATCTTTTCTCTATCACCCCCTACATTTAGCCATCAGCATATGTGATTGCTTTATCTCAAGATTATATATAGATCCTGTTCATTTGTCTCAGTCTTCACTGCTATTTTGTCCATCCCCCAAAATATTTTCATACACCCGCTCTTGCCCTCTGCCCCTGGCACATTTCAACATAAATTGAATGATCTCACCCATTCTCAGGCTTAGTCGTTCAGTTGTGCCCAACTCTCTGTGACCCTACGACTGTAGCCCACCAGGCTCCTTTGTCCAGGCAAGAATACTGGGCTGGGTAGCCATTCCCTTCTCCAGGGAATCTTCCAGATCTCTGGAATGAACCAGGGTCCCCTGCATTGCAGCGGATTCTTTACTCTCTGACCTTCTAGGGAAGCTTGCATAATCTCACTATATTATTTAAGTATCTTCGATGGCTTTCTATTGCACTTACCATATACTGCTGACCTACTCGCTCTCTCCTTTTTCCAGTCTTCTATCAGATAATTCCCCTCAATGGGACCCTCCAGAGACACGGCACTCTTTTGGTACCTTGCACGGGCAGAGCTATTTTTCCAGTTCCAGTCCTATTAAGTGATTAAATATGCTGCCCTTCTCTTTTATATCAGCTGTTCCTCTGTCTCTGCTAGGTCTTAGTTTTTTATCACTTCTGCAGAGAACTCATCCCTGGCCGTCCTATACAAATGTTTTATTTCCTTTAAAAGATTCATGAACTTGTAATCACACATTTATTTCTTTGTTTGCTTATGGATTATCCATTTTCTTCATTAGTAAGATGAGCATAAACTGTAGTTTCTAACAGTCCCAGCCTGTGCCTATTGCCCCAGTAAATTATTACAGGTCACTCAAAATGTTCAGGTGTAAGGGGTCACCCTAAACTTTAGGTGACAAGCAGCATGAGAGTGGTACCAGTGATTTTTGTTGGCTTTTGTTATATATTTTAAAAATTTTACAAATATGTACCAAGTCCCTCGGAGAAAAGTCCTCTTGAATATCTAAGTAACTCATAATTAAATTGTCATCATCAAACCCTGAAACACTGTATTCTCCATGCCCAATTTACTGTGATGGATGGTTTTTTTTCTCTCTCCCAATAAAATCTTCCTAATTTCCTAATTTTTTTCTAATCTATTATAATTAGATTAAATATGATCACTTGATTTGTAAAAAGTCACCATTTCTCTTTGTTCCCTGTTTGCCATCATCTTTCCCTCCCTCCTCTTTTTAAAACCTAACACCATCATCTATTAGACCACATGTTTACCTCTCTTTATCTTCCAAAATGTACTCCCCTTTCATAGCCTCTCTTTAAAATTGGACTCTTGCTCTTGCTTCCTTACTGCTTTCAGGCTTCCCAAGCTCTTTCCAACATATTGAGTTTTGAAGAGCAAGCCAATAAAAAACAGAAATGGATTTCATACTACCAAGATCTAGGTTACCATCATTACTGTGCCATTTTCTAGCTTTGTGAACTTGGGTAGATTACTTTCTCAAATTCGTAATTTCTTAGTGGAAAATTAAGAGTTATTGCGAGGATGAATTGACATATGTATGTAAAGCACTTAGGACAGAATCTGGATCAATCCAAAAATATGATTGATGAATGCCGCCACCACCACCACCACCACCACCATCATCATCGTAATTGCTATGGAAACACTTAGTCCTGGGGACCACTAGACCCTCTGTACATGCCATCACTGTAGTCAGTGATATCAAATTCATTTTGATCACTACGCTGAATTTGGGAACTCCAACATTCATGACTTTCTGGATCTTCAATTGACCACTACCTGATGCTTACAGCAGTAGTACCATCAGGCTTTAAATCTCATCTTCACTCCTAGTGGCTCAAATATGTCTTTTCCTTTCTTTCTTCCTTCAGATTTTCTTCCTACTTACCCATCTTTCTTCCTTTCTATTATCTATACATCTACCAGCCCATATTCAAAGATAAATACCTTTTTATCCTGAGACTTAATGTGTGTTCAGGGTGTCCTTGGTGGCTCAGCAGAAAAGAATCCACTTGCAATGCAAGAGATGCAGGCAGGAGATGCGGGTTCAATCCCTGGCTCATGAAGATTCCGTGGGGAATGTCCCAGCCCATGGGATCACAGAAGAATCAGACATAACTGGCCAATTAACAATGACAACAATAATTTGTATTCACTTCTTTAGCAGGAGCACAATTAAAAAAAAAAAAAAGAATTAGAAAGCATTTAAAGAAATCAACTGGCTACCTTTAAAATACTCACTAAGTCATACCTAGTGTAATCTTGATCTAAAGTCAGATACTAGGATGGTCCCATATGAGCTCAGCCAGCAGGTATTCACACTCTTATCTCCTTCCCTGTCTCTAAGTGTGGGTGGCACTCAGTGACTCTAATTAACAGAGTCAGAGAAATTTGATGGAATGTCACTTCCATGACTAGGCAACGAACCCATGGAATCACAGAAGAATCAGACATAACTGGCCAATTAACAATGACAACAATAATTTTTGTTCACTTTTTTAGCAGGAGCACAATTTAAAAAACAGAATTAGAAAGCATTTAAAGAAATCAACTGGCTACCTTTAAAATACTGACTAAGTCATACCTACTGTAATCTTGATCTAAAGTCAGATACTAGGATGGTCCCATATGAGCTCAGCCAGCAGGTATTCACACTCTTATCTCCTTCCCTGTCTCTAAGTGTGGGTGGCACTCAGTGACTCTAATTAACAGAGTCAGAGAAATTTGATGGAATGTCACTTCCATGACTAGGCAACGAAAGGCTGTGGCTTCTGTCTTGCCAGACAGCCCTCTGTATTACCTTCTTAGATTGCACACTTTGATGAAACAAACTCTCGTGCTGTTGAGACCAGCCTGACAGGAAATAGCAGGCACTCTTTGGCGAGCACCCAGCAAAGAACAGAGCACCTTTGTCCCACAGCCTATGAATAACTAAATCCAGCAAGGTAGCATACATGCTTGGAAGTCAAACCTTCCCCATCAAGCCATGAGATGAATACAGCCCCACCAAAAACTGCTTGCAGCCTGAGAGAGATGCTAAGTGGAGGGTCCAGTTAAGACATGCCAATCTAATTGGCATTTTAAGCTGCTCCACTTTGATTAATTTCTGATGTTAGTAGATCATATGAAATGATCATATGATCATGCACCTGGGTAAACTTTTATATTTAGTTTTCTCATCTCAAACTCAGGGTGTTGAACATAAGTATCTTAAGACCCTGCTTCCTGGATGTCCTGGATAACCTTGAACTATCAGCCTTAAGATGGTTTTCACTGTTGCCTGAAAAGAGTTCAACATTCATGATATTTTGTGTAGAAATCTATCAACATTTCAAACTTCCACACAGCCATTCTCAGCTGATAATCCACCATAAATTTAAATGTCTATGTTTAACCTTAAGTATTTCTGATTCCCTGGAGTCCCTTCCCCTAACCTAGACATCTCCCTGTGGTTTCAGTCATTCCCTCTTCTTTACTTCTCTATCAGAAGAGGAGTTGCCCCTCTTCCTTTCATATGATCGCTTATCTACCTCTTCTCGTTATTTTATCCCCTCCTACCTTCTCCTGGAGTTTGTTGTTGAAATTAAACTCTTTTTTTTCCTTTATTTTTTCCATCCCTATCTAGTAACACCTGGGCTTCTCGGATGGCTCAGCAGTAAAGAATCCTCCTGAGACACAGGAGATGCAGGTTCGATCCCTGGGTTGGGAACATCCCCCGGAAGAGAACATGGTAACCCACTCCAGTATTCTTGCCTGGAAAATCCCATGGACAGAAGAGCCTCTGGGCTACGATACAGAGTATCGCAAAGAGTTGGACACAACTTAGTGACTGAGCAGGCGTGTATGAACATTTACTCCATTTTGGCATAAATGCTGTTATGGTTCATCAGTCCTCTAAAAAGAATAATAATAAACCCCCAAACAAAATAACAACATCTGCTGGATCATTGAAAAAGCAAGAGTTTCAGAAAAAATATCTATTTCTGCTTTATTGACTATGCCAAAACCTTTGACTGTGAGGATCACAACAAACTGTGGAAAATTCTGAAAGAAATGGGAATATCAGAACACCTGACCTGCCTCTTGAGAAATCTGTATGCAGGTCAGGAAGCAACTGTTACAACTGGACATGGAACAGACTGGTTCCAAATAGGAAAAGGAGTACGGCAAGGCTGTATATTGTCACCCTGCTTATTTAACTTCTATGCAGAGTCCATCATGAGAAAAGCTGGGCTGGGTGAAGCACAAGCTGGAATCAAGATTGCCGAGAGAAATATCAATAACCTCAGATACGCAGATGACACCACCCTTATGGCAGAAAGTCAAGAACTAAAGAGCCTCTTGATGAAAGTGAAAGAAGAGAGTGAAAAGTTGGCTTAAAGCTCAACATTCAGAAAACTAAGATCATGGCATCCAGTCCCACCACTTCATGGTAAATAGATGGGGAAACAGTGGAAGCAGTGGCTGACTTTATTTTTCTGGGCTCCAAAATCACTGCAGATGGTGACTGCAGCCATGAAATTAAAAGACACTTACTCCTTGGAAGAAAAGTTATGACCAACCTAGACAGCATATTAAAAAGCATAGACATTACTTTGACAACAAAGGTCCATCTAGTCAAGGCTATGGTTTTTCCAGTGGTCATGTATGGATGTGAGAGTTGGACTATAAAGAAAGCTGAGTCAATCCCTGACTGAGGTCACATGAGACACATCCAGGCATCACCGACTGGATGGACATGGGTTTGGGTGAACTCCGGGAGTTGGTGATGGACAGGGGGGCCTGGTGTGCTGTGGTTCAAGGGGTCACAAAGAGTCGGACACAACTGAGTGACTGAATTGAACTAAAACAAAATAAAATAATAGCAAACTAGCTTTCTTTCCACTGTAAGTTCTCCTTCCAATCTTTACCAGGAAGTTTATCCTCAGATCCCCTGGATTCCTCATTATTTCTTCAACCATTTATAAACTTTTAACGTGTTTGCATAGTAGAACCATTATCTTAGTAAACTATAACTGTCCCTCTGCAGTGTCCTTTGTATCAATTCTGTGTCCCTGAACGTTTTTTGAAATGTTAATCAGTATATTTGTGCCCTCTGATCATTACATGTTATCTCTAGTTCTGTGTCTTCCTTTGGCTCATTGAAAGGAGACCCTAGAAAAGATTTTATTCTCAGTTTTTCTTTTTCTTTATTTACTCTTTGAACAACAATGTATGAAGCACTTTGTATGCACTAGACTTTGTGTTAGGTACTACATCTATCTGTTATCCTAGACTTTTTCTTATGCTTTGCCTCCATTTTTATTTCAGTTTTTACTGTTGCTTGAATGCCATTATATGAATTTCTTGCTAACTACCCCTAGAAGTCCTTGTAACTGCTCATTTTTACCTTTCCTCTTCTCAAAACCTCAAACTTTACTTTGTTCTTCATCTCTCTCAGCTCATGGCTAAATTAGCATTTGTAGGCATTACTTCTTTTTATAGTTGGACTATAAAGAAGGCTGAGCACCAAAGCATTGATGCTTTTGAACTGTGGTGTTGGAGAAGACTTTTGAGAGTCCCTTGGACTGCAAGGAGATCCAACCAGTCCATTCTGAAGGAGATCAGCCCTGTGTGTTCATTGGAAGGACTGATGCTGAAGTTGAAACTCCAATACTTTGGCCACTGATGCAAAGAGCTGACTCATTTGAAAAGACCCTGATGCTGGGCAAGATTGAGGGCAGGAGGAGAAGGGGACAACAGAGGATGAGATGGCTGGATGGCATCACCGACTTGATGGACATGAGTTTGAGTGAACTCCGGGAGTTGGTGATGGACAGAGAGGCCTGGTGTGCTGCAGTTCATGGGGTTGCAAAGAGTCAGACACAACTGAGTGACTAAACTGAACTGAACTTCTTTTTAAAATATTTCACTGGAGTTTAGTTGATCTATAATGTTGTTTTAGTTTCAGGTGTATAACAAAGTGAAACGGTGATACATATACATACATATGTTAACTATTTTTTAAAGATTTTTTTCCTATGTAAGCCATTACAGAGTATTGAGTAGAGTTCCTTATGCTATGGAGAAGGCAATGGCACTCCAGTCCTCTTGCCTGGAAACTCCCATGGACGGAGGAGCCTGGTAGGCTGCAGTCCATGGGGTCGCTGAGTCAGACACGACTGAGCAACTTCACTTTCACTTTTCACTTTCATGCATTGGAGAAGGAAATGGCAACCCACTCCAGTGTTCTTGCCTGGAGAATCCCAGGGATGGGGGAGCCCGATGGGCTGCCGTCTGTGGGGTCGCACAGAGTCGGACACGACTGAAGTGACTTAGCCGTAGCCTTATGCTATACAATAGGTCCTTATTGTTGTTGTTATTGTTGAGTCTCAGTCATGACCCCACGGACTGTAGCCTGCAAGGGTCCATGAGATTTCCAAAACAAGAATACTGGAGTGGATTGTCATTTTCTTCTCCAGGAATCTTCCCCACCGAGGGATCGAACCTCTCTTGCACTGGCAGGGGAATTCTTTATTGCTGAGTCACCAGGGAAGCTCAGGTCCTTATGAGCTACCTATTTATATATAGTAGTGTGTATATGTCAATCCCAATCTGCTGGTTTAGTCCTCCCCACCTTATCCCCTGGTTACCATGAGTGTGTTTTCCACATCTGTGGCTATATTTCTGTTTTGTCGGTAAGCTCATTTGTCTTTTTCCTCCGCGTCCTCTCACTGCTGTGGCCCTAGTTCAGGCTCTGTTCCCTTCCTGGACTGCTGCAGTCATCTAACAGCAGTTGAACAGCATCTCCTGTCTTTAGCCCATTTCTATTCTGCCCTGTTCTGTCCTATTCCATTCTGGTTCTGTTTCATTTCTTCCCTCCCTATCCCTCCTCTGCTTTCTCCTCCCTTTCCTTTCCCTTCTCTTTCTTTCCTTCCTACCAGTGCCATTAGGTAAATTTGGTTTTAAGAACTATGACCTCTCGTAAAGGATTTGTTCTCAATGTAAATCTAGAGGTCCTAATGTAATTGATCCAGGGAGGGACCCAGAGTTATAAATCCCTGACTGAGGTCACATGAGACACACTAGGGTTTTCCCTCTAATCGTTGAATGGAGCTCCCATTTTCTTAATCTGGCATTCTAAAAACAAACTATAGCTCCAAATTCTAAAAATCTTAATCTTTTGTAGATTCTCGTGTGGATACTTATCCAGCTGAACCATTTTACTACACTTAGACATTACTTGAGATCTGTTAGTATATTTCTGCTAGTAAAATTTCCATCATCTAAAATTTACAATTGTAGCAAACCCAATACCACTGCTTATTCTGACTTTTTGACTTGCCAAAATGCTACCTGATACATTCAAAACTCTTGGAAAATGTTAAGAAGCACACTAAAGCTCCAGCACTCAAAGTCTTGGGCAAATGGCATAAACAGATATTCAGAACAAATAAATTGTTCATGGCTATTAAACAAAAGAAAAAATTACTGAATCAAATACAGATTTAAATGACAATGAGATACCTGCTTATTTCAAATCAAGTAACTGTGCTTTAAAAAAAAAAAAATAATATGTAGTTCCAACCAGGAGCCCCTGAGACCAGCAACTTCATTTATTGCTATTGGAAATGTAACTTGTAGTTTCTTTTTTGCCATATGTAACACGATGTAATGAGAATCCTAAGATCATTTTTCTGATCTAGCAATCTCACTTATATAAATTTATCCTGAGGAAATGATCAGAAATTCAGACAAAGATTTATATGTAAAGATATTTACCGATGAGTTATTTATTGTAGCAAAACTCTGGAAAAATTAAACGGTCAGTATTAGGGGAATGGCCACATAAATCATCCTCATATTGGAATGTTCCCACTAGAAATAAGTTTATAGAACACATGGCAACATGGAAAACTATGCTGACAGTTTCTGTGCACTATCATTTGAGATGGACCTCATTCCGAAGCCCTGATGCTCCTTTTCTTGCAGAGAATGGAGTACTTACAGTCTTTCTTTTCTCCCTCACAGGCTGCATCCCTTGGAAGGAGTAACTAGATAGATGGGTGGATTTGAACACCCAGCATTTCCTCTGTTGTTGTTGTTTTTTTTTTTTTTTTTTCCTTTTTTCATGTCTTTTTGGCTCAGAGAACTCACGTTCTGGGTTTTCCTATATGGAGAAGCTTTGTAAGGGCTACCTCTGCAAGTAGGAGTCCTGCAAATACACAGTAGTGCCTGTGTGAGTGAACTGACCAAACTGGATGTTCTGACGTGCTGGGTGATTTATGTATTTATCGCCTCGTTTAAGTCTCAAACATTTTAGACTCAGTTACCATTCCCAGGTTATATAAGGGGAAATTGAGGTTAAGCAACACTTTCATTTACCGAGTGCTCTCTCATTGCAGACACACCTTTCATTTTGGGGTGCTTTTTTTACATTATTGTGCATCTCAGGTGCTGCATTTCTGTTTTTACAAATGAAGTTTTCTGGCAACCCTGAGTTGAGCGAGTCTATTGGAGCCCTTTTTCCAACAGCACTTGCCTGTTTCTCTGTGTCATATTTTGATAACTCCCACAGGGCTTCCCTCATAGCTCAGTCGGTAAACAATCTGCCTGCAATGCAGGAGACGCTGGTTCGATTCTTGGGTCAGGAAGATCCCCTCAAGAAGGAAATGGCAGCCGACTCCAGTATTCTTGCCTGGAGAATCCCATGGACAGAGGCGCCTGGCAGGCTCCAGTCCATGGGGTCAGAAGAGTTGGACACGACTGAGTGACTCAACCACCACCACGGTATTTCAACTGTTTTCATTATTATTATATTTGTTATGATTATCTGTGATCAGTAATCTTTGAGGTTACTATGGTAACTATTTTGGAGCATCAAGAACTACAGCAATGTAAGATGGCAAACTTAATGTGTATGTTCTTACTGCTTCCCTGACTGGCAGTTGTCTGTCTCTCTAACCTCCTCTGGCCCCCCTCTTTCCTGAGACACAATATTGAAATTGTTAATTAACGAGCCTACAATGGCCTCTAAGTGTGCAGGTGAAAGGAAGACTCAATCAAGTCAAGAAATTGCCGCAGTCACCCCAACCTTCAGCCACCACTACCCAGGTCAGTCAGCAGCCATCCATCAACCTTCAAGCAGTAACCTCCACCAGATAAAAGATTCGAACTTTCTGAAGGCTCAGATGATGGTAGGTATTTTTTGGCAACAAGTCTATTTTAAGTAAGCTAGACATAAGGATGCTGTTGTACATTTAATAGACCACAGTGTAGTGTGAATATAACTTTCATATGCAATGGGAAACCAAAAAGATTGCTTTATTCTGGTGGTCTGGAACTGAACCGGCAATATCTCTGAGGCCTGCCTGTAGGTATCCGACAGAGACTCCTAGACCACAGGTGTGCCTGATAACAAGACTTTTGCATCTAACAATTACTATTACACCTCCCTGGCAGAAGAGTCTGTTTCCACTTAAAAACAACAACAACAAAATCAAAGCAAGATAATGCCTTAATTGACTTGTTGGAAAGGAGTTGATTTCCAAACATCTTTATTTTAGAATTTCTAGGGACTTCCCTCGTGGTCCAGTGGGTAAGACTTCACCTTCCAGTGTAGGGGATGTGGATTCTACTCCTGGTCGGGGAGCTAAGATTTCCTATGCTCCATGGCCAAAAAAAGAAAAAAGAAAACAAAAACACAAAGCATAAAACAGAAGTAATATTGTAACAAATTCAATAGACTTAAAACAATGGTCCACATTAGAATTTCTAGGAACCTTCAGGTATAAGTTGACATATCAAAAAATTGCACAACAAACATCCAATTTTCAGGTAGTGGTGTTGGGGGTAAGGAGAAGCCTGGGATGAAAGGATGATTGTGGGAATCACTGCCCTTTGCACCCCCTTCACTGAGCCGTGAGCACGCATGCCTAAGAGGAATCATCACCAGGAACTTCTTCAGCAACATGGTATCCTCTGTAAGAGGCTCTCTAATAGCCTGTGCCGCTTTTGCCACTCCAGTAATTGCCTGTAAATCCTACTAAACCCTGGAAGCTTTTGCTACATTTGTTCAGCTCGAATGCCCTAGAAACTAATAAACCAGAATGAGAAGTCATTCTTGGAATCATCTCTTGGGAATCACACACCCCAAGGAAAACACCAAGTTCTTTCCCATCAGAGAGGATGGCGTAGAGCAAAGATCCATTGAATGTAAAAGAGTGTGCAGGATGCCTCATTTCTAGGGAGGCAAACAGCACCTCGAGACTTCCTGGGTCATTGCATCAGTGGGGGTCAGCAGAACAGAGATCAAATTCTAAGTCCAAGAATAATATTTTTATCATCATTGCCAAGTGACATTGGAAAAGTGCTTGTTTGACTATAGCACTGGGTTGGACACAGAACCTCAAGAATGAACAATATAATATCATTGTAGAGTTTATAATGGATATTCCCAACATATCCTCAACCTCCCATTGATGGAACAGAGGGAAAGCTGAGTCAAACAGAAGCAACACCTCCTACGCTTTTTGTCTGCCTTCATATTAGACATGATAAGGAAACGAACAATAGTCCACATTCTCATTAAATTATCTCTTTCACTTGATACTCGGTATGTATCCAGGTTCCATTCTAGATGCACTGTCTCACAGAAAGGGCTTCCTAACTCTTTTTATTCCTCTCCATTTATTCCCTAGTATTGTCATCTAAACTCTATAAAAAGCTGGAGAAAATATTTCAGAAACAGTACTTATATCAAACAAATCTCCTATCAGCAAGCTACCAAACATCCATTCTTCAATTATTTGCAAAGTTCAGACATGTCAACTTATCATGGAAGCTTGAAAAAGCATCTCTGGGTATACTTTATAACCCATCCCTCGTACCCTACTGTTGTCCATTTCCTAGTACTATTCAATACAAAGTTTTCCAGAAAGACTAGATTTTTATTATCTTCTAAGAATATCAGGCTGTGTTGCCTCTTAATAGCTATGCATACAGTTTCATAACCTAGATTCCCTTCTCCCACCCTTTTCTGCTCATCCAAATCTCACCCCATTTGCTATCTCAAATCTGCACTGTCTCATGGAACATTGCAATAAGTATGAAGATTCCTCCAAATATGGCAAAATAGAGTCTTTGGGAAGAAATCTCATGTCCTTCACAGGACAATTTAAATTGTATACAAGAAGGTGTTCTTCATTGTCTTCTAAAAGGAAGAGAAGAATTATAACAATTACTTTCTTCTTCAAGGAAGAGATAGACGACTGGAAGGAAGGCTAATACGGCAGCTCCTCTTGGTCCTTGGGATAGATATGCAAGGAGATACAGAAATAGTATGAGAGTTGGACCATAAAGAAGACTGAGCGCCGAAGGATTGATGCTTTCAAATTGTGGTGTTGGAGAAGATGCTTGAGAGTCCCTTGGGGTGCAAGGAGATCAAATCAGTTAATCCTAAAAGAAATCAACCTTGAATACTCATTGGAAGGACTGATGCTGAAGCTGAAGCTCCAACAGTTTGACCCCTTGACATGAAGAGCTGAGTCACTAGAAAATACCTTGATGCTGGGAAAGATTTAAGGCCAAAGAAGGGGCCAGAAGTGGATGAGATGGTTAAATAGAATCATCAGCTCAAGGGACATGAATCTGAGAAAACTCAGGAAGATGGTGGAGGACAGAGGCATCTGGTGTGCTGCAGTCCCTGGGGTGGCAAAGAGTTAGACATGACTTCACAACTCAAAAACAAAACCAGAAAGTTTTCCCAAACTCATCAAGTACATTGATCTTGACTTTTCTGCTGGCTAAAGTGAGACCAAATGATGTAATTGGAGCAAAATTGATGTATATATTTAATGATTTTGAAATTCTAGATATAAGATTTAAAAAGAAAACAAAATAACAAGCTTTGCTTTTTCAACTCATTTTCCCTTTGAAGGCTGTGAGTTTGGGAGGGAAAGTAACATATGAGTTGGGAACAGCTGGCTGTGTCAATGGTGTCAAAGCAGAATTTGTTTTCCTGGACCATGGCTTTCCAGAACAAAGAGTTCCTGGCAAGAGACGGTGTTCATCTCACAGGGAACGTGGGAGGAGAGTTGCTGACCTGACCAAAGAGCTTTAAAATGAAATTTGTAGAAGAAAGTGAAAAATGTCCAAATAAAACAGCAAAGCTGGATGCCCCTGAGGATGATGGTGGCATGATGCAGGCTCTAGTTTGTTATTTCTGGGAGAAGCAAAGAAGGCAGAGGAATAAGCTGCTCAGGCCCTGGACGTCTCTATTCCTTTGCAGGACAGCTCCTACCCTGTTGCCCTGGGTTTGCTCTCTTTCAACTCCCTGTAAATCTTCTTGTTCATATGCTTTGGCTGCCTACCCAGACTGGGCTTCTGATTCAATTCTGATCAAGTTGGAGGGCAAGTAATTGGCCTAGAAAGTGAAAGTGAAAGTGAAGTTGCTCAGTCATGTCCAACTCTTTGCGACTCCATGGACTGTGGCCTATCAGGCTCCTCCATCCATGGGATTTTCCAGGCAAGAGTGCTGGAGTGGATTGCCATTTCCTTCTCCAGGGGATCTTCCCGATCCAGGAATAGAACCCGGGTCTCCTGCATTGCAGGCAGATGCTTTGCCATCTGAGCCACCAGGAAAGCCCCAGTTGGCCTAAGACATTTCAATCTTTTGTAAAGTTAATTTTTTTTTGGAGTGTAGTTGCTTTACAAGGTTGTGTTAGTTTCTGCTAATACAGCAAAGTGAATCAGCTCTAAATATACATATATATATATATATATTTATTTATTTATTTATTTCAGTCCAGAATACTGGAATGGGGTATCTTTCCTCCTCCAGGGGATCTTCCTGACCCAGAGATCAAACTCATATCCCTCATGTCTTCTGCATTGGCAGGTGAGTTCTTTACCACTAGTGCCAGCTGGGAAGCCTAATATAACCAAGATGAAAAGTATAGGATAAGGGGAGGGGAAGATTTGAGTTTGTAAAACAAGAAAACATCCTCATTTCCAGAATCCAGAGTGCACCATAGATATCATGTATTTCCCCAAGTCTGAGTCTGTCTCTAGCTCATCTGCCAGCTGTGATCATGGGACACATGAAGAACCTCAGCCAATAACTCCATCCCACATAAACCAGG
Organism: Cephalophus harveyi; assembly: GCA_006410635.1. Lineage (NCBI taxonomy): Eukaryota > Metazoa > Chordata > Mammalia > Artiodactyla > Bovidae > Cephalophus > Cephalophus harveyi. The sequence goes on from SJYT01041180.1 coordinate 263,055, forward strand.
GTTTAAGCAATAATCTGTTGCTCTGGAGGAGGCCAAATATGTAAGAGCCACTGATGAATGGGTGGCGGGGGTGAGGCTTGGAGGACAGCCCAAGATCTTGACTGTGCAAGGGGGGTGCAGTAGTATTCCACCACTCTTCATGTTGATTAATGCAGAATTATAAATATACCCCTCTTCTTTGTGACTCCGTGGACTGTAGCCCACTGGGCTTCTTCGTCTATGGGATTTTCCAGGCAAGAATACTGGAGTGGGTTGCCATTTCCTTCTCCAGGAGATATTCCCAACTCAGGGCTTGAACCCGGGTCTCCTGCACTGTAGGCAGACGCTTTACCATCTGAGCCACCAGGGAAGTCAGATTGGAGAAGGCAATGGCACCCCACTCCAGTACTCTTGCCTGGAAAATCCTATGGACGGAGGAGCCTGGTGGGCTGCAGTCCATGGGGTTGCAAAGAGTCGGACATGACTGAGCGACTTCTTTCACTTTTCACTTTCCTGCACTGGAGAAGGAAATGGCAACCCACTCCAGTGTTCTTGCCTGAAGAATCCCAGGGATGGCGGAGCCTGGTGGGCTGCCATCTCTGGGGTCGCACAGGGTCGGACACGACTGAAGTGACTTAGCAGCAACCCTCTTCTTTGTGCTTTTGTGTTCCTCACCCTACAGTTCTCTAGTGAACCAGAACCAATAGGAGATCTATAGATGTATCAGTGTTTCTGTCTATCTAGAAGGAGATATATTGTAAGGTGGCAGATTGTGCTACTAGTAAAGAACGCACCTGCCCATGCAGGAGACATAAGAGATGCAGGAGACGTAAGAGATGCAGGAGACATAAGAGATGCAGGTTCGATCCCTTGGTCGGGAAGATCCCCTGGAGGAGGTAATGGCAACCCACTCCAGCATTCTTGCCTAGAAAATCCTCTGGGGAGCTACTGTCCATAGGGTCGCAAAGAATCAGATACGACAGAATAGACTTAGCACGCATGCCTGTTGGCTCATAATATTATGAAGGGCGAGAAATCCCTTGATCTGTCAGCTGCAGACTAAAGGCCCAGGAAAGCCAGTAGTCTAGCTGGAAGTTCTGAGGGCTGGCAGAGCTGATGGTATAAATTTCATTTCAAATCCAAAGGTCTGAGAAGTAGGAATGCCCAGGAGAGGAGAAGATCAAGACCCCAGCTCAACAGTCAGGCAGAGTTAATTCAACTTTTCTCTACCTGTTTATCCCACTCAGCCCATTACTGGGCTGTGTGAAACTCACCCTCACTAAGGAGAACTGAATGCTTTCCTCAGTCCACCAGTGCTAGAGCTAATCTCTTCCAGAAACACTCGTTGAACATCTGGAATAATGTTAGACCAAACATCCCTGGTGGCTCAGGTGGTAAAGAGTCTGCCTGTAATGAGGGAAACCTGGATTGGATCCTGGGTCACAAAGATCCCCTTGGAGAAGGAAATGGCTACCCACTCCAATATTCTTGTCTGGGAAATCCCATGGACGGAGGAGCCTGGTGGTCTACAGTCCATGGGATTGCACAGAGTCAGACACGACTGAATGACTTCACTCCCTCACAAACAGGCAGGCACCCTTGGCCTGGTCAGGCTGACACGTGAAGCGAGCATCGTGGTCCTCCATGGTCGTGACTGGGCAAAGGTGGTGCAGCAGAAGGAACATGAGCCCACTCAGATCCTGGGCCACCCCTGCCTGGGAATCCTGGGGTCAGTCACCTCATCTTTTTCAGGACCTCCACTTCCTTATCTAGCAGGTGAAATTAACATGACCCATTTTCTGGAGTTGTGACTATTACATTATATCAGGTATACAGGACTCATAGTAAAGCACCATCTTATCAACAATCTCCCTCCTCCCTCTTCGATTTAATCACTATGAAAATAGATAGGGGTGCATATACATTCCCTCCAGGTGCTTCCAACTCCATGCTTCCCTGTACCAGGTGTTAGCAAAAAGCCCCAAAGAGGGGCAGAGTTGATTAAATCAAAGCAATGGATGTCTGGGACACTCAGTGATGGAGTGCCCCATATTTCCTCTGTGTTTCCAGGCATTTTCTGAAATAGAACTGAGTACAATCAGAAATGGGCCCACTTCAGTGATCAAGGAGGTGGAAAGATTTGCACTAGGAAGAAACGTGTCATACATGATGGGTGCAGAAATAGGTTTATGAGAACTGTTGACAAGGCTTTTCTGTAGAAGAACTGGGGGCTCCCTCTGAAGCAATGAAGAGACCATGTAGTCACACAAGGGAAAATTCAATGTGTAGGAGGAAAGGGACACGTAGAATTCATTCCCACCAAAGGTGAAATGGAGTAAGATGTGAAAAGCTCAACTAGGGTGAAAGAGACTCATGGACTGGTTATGGAGACATATGAGGTGTAGAGCCTTCATGTTTTCACCATGTGATCCTGTTCCTGCCAGACAAACTCTTTTGATAGATCCCAGGGCTGACCCAGGTCATTGGTATAGAAAACAGTAAGAATCTTCACAATTTTCTAGGCCATTCTCAACACCTTTTGATCCAAAGCAGTGGTTACTACAGAAGCCCAGAAGAAGCAATGTCTAAGAACAAGGACTCTGGAATCTGATTGCTTGCATTCTTATCAAGTCTCCAACTCTTATTCCGAATGTGATCTTGGAAAAGTCTTCTAGCCTCCCTCCTTCAGTTTGCTCATACATAAAACACACAGGGTAATGGTATTTACCACACAGCTTTGCTGTAAAGATTAAATGAGCTGTCTATGTAAAGACTTTATCCCAGTGTCCATATGTAAAAGCATTCCGTCAATGTTGACAGTTATTGTTGTGTGTGTTATAGTTAAGATCGAGTTAGACCAGAAGTTAAGGCTAAGTCGGGCAAAGAGGACCCTAATGTTGCCCTTCCAAAACAGTTTCTAGCTTACCCTCCAGCATCACTACCTTTCTTGTGAGAATCACTTGAAATTCTATGTAGCGTGTGGGAAGTTCAGACTAAAACCACTTTGCTGAAGTGGGTTCTATCAACGGTGCTGTGGACATGGCTAATCCTGTTTGGGCACCAAAATCTTGTCTCTAAGAGTCAGGCCAGGTTAGCTCATTTCAGAGAATCACCTTTAAAACTACATAGAACTTTATGAACACATTCAAAAGGAATTTGTGAGATGGTTCAAGTCAACACTGGGGTCAGAGGATAATAAATATTTTACTACAAATTTAATTTAGGCATAAATCTGTATCATAAAGTATAAGTGCCACAGAGGGTTTTGATATCAATTTCAAATTCCTCTCACTAGTCACACTTTTAGCCCTGAGTAGTAGAACAGCATCTGTCTAGCATGTCTAGACTCTGCTTCTTCCTGATCATTCCACATGGTCTTCCTGTATTAGTTGCTTCCTAAGGTTGTCATCCTGATCAGCATCAAGAGACAGGTTTTGGTTTATAGCAGTGTCTTAGCTTTGTTGCTCTTGACATTTGGGATTTGATAAGCTTCGTCGTGAGACCTCTCCTGTGAGTTATAGGAAAGTTAACGGGATTTCTGGTCTCTACTTACCAGATACAACTGGCACATCCCTTTCCCTCCCAGATGTGACAGCCAAAAATGCCTTGTACATGTGCATGTATGCTCAGTCATGTCTGAATCTTTGCAACTCCGTGGACTGTAGCCTACCAGGCTCCTCTGTCCATGGGATTTCCTAGGCAAGAATACTGGAGTGGGTTGCCATTTCCTTCTCCAGGGGATCTTCCTGACCCAGGAATTAATCCTAGGTCTTCTGCATTGCAGGCAGATTCCTTACCACTGAGACATCAGGGAAACCCCAAGACATCACCAGGTATTTCCAAATAGGTCCTTTGCAACTAGGGCTGGGGGCGAATCATCTCTGATTGAGGACCACTGATCTAAAGGCATTTACCCAAAGATCACTTGAAGATTGTAGAAAGCTATGATATTAAGAAAAAGGGATATAAGACTACTAGTCAAGTGATATGTGGGCCAATTTTCATATGCAGCCTTTGTAAAGATTCAGAGTTACAGGACTTCCCTGCTAATCCAGTGGTTAAGAATCTACCTTCCAATGCAGGAGATGAGAGTTCGATCCCTGGATGAGGAACTAGGATCCCACATGCCCCTGGGCAACAAAACCTGTGCCACAACGAAAGATCCTGCATGCCACAACTAAGACTTGACACAGCCAAATAAGTAAACAAATATTTTAAAAATAGGTGTTACAGCATCAGAGCACTGTAGTGGTTACACAGCATGAGATGTGGATCTGGACTCCTCGGGCATGATTTTTGTGCCAGTTTTCTCACTTGTAAAATGGGAATAAGAGTTCCTCCTACAGAGCACGTGTGTGCACCTGTGTGTATGTGGTGCTCAGACAGCAGCACATAAAATACACTATTTTCTGTTATTATCTGATTTATATTTATAGAAACTGTATGGCTTAGGTCTTATTATTGTTCCCATTCTATTGATGTGCATATAGAAGTTCAGAGAGGATAAGTAATATGTGTTCTGCCCATAGAACTACATGGCAGAATTGAAATGATAACCTAGGTGAGTCTAACTTCAATACTCTTATCTCCCTGCCCTCAGGACTTAAATATTTAGAAGGCTTGTTTACTTCAATATGCTCTGCCTGTCTTCTTTTTCCTTTTTTATTGCATGCAAAATGGTATTTATTTTTAATTTTTATTTTAGTTTTTTCATTCTTATTTAAGTATAAATGACACATACAAATTACATATATTAGAAGTGAACAACCTCATGTTTTATGAACTTGCTGTGAAATTATCACTGCAATGCAATTAATTAACATACTCATCACCTCACAAAGTGATCTCTTTATTTCATTCTTTCTTGTTCCCTTCCTTCCTTGCTTGCTTTCTCTCTTTCTTCCTTAAGAGCCCCAATGCCTCTTAGGAAATTGCAAGTATGCAATACTGTGTTGTTAGTACGGGTCACTGAGTTGCACATTAGACCCCAGAATTCATTCATCTGACATAACTAAAACTGTTTCTTTGACTAATATCTCTGCCTGTCTCTCTAATAAGGTCTCTGAATTCTCTCTCATTCTGCAAGGCTATGTTCTATTTATTTATTTGTTGTATAGCACAAGGAACTCTTAATGCACTGTGGTGACCTGAATGGGAAGAAAGTCCAAAAGGGAGGGGACATATGTAAATATGTGACAGACTCACTTTGCTGTACATTGTAAAGCAACTATGTTGTTGTTGGTTAGTTTCAAAGTCATGTCCGGCACTTTGTGACCCCTGTAGCCCACCAGGCTCCTCTGTCCATGGGATTTTTCCAGGCCAGAATACTGAGTGTGTTGCCATTTCCTTCTCCAGGGGATCTTTCCAATCCAGGAATTAAATCCACGTATCCTACTTGGCAGGCAGATTTGTTATCACTGAGCTACCTGGGAAGCCCATACTTCAGTAAGTATTAATAAACATAGAAAAAATGTCTATGTTTCAAATTCCTTCAGAGAAATACCTGTGCCTACTTCTTAATTCTGAGGAATTAAGTAAAACAACATACTCAAGGCACTAAACACAGTGGCCTACATATAGCCAAAATGCAATACATAATGACTATTGTTGTTATTCAAATGACCCAACCCTGGGAGGGAACTACAAAGCAGATGACACTTTCTGTGCAATATCATTAGCTTCTATTACTGGCTGTAGTTACTCACTTCTGCTAAACTCTAGAAACCTCCCCAGCCTCCTGATAACTGAGGCTCTGTAGTTAGCTATACTACATGGAGATTTCAGAAGGAAAAAAAAAAAAAAAAATATATATATATATATATATATGACCTTTATTTCTTTTGGATATTGTGGCAGGCCCTATTTGTTGGTGACATTGCATTCTACGCTCCTTTCTTCTTCCCTCCTTCAATGCAGAGGCATAAAATTTAATATAATTTCCCCGACTCCCTTGCAGCTAGAGGTCGCACTGTCCTTTAGCGTAGTTCCAATCTAGAAATACAAGTCCAAGTCTCTGGGGAACCCTCGAAAAGATTTTAGTTCTCATGATAAAGGACAGACTCAGAGCCCCCTCTGCTTTTATCTTGTTTAAATGCCAATGTTGTATTTGAAGATGCAGCACCACTCTTGCTCTGTAAAGACTCAGGGAATCAGAGACAACAGCACTGATCTATGAAGCTAATGAATTAATGCCAGCAAAACTCTCATCCCAGATTATTATATGAAAAAATGAAATCCCTGGTTGCTTAAGGCATTAACAGATATAGGCACAGATTGTGCATTTTCATAGGGCAGGAAGGCAAAGGGTTGTTAAGTATCCATATATTGGGGATGAATTTCTTTGTGTGAATGAAGAGGCAGGGGGATGGGCATGGAGAATTCAAACGTTTTTAAGTTTCTGGCAAACATATAGTAATTTTACCATTGTGGCTTTGTTACCCCTCAACAACCACCTGGTGTTAGATATTATCTTCTTCCTCTTACAGACAAGAGAAAAGTGAGGTTTGTGAGACTGTATAACTTGCTCAAAATCACATAACTGGTAAGTGGTAGGGACAGCATCTGAACTGAGAATTATGTTAACAATGAGCGTGTGCACAAGCATGCTTTCTTGGTACATCAGAATAAATGCCTTAAACCTAGCAGAGGAAAAGAACATGACCTCTGAAATATCTAGGCCTAAAGGATGGCCTATGTAAGGAACAGGGGATGAGAGAGATCTCTCACTGCAGGCACATGTTTTTGCTTCCCATTTGGCTTTTAGTAAACTATAAAACCTGGTGATCTGTCTCCATCCAAGTAGAAGGAAGTCATTTTTCAGCTAGTCCTGCTGTCCTCAGAGCCATTATGCCAGCCTCTCCCCCTCCTAAGTTCTGGCTTGCCAAGCACCCTTTTCCAGGTCCCTCTTTTGATAAGAAGAATCCGCAAACCTGGAGCCTTCACATGCAGATTCCCCAGCAATCTCGAGAAAATGATTTTGACAGCTGAGTGATGTCAACAAACCGAGGAATGCAAAACAGAACACAAAGAAAAACCCCAAAGGATGCTGTGGGGAGAGGATCATACTGGCTTTAGTAACCCCAAGCAAGCATCACAGGAGGATGTGCATGGGCTGCCATGAAGATGACTCATGCTCTTCTCCCTGGAGGTCACTGCAGTTTCTTTGGGGGAGGGAAAGGACAACTCTACCGAGTTTCAGCTTTGTGGGTGGTGGAGACCATGTCATTAGAGCTCAAAGAATCTACCTGACAATGCAGGAGACAGAGGAGGTGTGCGTTCAATCTCTAAGTCAGGAAGATCCCCTGGAGGAAGAAATCATAACACACTCCAGTATTCTTGCCTGAAAAATTCCATGGACAGAGTCTGGTGGTCTACAGTCTATGGGATCACAGAGAACTGGACATGACTGAACAATTAAGCATGCATACATGCTCAAACGCTACAGAATCATTGTGGGTGTATGTTTCTGGGCTGTGGTAGGAGGCAGAACTGGAGGTGGTGGACACTGGTTGGGGGAGTTTCCCTGGACAAGCCAAAATCTAGGCAGAATCTGCCAGCTTCTAATTGGAGGCTGATAGCTTTCTACTATGATCCCAAGCTTTGGGTCAGCTGTGTAACTGCCTTGCCATGACGCCAGTCTTCCCTTTGGAAAGGCCACCAATTCTGCTTCTCTTATTTTAGTCCCTGGATTCCGTGTGAGTCTCTCTCAAGCCTTAGAGGTGGAGGACAGCATCCTTTCCTCTCCTCCCATCTGGCAGCGCCTTCTTTCCCATGGATGGGACTTGGCAGGATCCCAGCCTGGTTCTGGGGTCACTTTCACTCTGGTTGTCCCAGGACCCATCTCCAACCAAGCAGTGTGAGAAATGCAAAGACAATGGGACTGAACGTGAAAGATTCAATATTGTAAGGAGGCTTCCTTGGTAGCTCAGTTGGTAAAGAATCCATCTGCAATGCAGGAGACTCTGGTTCCATTCCTGGGTCAGGAATGTCTGCCGGAGAAGGGATAGGCTAGCTACTCCAGTATTCTTGGGCTTCCCTTGTGGCTCAGCTGGTAAAGAATCTGCCTGCAATGCAGGAGACCTGGATTTGATCCCTGGGTCAGGAACATCCCCTGGGGGAGGGTAAGACTACCCACTCCAGTATTTTGGCCTGGAGAATTCCATGGACCGTATCATCCCTGGGGTCACAAAGAGTAGGACACGACTGATTGACTTTCACTTTCAATTTTGTAAAGCATTTTGAAGGGAGCTCAAAGGTCTTGCCTTTGAGACAACCCAACATAAATACGGCAGCAGCTATATAAACACTTACCGATGGACATCTAACTCAGTTCCTGGGTTCCAGCTGGAAGCACAGCACCCAGCCCTCACCTCTGTGATTCTCTGAGCTTTTGTCCTGGTGTGAAAGCAATGATCTCAAACTGGAGAGACCCTCAGAAACCATCTCTTATCTAATCTGAGACACAGCACTCACAATGAGATAACCAGCGGGAGCAGGAGCATTTCAGTGATCAGAGATCTCAAGGAAGGGTTTGGGGGAAGCAGAAGTGTGAAAAAAATAATCATCAGGATGGGTGCAGAGATGCAATAACTTTCTGGCATGTCTGCAGGATCTTAGTTCCAACCAGGGATCCAACCCTCACTCCCGCAGTGGGAATGCAGGGTTTTAACCACTGGACCACCAGGGAAGTCGTGCAATGACTTTTTTTAAATGTATTAAGCATCAGGGATACAGAGCAGGCACAGTTATTTGTGACAAGTATTTTTTCTAAAAAAGACATCACAGGACTTGCAGAAAATTTAAAAGAGATTGGAATCCTTTCCTTTCACCTACATATGGCTGCAAACATTTGGCTACACTTGGTCCTGTACTGCCTATGGCACTCAGAACTAACATTCTCTTCACTCAGCACCAGTCATGGAGCCCTAAGTCAACTGTTTGGAGGTTTTACCTTCAGAGAGTAGGGGCATTGAAAAGACAAAAACAAACAACAGCAACAATAAAACAACAGGGTAGTAAGAGAATAAAGGACAAAAACAAATATCGTATATTAATGCGTATATATGGAATCCAGAAAAATGGTATAGATGAACCTGCAGGGCAGGAATAGAGATGCAGAGAGAGAGAACAGCCATATGGACACAGTGGGGGAAGGTGGGGTGGGACAGATCGGGAGAGTAGAATTGACTCATATAGACTCTCATGTGTAAAATAGAGAGCTAGTGGGGAGCTGCTGCATAGCACAGGGGGCTCAGCTCAATGCTCTGTGATCTAGAGGGGTAGGATAGGGGTAGCGTGTGAGGGATGTTCAGGAAGGAAGGGATGTTTGTATATATGCAGCTGATTCATGTTGTTGTACAGCAGAAACTAACACAGCATTGTAAAGCAATTGCATCCCAATGGGGGAAATAAAAGAATTTATGAAATCCAAAAACTAAACAAAAAAGAAGGAGGAATATCCTTCTAGAAGGCTGCATCTCAAGGGTGATCCCTAGACTAGTAGCAGCAGCATCCCTTGAAATCTTGTTAGAAATGCAGATTTTCAGACACATGACACCCCCCTCCCCAAGAATCACTGAACCTAAAATTCTGAAGTGGAGCCCATCAGAAAGTTGAGAACTTCTCTAATGCCTTTGGTGAGAAACCCTGATTTCCCAAGGCAGCCATTCCTGTCTTTGTTAAAATCTCTACTAGTTTCCTTTCTCCTTGTGACATGCTGTTGTTCAGTCTCTCAGTCGTGTCTGACTCTTTGGAACCCCATGGACTGCAGCATGCCAGGCTTCCCTGTCCTTCACCATCTTCCAGAGTTTGCTCAAACTCATGTCCATTGAGTTGATTAAGCCATGCAACCATCTCATCTTCTGTCACCCACTTCTCTTCCTGCCTTCAATCTTTTTCAGCACCAGGGTCTTTTCCAATGAATCGGCTCTTTGTATCAGGTGGCCAAAGTATTGGAGCTTCAGCTTCAGCATCAGTCCTTCCAATGAATATTCAGGGTTGTTTTCCTTTAGGATTGACTGATTTGATCTTCCTGCTGTCCAAGGGACTCTCAAGAGTCTTCTCCAACACCACAGTTGGAAAGCATCAATTTTCTGGCGCTCAGCCTTCTTTATGTTCCAAGTCTCAAATCCGTATATGACCACCGTAATGACCTGAGTGACATCTACTTCTTTGGAATTCTCAGTTCTCCCTTTCCTCTGTTGGAATAACCTGGACTTGTGTTTCTTTTAACCATTGCCTTTGACTCACCTCGCTTCACAATGCTTTTATTATCCCCATTTTAGAGATGCTAAAGATGGAACCTCAGGTTCATCTGAGAAGCACCCACCTACTCAGAGCTCTTTGCAGTCAATGATCAGAATTTCTTGTAATGCTAGTTGAAGCTGACAGTCCTTACAGGATAAAAATACCTAGCACATAAAAATCTTAAAGGGAGAAACAAACGCTAACGGAAGAAAATATTCTTGGCAGATATGATGCAAATAAAACTGACGTTTGGTGAGTGCTACTGAATGGAAATATTAGCTGAATAAAAATGCTAACTATAGACACAAATGTTAACAGCTGAACATTGCTGGTAATGCACAGCAAATAATATTGCTGAAAGAAAATATATTAACTTCAGGAGAAAGGAAAGGAGCTGGAGTGATTTACAACAAACAACACCGCGAGTGCAGGATGCTTCCTATGGTAATAGATTGTTGCAGCATTCAGAGCTCCAGTGTCAAATTCTCAACCTGACGTGGCAGCTTTTTTTTTTTTTTTTTAATTTGGTACTCTTGCAAGATGGCTTTCTGTCCCAGCCATCAACAGCATGTATTCATTTATAAAAGAATTGTTCCCCACGCTGCCCTGCATTGTTTGCCAAGTCGCTTTCCTGTCACTCATGTGCCTGGTATCATACAGTCCATAATACCACTTCCTATCTCCTGCACCATTGTGGGATGGATCCACAGACACCGAGGCCCCCAGACGTGGTATGGTATGGTGGCTTTTTAATAGAAAGCCGAATTGAAACAAGATCCCCATATTTCGCAAACAACTTTCTCGATCACCCTGCTCAAAGGAAACTTAAGAAAGAAAAGAAGCGTGTTGCCGGCTGTCTAGAAGAGGTAATTGTTTTGACACGTTAGCTTAATTACATGAATGAAGCAAGGAGTTTGCTGCAACCCACCGTGGCAAATGAAAAGAGCCCCTTTTCTGTGTGTCTGCACAAATTGACTTTGCGGGGTGCATTGTGGGAAGTGTCAACCAGTATGGATGATTTGGGTTTGTTTTTTTTTTGGTTTGTTGTTTGTTCTCATTTTTATTTATTTATTTATGTATTTTTTTAGCAAGGCTGAGATTTTGCATGTCAGTTGTACATAGTTGTTTTTCCCATTACTGTCTTTGCTTTCTTCATCTCATTTCCAACTTTCTCTGGGCCTTCACAGGACTCTTCAGGCTCAAATCGGTGATTAATAAATTATAAAAGGACATTGTGGTAGTCTGTCTTACTAGGTAGCCAACCCCTGTACCAACCTTTGACAAATGGTTCAGTTCAGTCGCTCAGTCACGTCCGACTCTTTGCAACCTCATGAATTGCAGCACGCCAGGCCTCTCTGTCCATCACCAACTCCCGGAGTTCACTCATATTCACATCCATCGAGTCCGTGGTGCCATCCAGCCATCTCATCCTCTGTCATCCCCTTCTTCTCCTGCCCCCAATCCCTCCCAGCATCAGAGTCTTTTCCAATGAGTCAATTCTTCGCATGAGGTGGCCAAAGTACTGGAGTTTCAGCTTTAGCATCATTCTTTCCAAAGAACACCCAGGACTGATCTCTTTCAGAATGAACTGGTTGGATCTCCTTGCAGTCCAAGGGACTCTCAAGAGTCTTCTCCAACACCACAGTTCAAAAGCATCAATTCTTCAGTGCTCAGCTTTCTTCACAGTCCAACTCTCACATCCATACATGACCACTGGAAAAACCATAGTCTTAACTAGACGGACCTTTGTTGGCAAAGTAGTGTCTCTGCTTTTGAATATGCTAATAGGTTGGTCATAAGTTTTCTTCCAAGGAGTAAGCGTCTTTTAATTTCATGGCTGCAGTCACCATCTGCAGTGATTTTGGAGCCCCCCAAAATAAAGTCTGACCCTGTTTCCACTGTTTCCCCATCTATTTGCTATGAAGTGATGGGACCAGATGACAAATAGTAGGCAGACAATAAATATTATGGAATAAATGAGTGAATTACATGTCTAGAGCTGGGTATCCTTCACCACTTAATGGTCACTCCGAACCTATCAGAATACTGAAGGCAAGCAAATGTCACCCTTCAGGGGGCCAGACTAAACTGTGGGACTTGTAGGGTGATTCATTCCATGGATGTTGATTTAAGGAATCTTCCTTCTTCCCCTTGGGCTTCCTTGGTGGGAAAGACAACAAAGAATCTGCCTGCAATGCAGAAAAACCAAGCTCGATCCCTGGGTTTGGGGAGATCCCCTGGAGAAGGGAATGGGTACCCACTCTGGTGTTCTTGCCTGGAGAATACCATGGATAGAGTAGCCTGGGTTCTCAGAGTCAGATACAACTGAGTAACTGACACACACACACACCCAAACCTGCCCCGCCATCTTATTTTGCACCGGGTCTGAAGGGGTTAATGCGTGAAGCGTGGATAATGTGTGAATAGCAGAACAAACAATGACTGCTCTGCCTTTATGGGACAGACAGCTTCTAGACAGAGGGAAGGAGCCAGAAACCTCAGTGACCTTCTGCCATGGCTAAGGAGCTTGGCCCCAGGGAGTAGGTGAGAGCAAGCTGGGCCATGAGGCCAAGCTTTGGGCACACCTGCTGTCCCAGGGGACCTAAATCCTGGTAAGGAGGTGGTCCCTGTGGAGGTGCTGTAGGTGGGAAACTGCAAAAAATAAGCTGCCAGCCGCCCACAAGTTTCACCCCTGACACTTACCTCAAATGCAGTCAGACAAGGGCAGGATTCTGGTGGTACAGTTCTTATCTTCAGAGGTTTTAGGATTTTGATTCATAGGCTAGACAGGAGTACACAGGGATGCAGAGAATCTAACCAGGCTCTGCTCTATCAAATTCTCCCACTCTTGTCTCTGCTCCTCCTTCTGGGGCTGCACCTCATCCTTTTTGTTCAAATAGCCTTCCCAACTGATGCTGTGTTGGGCTGGATCTGGGTGGGTTGTGTCCTCTTTATGGGAATATGGCCCCAGCAGTCATGACTCATTGGAAAAGACTCTGATGCTGGGAGGGATTGGGGGCAGGAGGAGAAGGGGACGACCGAGGATGAGATGGCTGGATGGCATCACGGACTCGATGGACGTGAGTCTGAGTGAACTCCGAGAGATGGTGATGAACAGGGAGGCCTGGCGTGCTGCGATTCATGGGGTCGCAAAGAGTCGGACACGACTGAGCGACTGAACTGAACTGAACTGAGTCAATCAAGCATGTCCTGACTCTAGCATCTACCAACATGCCGTGTGGTTCTGGTGGGAGACTTTTCTTCTCCAGGCTTCTTCTCCTTGATCATAAGATGGGGCAATGATGGCAGCCACCTTTTTGACCCACAAAATGCTATTGTGAAGATAAAATGGAAGAGTAATCGGGAAAGCTCTTGGAAAGGTGCAAGCTACATATGTAGATGAATGATAGCACAGAGTTTCTAGCAACTGTGATCCTTTGCATAATACTGAGAAGAAGCGGAGAGGTAAGGGCAGGCAGTCCCCCTGCTGGGCTGTGGAGGTGAGAACTGGGGCCCTTGGAGCTGCAGTGCTAGGACTGGGGAGACAGAGGGGAGCCGAGGGATCGAGCTGAACATCAGCCTCGCAACAGTACTGGTGAGGACCATCTGCACCAAGTGGGAGCCAATCTCCCCAAACCCGAGTGGGATGGGAAATAATGCGATAAAACAGTAATAACCTGAGGATGGCTACCGGAGTCCTGATCCTCTTGAGTGCGATGTTTTCTGTGATCCTTGGACAGGCCCACTTTACTCTTTTGAGAACAAGTTTCCTTGCCTATAGAAGGGGATCATTTGAGAACCTACTGATAGATTTGTCAAAGGGGCAGATACAGTCATTTGTGTGAAACCCTGATATGTTTCAGGCTCTCGATGAGTGTTGGCTCAGGGATCCACTTAGTCCTTTATTTATTCCCTCAAGGATTCAGAGCATCTGACAGTCATGGCCGGGAGATCAGTGGCAGTTTAAGGACTTTTTCAGTGTTGACTGGAGCTGGCTTATGAGCACCATCACTGGGCAGTAGTTAGGAGAAGTGAGAATAGATTACTGTACCTTTGTCTGAATATTCAGGAGATCAACCCTGAATATTCACTGGAAGGACTGATGCTGAAGTGAAACTCTGGTATTTCGGTCATCTGATGCAAACAGACAACTCATTGGAAAAGTCCCTGATGCTGGGAAAGATTGAGGGCAGAAGGAGAAGAGGGCAACAGAGGATGAGATGGCTTGATGGTATCACGGATGCAATGAGCATGAACTTGGGCAAACTCCGGGAGATGGTGAGGGACAGGGAGGCCTGGCATGCTGCAGTTTGTGGGGTCACAAAGAGTCAGACACAACTGGGCAACTGAACAACAACAACTTTTGTGTGTAGCCCAGCTTATTCTTTCTTGGTCACAGATGACCAGAAAGTTTGGGTTCCTCTCCTGGCTCAGGATCCTCTTCTTTTTGCTGCCTGGGTGTGGGGAGGGCTCCTCTGAGCCAGGCTCACCGAATAGAAGGAAGAACAATAGGCTTGTTGCCTTCTCTTCTGTGCAAACGCTCCCAGAGGTACCATATAATCAGAGCAGGGCTGTGACAGCCAGCGTGTCTCGGCTCTCCCATATTCCAGCCGTAATACAACATTAGAAGCAATTAAAGCTTGTTCTAGGTTGTTTGTAAGATGATTATTATAGCCGTTGCAGAGACATTTCAAAACAGCGGAGTTAAGGATTACAGTGTGTTGCACATTTCCCAAGCTGCTAATGGGGGTGGTGCTGAGACGCCTGAGAGCAGAGACAATGAGTCTGGCCCATCACCCTACCAATGAGGGACAAGACAGGGACGTCCAGCGGGGGCCACTGAGAGCTGATGACGGGTGTCATCTCCCTCGCTGAGCTGTTCAGCAGTGGAGGCTCAGCACTGCAAGCATGGGCTGGACCACTTTATTCTGTTGCTTCCCCAGGTGTCGAAAGCCCTTCAGTCTCAGACATCCAACATCTAACAGTAGCATCTCTGGCCACTGTTCCTTCCCTCTGCTCCACCCAGCTTCACACACAAATACTTCACCCAAGCTGGTCTGGAAAATCTTGAACCCTCAGTCTTTCACGGCTGCAGTTAAGCCCACTGCTATTTGGAGGAAACAGAAAACAGCTCGCTGTCCGGGCCTGTTCACCTGCCTTTCCTGTTTAATGCTCGGTAAACAGTGTTCTGGCTCCTCGGGCACAGAGTCATGCAGCTGCTTTGTACTCCTTTCCTTTCTTCTCATGCCGAGGACTGTTTATTCTGCTCCTGCCGTATGCCAAGCAATACTGGATGCGCTCGGACTGTAGCAGTGGACAGAACAAAGATCTCTGCCCTCATAAACCTTGATTTCTAAGACAGCAAATAATGTGGTCAGTACGAAGGGGAAGGTCGAGCAGTTGGGAGCTATTAGGAAGCTCTGATGTGCTCTGTGACGATGTTTTCTTTACTGGGGTTTCCCTTCTTCTCTTAAAGTCCACCTCTGCTGTCGTCACTGACCTATGGCCCCTTTGTGACCTTCACAGCCAGGCTGCAACCCTTAACCTGGCCTCATGGTCCTGAATATATTATTCCCAGCCTGTTTCCACTCCATCTCTCTCAACTTCATGATCCCGGTGTTCAGTCAGAATTCACTCACCATTATTCCCCTAGGCACCATGCCCTTTCTTGTGTTATGGGATAGTATTTGTGGGAAGAAGGATGCTAATATTTATTGAGCTTTGCTGATAGAACTTTGTACATTTTTTTGTGTCTTTAAATCCATAGCAACAGAGATGTAGGGAATACACCTGTGGACACAGTGGGGGGAGGGGAGGGGGGGAGGAACTGGGAGATTGGGATTGACATATACACACTACCATGGGTAAAATAGATAGCTAGTGGGAACCTGTTCTATAGCACAGGGAGCTCAGCTTGGTGCTCTCTGATGACCTAGGAGGGTGGGATGGGTGGATGGAGGGTAGGCTCAGGAAGGAGGAGATATGTGTATTCATATAGCTGATTCACTTTGCTGTGCATCAGAAACTAACGCAATATTGAAAAGAAATTATACTCCAACAAATATCCATAACAATCTTATGATGTATAAGGTGAAAGAACTGAAGTTGCCTTGCCTGAAGTCACCTGTAGACTGTACCAGAGCCAAGACTCAGATCTCCATCTGTTCAAGCCCAGATCTGAGTCTTTTTCTCCCAACTCATTACACAATGTATTGTGAGCTTTCCCCGATTACACATTGAAACTGCTTGAAGAAGAGCAGTGAGTATTCACCTTGGTGCCACCTGGAGTTGCTGGCAAAAAAAAAATCCTTACACAAACTAAGTGGGAAAAAAAATGATCAGAATTTAATTTCTTTGAAAAGAGCAGAATTAGATTGAACATGCTTTCATAAGGCCATGAATGAACTGATGTTTCTGTTAAATTCTTGTGCAGATTTTAATATGCTAGCTCTGTTTGCCCCTCTTCAGTGACCTTTCTTCTCCTGCCTTCTCCCCTTCTTCTTTGAAACTCTCCACCACCCTAAAGCCGGACCCAACAGAGAGCCTTCTCAAGACTGATGGTGGTAAATTTCTTTATCTGTGTTATTCAGCTGCCTTTTCTTTACATACTCCCTCCCCCCTCATTTTCCTATTTGAGATCCCCTTGTGAACTAAAAGAGATCAGTCCTGGATGTTCATTGGAAGGACTGATGCTAAAGCTGAAACTCCAATACTTTGGCCACCTGATGCGAAGAGTTGACTCATTGGAAAAGACCCTGATGCCGGGAGGGATTGGGGGCAGGAGGAGAAGGGGACGACAGAGGATGAGATGGCTGGATGGCATCACCGACTCGATGGACATAAGTTTGAGTGGACTCAAGGAGTTGGTGATGGACAGGGAGGCCTGGGGTGCTGCAATTCAGGGGTTGCAAAGAGTCGGACACGACTGAGCAACTGAACTGAACTGTGAACAATCATTCTCTTGCCCAAATTTCCTTCTAACTGGCACACACACTAAGCCAGGTCTCAGGGATCTCACCCTGGTCCCACCTTTGTTCTCCCTCTTCTGGGGAGTTAGGTGAGTTTCTAGAAAACCGTGGCTTCTCTGAGCCTTGGTTTCCTCATAGGGAATGCACCTCGGGCTTTTAAATTCCTCCCAGATCTATGATGAACAGTACTCACAGTTTAATGTCCTGCAATTAATAAATATTTTTTGATGCTGTTGATATAGTGGTACTTTGGGGTTTCTCTCCAGAGTATTCTTCCTAAGTAGCACCTGGTCAGACAACTGGCTTTACAAGCCCCCAGAACAGCCGTGCTTCCCCTCTCAGGCTCGTGGTGATCAGCAGGCATCTCCTGAGAGGAGACTAGATCCATGGATGGGGAAGAAGATGGGATCTTGATCTTCTAAGTGAAGACTGTGCAGGAGAGAGGGAGATTGAAGCTGGACCACTCATGGCATTTTTCTCAAATTCTTTCAGCCTCTTGATGTGAAGGGCCTGTGAGTTCACTCTGCCACAGACCCTCGGCCATCCCCAAAAGCCACTTCTGTGATTTTTAACAGCTTCAAACTCCCACCGAGTACATCTGACCACTTTCTACACTCCCTCCCCCAGTGGGAAACCACAAAAAGCCACCAGCGGCATGTGGCCCCAGTTTCAACCCCACAGATGGAACTCTTGGTAAAGGAGGACGAGTTGCTAAATAAATAGAATGCTTTGTAAGTGTTGATAGATTTTCTGTTCTGTCCTGGCATTGTGCTCAGTGGAGGATTACCGCTGTGTGTGTTTAAATGTGACAGCTGTTTCATTCACTCCCTGGTGTGTTGGAGAAGCCGTGATAAAGCCAGTGATGCGCCTTCAGAATCCTTAAAGCAAAATCCTCTAGAAAAAATAAAAAAAAAAAAACAGTCCCCTCCCAACCTCTCTGTCCTCATCTCCTTGCTCACTCCTCCTACGCATTTACATTTACTGCATTTTACCTTTGATGTTTAACGTTCTGGGTTAGAAACACTGCTGGAAGACCTTCCACCTCAGGCTGCTGGGCATCCTTGAAGCAGCTGGCTTCATTCTGGTACCCCCGGTGCAGAGGGAATGCAGAGCATTTAGAAACCTTAATTAAGGAACATTTAGAAAGATAGGCTGATGAGGGGCAAGATTAGCAATGGATTTCACTGTTGCCTGCCTACGACTTTCTGTTTAATTATTACAAGGGGAGCTGCCAGCAATGCAGGAGCTGAAGGTTTGATAGTAAACTGCACTGACCTGGGTTTCTGTTTCATTAAATTTCATTTAATTCAGGCAAAGGAGGCAATTTCTTAGACCCTAGGATAGTAGAATGTCAACCTCCATGCCACAAGAAAGAGAAGAATGGGAGATATTTTATCCTGAGCTCTACCAATTCCCAGATATGTAATTTTGCCTGGATCCCAACACCTCTTACTGTTTGGGAAAATAAAGAGAAGTGGAATCTATTGTGTCCTATTGAGGTTCAAATGAGCTGAATAATTGACTCAACACCATCCTCTTGAACTAAAAAGGACCAAAGAAATTCTTCTTCCCTAGATTCAAAGCCATGAAATTAAAAGATGCTTGCCCCTTGGAAAGAAAACTATGACACACCTAGACAGTGTATTATAAAGTAGAGACATCACTTTGCCGACAAAGGTCCATATAGTCAAAGTTATGGTTTTTCCAGTAGTCATGTACAGATATGAAAGTTGGACCATAAAGAAGACTGAGTGCCAAAGAACTGATACTTTCAAATTGTGGTTCTGGATAAGACTCTTGAGAGTTCCTTGGACAGCAAGGAGATCAAACCAGTCACTCCTAAAGGAAATCAACCTTGAATATTCATTGGAAGGACTGATGCTGAAGCTGAAGCTCCAATACTTCAGCCACTTGATGCAAAGAGCCAACCCATTGGAAAAGACCCTGATGCCGGGAAAGATTGAAGGCAGGAGGAGAAAGGGACAATAAAGGAGGAGATGGCTGGATGGCATCACTGACTCAATGGACATGAGTTTGCGGAAACTCTGGGAGATAGTGAAGGACAGGGAAGCCAAGCCTGGCATGCTTTAGTTCATGGGGTTGCAAAGAGGCACAGTTGAGCAACTGAACAATAACAGATTCAAAGGAGAAGATCTTTCTCTCTTCAGATCCTTTTAGTTTTTGTTCATTTGTTTGTCTTTCTAGTTGGAAATGACCTAGTTGGTTTCTGATGACCCTGAGACCTTCAGTCAGGTGCTGATCAGCACAGCAGGGAGTTGGGGTGAGAAGATGTTTAGGAAGGGACCATGGTTAGGGATGTTCTATGGGCTACAGCTAAATCTCCAGGTCGATCTATACACTTCCCAATTCTGGTCCTTCTACCTCTTCTCCATCCTCAGCCAGTGGTTGAAGTTGGGTGAAGTGTTTGGAAAATTCAAGAAAGAATACAGGACCTAAAATCTGAGCACTGCGGTTCTGCCATTAGTCTGTGCCTTAAGCATTAGCTAATCTCTCTCAGTTGATGAAGGCGTAATCTTTGCTCTAACAAAATGTGAATACTAATTCCTATTTCACAAGAAACCTATAGAATTAAATAAGAAAATGACTATGCAACATTCAGCACACGATGTCTTCTCAATAAATGTTAGTTTCAGTTCACTGAGCACATAACGGAAGAAAGGAAGACTATCTTCTAAAGATAGTCAACAAGTGTCCCACCTCTTTCGGTGATGAACACTTAAAAAAAATCTCGTAACTAAAGATATAAAAAGTTCTTAAGTTGTGTTACATCTGCAAGTGAAATACTTCTCATTAGTGAAAATGAATGAGCTACTGATTCATGTAAGAACATATATAGGATAATATTCTTTTTAATAAGGAATCAACTATTCATGGGAAAGTTATGATGATCTTCAATGACTGCTTTCAAACTGTCACCTTCTCATATTTATCTAAAGTGTTTATCTACACAACAATTCTCACTTTATTTCGTATTTCACTTGGGAAAGCTGAAAGCTTTATGCTAAGTGATTTAAGTCAAGTGCAAAAGTCTGCTACTATATTGGTCAATTTATATGATGTTCCATAAAAGATAAAACTTGAGAGGAAAAAACTGAGATCAGTATTGTCTGGGACAGGAGTTAAGGGGAGGTAATTTGCTTCACAAGACACAGGGGAGTTTTTCAGGGTTCAGAAATTTCCTATATCTTATTTAGGATGACAGCTGTGCTTAAAATGCACACCTGGATAGGGTAGATTTTACCATATATAAATATTTTGGTAAACATTTTGTTGCTCAGTTGCTCAGTTGTATCCGATTCTTTGTGACCCCATGGACTGAAGCATGCCAGGCTTCCCTGTCTGTCCTTCACTCTCTCCCTGAATTTGCTGAAACTCATGTCCATTGAGTTGGTGATGCCATCCAACCATCACTGAAGGAAACATTTTAAAAAATTGGTAAAAATGTAATTTTCTTTCTAATCCCTCCTTTCTAGAACGATATGACTTGTCCTCACTGTGAGGTACTAAGGGTCCCACAAAGGGTCCCTAGATCCTACAGCCCATTGAGCCCTTAGGGAGTCCCTGAATGGACATGAGGGGTTTTAAGTCATCTGTAATCACATGCACATGTTTTCATAGGTTTACAAATGAATTTTGTGGGGAGATGCTTCAGAGTTTTAAGTACAAGATTAAAAGTTTATGTGGTTTACGGCTCATTTCTCAAGAATAACCACCACATGAAGGAAAGAAAGATGGAACGAATGAAGGGAAGAAGGAAGGAAGGAGGTAGGGGAGGAAGAAAGAAAAAGATGGAAGAGATGAAGGACCGTGAACCATTCTGGAAGAAAAGATAAAGGGAGAGTTACTATATGAGTTTGTCCCCAGGGACAGACTTGGGGAGGTAATCGTTTGAGGTTAGTGCCTGATCATCACCAAATTATTATCATTACCTGTTGATTCATATTAAAGAAAATGATCTCTTACATGCAGGCTCATTTCTGTGGACCTATAGCATCACTCACCCTGACTCCCAAGCTTGCATGGGGAAAGGGAGTGAGACTTGAATAAAGTCTCCCTAATTCAGGATGCTTAATAGGGTCCTTACACAGAGTGTGCAGAGGTTTGCAAATGGAAGCCGAGAAAGGAGGTCACCAAGGAAAGGTGGAAAGCGGGACGCCAGGCCCAGCTTAATGGAATTCGTGGTATTGATCCAAGTGGCAAATGCATAGCATTGTAACGGTATTGAAAGCTTCACGCTGGGCAATGGCTCGGGAAAGGCCACAGCTGCTAATTTTCAAAAACATCAGGGTCTCGAAAGCTATTGGAGGCCTTTGGAAGACAAATAAATAGGAGCCTCTTTAATCACTGCTGTCCACAGCCAAGCTTCCATGAGGTCTTTCCATCCGCAAAAAGTGGGCCCTGGGAACGCACTCATGCTAGCGATGGTGTCGTGTCACAAGCTTGCAGATAGGACTATTGCCGTGTGCCTTGCACATGGTGAATAATTGGTCAATTTCAGATGCTAATGGTGATGACAACAGTCAGGAAAGTGCTGCAGTAATCAACCAGCTGTGCCCCTCTCAGGCCTGAAAGGCTGGGTCATTCTGGACAGCCATTTCCTCTGCTGGGCTATGCACCTACAATTCCTGGCCACAGAGGAATCACGCCCACCATCCCATGTTAAAGCAACGTTGAGGAACATTCTCTTCTAATACAGACACTGCCAAGCAAATCATGGGCATGCTGCTTCTACTGAGCTCTGAGCTCAGTATTTAAAGGAACATTTGCAAATAATGACTCACAGATTACTCTCTCCCAGGCTGGCCCACCTCCTGCTAGACCCCAGCCCCTCAAGGCCATGGGCAGTAGCCCTAACAACCTTGATGCTCCTTTCCTTCCTAAACCAACAACTGTGGTGAGAGATCACTAGGTCTGATAACAGTCCTCTTAGGGCTGAAAAGGCCTTCTCGCTCTCCTCCCATGTATCCATAACTGTCAGTTCTAATAGCTATTCCCAAACAGAACACCTAGTATGTAGGGTCTGAAGACAAGACTGATAGGGCTAACAACTCCCATGACCAAGGGTGTTTGGAAGTAATGCTCATGGCCTCAGAGGCTGACCTAGAAGCAGAGGGTTTGGTTAAGTAACAAGGAGACTGCAAGTTGTAGCATCTGGCAATCAAATGCAAACTTCACAGATGTCCATGAGGCTGGTAGACATGGATGCAAGGTGCAAGTATCGTGACAAAAGGAAAAAAAAAATCGGAGAACACTGGCTGTTTATAGCCATAGTGGTGATAATTATGTGTGAAAAGAAGTCACACACACACACACACACACACCTGGAAATGAAAGAAACTGAGGATGGAAATCTCACAGACGTGAGACTATATAAGTAAGAATAAAAGGAGAACGGAATAGAAAGATATTTTTGTAGGACAATAATACAAATTGCCCAGCCAGCCAGAAGCCATGGATGACATGTTTCTTATGCGGTAACTCAAACCATCACAGAAACATGCTGTTCCGGCAGTCAGAAACCACCAACATGTGGACATTTCCAGAGCACATCACCAGGTAAAGTCATAGGCTATAATCCCAGAGCACTTATATTTCTGGTCACTTTCTTCTGGGATACAGGAACTGGGAAATGATGGGGATACCAGATAGCACAAATCAATAAGAATTTGCCAGAGACAAGGTACCAATGGAAAAATCAGAAAAGGTACTGATGGGGGAAAGCGACTATGCCATCTTAATATTCATAATGTCTGGAGAACAAACCAGTGGGCTGTCAGTAGAGTATTCTGGTTTCTAAGAAGGATGCTATCAAAATATTTAGGTTAACCATAGACCTGAGCTGGAGACATAAGATGAAATTCCAAACAATTCTGTTAAAGCAAAAAATAAAAGAAGGCACTTGCTTTTTCTACACTGCTGCACAAGGAAGGAGATCTTTGCATAATTGAAGAAGATAAATAAAATTAGTAATGATAGAAAGAGTTGGCATACCTCAATGTTCAACTGGCTAAATTACAAAATGACAACTCTGGGGCTAATACCATCTTTTTGGAGATTAAAAAGTATAGAAACAGAACAGGCCAACTGCTTGGAACTTAAATGCTGTTATATCCAACATAGATAGGTGGCTCAGTGGTAAAGTGCCAAGGTAGGAGAAGCAGGTTCCATACCTGGGTTGGGAAGATCCCCTGGAAAAGGAAATGGTTACCCACTCCAGGAAATGGACGGAGGAGACCGGCAGACTACAGTCCATGGAGTCACAAACAGTTGGACACGACTTAACAACTAAGCAACAAAAGATAGGACTCCGCAGTTCTCTTATTTTTTTATTTATTAAAAGAACTTGGCTGTTTTCTTTTTTGTAAACTTTATTTATGTATTTGTCTGGCCCCACTATGCAGCATGGGGGGCCTTAATTCCTTGACCGGGGATTGAACCCACGCTCCCTGCATTAGAAGCATTGGGTCTTAACCTCCGGACCACCAGGGAATTTCCCAAAACCCTTTTAATTATCAGATTTTCTCTTTTCAATAAAAAAGAGTGATCTCTGTGCTGAAAATGGCAGACCTAATCATTTTAAGAGAGTTTGTGTCTCCCATACCTCCTAAGCAAAGGAGAGATTTATGGAGAGGAGTTTGTGACGTCTGTAACCATGATGGGAAATCTTCAAGGAATCTGGGGAATAGAAGGAATGTTGGAAAGCAGGCAGTGAGCATATGTGTTTGCAATTCTCAAACACGAAATTTTCTTTGGTGAATATAGAAATGATGTAGACTGTGTATCTGGAATTTTGTATGCTCTGGCTCAACTCAAGCAGAAGAAAGGTTTTAGCAGAGTATTAAAGGATCTTATCCTGTTAAATATTTTATCAGAGACTCGGATAAACATCGGATCTGTAGATGTTTCACATTGCAAAGTTAGGTGATGTTTTGAATGGATAAAACTGGGATCCAAAGAGATTTAAATAAGTGATACTGTGATGTCAATTCTCAGAAGATAATGTTTAATAGATAGTAAGCTTAAGGTCCCTAAATTTGGTACAAAATCTCATCTCATTCATGATGGATAAGTTTAATAGGAACATTGGAAACAAATAAATAACAATAAGGTGAAACTTAGACATAACTGATATCCAACATGTAACAGGAATAAAAAGGCTGATCTGTTTGCCAAAAAATTGTGATGAATTCTCAGGAGGAGAGAGAGGACAGCCCTCCTTCATACTGGTCACACCATGTGTGAAATGCCATGTTTTCCTTTTTCTTGGAGGGGGGGGTCATGTAACATGATACATCAATAAGTAGAGTACATTTAAAGAAAAATAGGGACTTCCTTGGCAGTCCAGTGATTAAAACTTCGCTTTCTAATGCAGGGGGTTTGGGTTTGATTTCTGTTTGAGGAGTTAAGTTCCCACATACCTCGTGGTCAAAAACAGAAAACAAAACCAGAAATAAAATATAAGACAGAAGCAACAAATTCAATAAAGACTTAAGAACGGTCCACTTCAAAAAAGTCTTTTAAAAACAGAAAAAGTAAAGGTTATGTTGGAGATAGTGTTTCAACTCAAACCACAGTGATAGTTACAGAAATTGGAGCTGTTTATGTGCTAAATACGGGGGAGCTCCTTTTTAAGTATTTGTGAAGCTCATATGAGAAATGGCTCTTTTTTAAATTCTGTGTGGTTTCAGGAGAAAAGACTCAGGCTGCTATCTCGGTCAGTTCAGCTGCTCAGTCGTGTCCGACTCTGTGACCCCATGAACTGCAGGACCCGGGACTGGCATGCCCTCCACTATCTCCTGGAGCCTGCTCAAACTCATGCCTGTTGAGTCGGGGATGCCATCCACCCATCTCATCCTCTGTCGTCCCCTTCTCCTCCTGCCTACAATCTTTCCCAGCCCCAGGGTCTTTTCCAATGAGTCAGTTCTTCGCATCAGGTGGCCAAAGTATTGGAGTTTCAGCTTCAGTGTCAGTCCTTCCAACGAAAATTCAGGGCTGATGACTGCTATGAATTCGTCATAAATTTGAGGAAATGATTTATTGACAGTCAGACATTTCCAGGGATGGAAGAGGTTAACAAGTGTCACCAGTCCCTGCCTCATTGAAAATGTTCAGAGACTTCTCACTGCTTGGCACAGATTTTGTGAAAGGCATTGCAGATGGATATCAATACATGTTAGTATTTTTTCCCAGTTCACGGTCCAAGAACTTCCTAGACAAATTTTACCCTCCACCAAGTTTCTTTCTCCTGAATTTCACTCCTCAGTACAAACAGGTGAAGCTTCTTTCTTTCTTTTTCCATCCTTCTCAGAACTTATTCTTCTTCATATTCAAAATTTCCATTAAAGAATTTAGATAATTTTCTACTACATAGTATGGTGGTTCTCAAACTTTTTAGTCTCATGATCCTTTACATTCATAAAAAATATTCAGATAGTGAGGGTTTTTTTTTTTTAATGTGGTTAATCTGTATCTATTATCTACAGTAAAAGATTATGTAAATCAGAGTTAAAATTAAATAATAATACTATTTGATACATATAATAATACTAAATGCAACACATAAAAACATAGATCTTTATGACAATGATTATGTTTTTGATGCAAAAACAATAGTGAGAAGCATGGTCTTATATTACATGTTTGCAAATCTCTGTAATACCAGACTTAATAGAACACAATAGGATTTTTTTATCTGCTTTCACATTAAATCACAAAATGTGTAGCTGGAAAAGCGAGGATAATTTTAACAGCTTTTTGTATAATTGTGGATATTTTTCTTTGCTGTAACACCAAAATTCAAGAAGTGTTAGTTTCTTAAAGGTTAGTTGCAATGTGGAATCTGAAACCATGTCAATGAATATTTTATAACATTACACTAAAATCCATGGGTCTGTCTTGCACTTTGAATACATTTTTTACCCGTGCCTGATTTAATAAGATCATGAGCTGTTCATTTAGAAAACATCTGGTTTGCTGACTCACGTAGTTCTTACAAATGTTGACACAGTTCATTATAAAACATCAAAAAAAGTTACATTCATTAGCATTGGGCATATGTCAGGATCCTGGTGAGTTTTCCAAAGTTTTGCTTTCTTTGGAATGCTCCAGTTTTACACTGGTAACACATACTGTCAGTTCTTTTCCTTGAAATGACAAGCTCACTTTATTACTGAAAAAAATATTCTGCCAGTTCTCAGACTTAGAGAATGAACTTATGGTTACCAGGGTGGAAGGGTAGGGGGGAAGGGACAGTTAGGGAGTTTGGGATGGACATGTACACACTGCTATGTTTAAAATGGATAACCAACAAGGACCTACTGTAGATCACAGGGAACTCTGCCCAATGTCATGTGGCAGCCTGGATGGGCGGGGAGATTTGGGGAGAATGGATACATGCAAGTGTATGGCTGAGTCCCTTTGCTGTCCACTTGAAACTATCACAACATGATTAATCAGTTATACCCTAATATAAAATAAAAAGTTTAAAAAATAAGACAGGAGTCTGCCAGAATATCTAAGTTTGAGCAATCATAATTTGTCCAACATTTTTTCAAGAAAAAAAAAAAAGGTATTTCATGGGAAAGACAGTTAGTTCAGCTCCCAATACAAACAAATGCACAATCACACTTCTTCAAAAAACATCTATCATTCTTCGATTATGTAGCTGAAGTGCTTTGTGTATACTTCCCGTTTGGTCCAATATAATATTAAAAAGAATTGTAATGAAAGATTAAGATCTAATAAAATTCATAATTTTTATTACTTCTTTAAGATCATTCTTATGTGAAACTGACTCTTTTTTCTCCCCCTTACCGTATGTGTGCATCTGACAGGGAAGAATACAGTGGCATACAGTTTTGGGCTGGCAGCATAATGCTTGTTAAGGTTCAAGCATTGCTTTTGACCTATTGACAATTGGTATTGGCACAAATGTCAACACAGTGAATAAGCCAAACAATGTCTTGGTCCTTTTATGAAAATAGCTTTGCTCTCATGAACTCTTGAGAAGATCCTAGGCACCCCCAGGGATCTATAGATCATGCTTTGAGAATCATTGCTATGACATAATATGGCTTGGAAATATTGTCTCAGATCATTTTTTAAAGAGTTTCCAGCCTTGTTATTCTGTTTCTGGAGCTGTGTCCCCTTCATTTTTCGTACACCTTACACTGGTCGTGTGACTTACACCTCTCATTTCAGAACACAAGTTTCCAGTTCCCAATCCTGTCCATGTCCTATCAAGTGTAACCTGTCTGTTACTTTGATTTGGGGAGGACAGAAGAGAAGGATTGGAAGAAAGGATAAGAAAAGAAGGCTCAGGTGAGTCTGCAATTGCTCATAAGAAGAGAAAGAGCAATGAGCGCAGATGGAGTAGGTGACTAGGACAAGCTTTGCTGCCTGCCCCAGGGCCATGGGAATAAGGCTCTTTCCTTAGAGCAGGGCAGGGCATCATTATTCCGTAAGGAGGAAGAAAGACTGTGCGTCAGCAGCTCCAAGAGACTACAGAACGCATATTCCTGGGCTGTAACTCGGAGTTCCTTAGTTACTGTGTCTTTGGGGGTGCAGGACAGGGGCCTAGGCAGGGGCAGTTTGCAAGGTTTCAGGTGATCTTGACGTGCATCTTGGTTGAAAATCATTGCCCTAAGGGGTAAGATGAGCACAAGTGTAACTAGATAATCAAAGATGAACCTGAAGGTGTTGGGTTTATCTGTTTGAATATTATTAAGTAAAAATGGATCATTCCTCTCCATGGCTTAGGGGGCAAGGTCAGGGCTTGGAAACGGTCCTGAGAGTAGGTAAGGGAGTACATTCAAGAATACAGTTTTGATCTGAGTTGGTCAGCAGAGGAAGAAATCTTCCAAACTCCAGGAGCTCTTTCTTTCATTGAACCTTTATTCAGTATCACTTCACTCTCCTGAAAGACAGAAGTAAATGACAACTAAGACTCTTAAAAAAAAAAAAAAAAGAGAGAGAGAAAGAAAGAAAGGAAAATGGCTTGAAGACCTATAGCTGTCCAGGAGAACATGTCTGAGTAGTAATTGCTACTTTCCTTTCATCGGTATAATTTGCAGTCACTCAAGTAAGAACACTTGAAGTGGAAAAATCTATTAATATTGAGGCTTGGGACTGGCTGGAAACACAATCTCTGCAAGTGTGGTATTATAGCTCCCATTTTCTGTATTGTAACTCTTACTCTGCTAAAGAGATTGCAAAGACCCTAGAAAAGCTTTCCATGTGATTTTTTACAAGTGACACAAAGTACCCTGTTCCTGAAAGGTACATGGGCCTAGTTTATTTTGGAAAGACTTAGGATAATGGGCTCTAGTGGGCAGAGCCTGATAGATCTAAACACAAAAGAGCCAGGACAATCATAATATTAGAAAAGCCCAAATCATCACCAGTCTCTTCAGATCGTAAGAGAGGCCCATAAAATCATGCATCTAGTTTTTCTGTTTCTTACAGAATTGTGCAGTTTGGACAATGGCCACTTGGATTCACACAGACACCCCATGATTGTTTTTGCAGTTTCAACCTTAAAGGAGATGATGCCTCTTTTCGAAAGTTGCAATTTAGCTATGCTGCCACCAGGGAGCGATAGCTTGCAACTTCAATGTGGTCCAAACTCATGAATGTTTTTCCTGAAATATAAGACAGTTAGTTGCTCTAGTCCAACACTTATTTATGTTAAAATATCCACTTCTCCGAATTATTTAAGTATTTTGTTAAAAGCGAAACTAAAATGTCGAGATAGACACTGCTCTGTGGACAGAGGAGCCTGGTGGCTACAGTCCATGGGGTCACAAACAGTTGGACAAGACATAGCCACTCAGCAATAAAAGCAACGTGTCCTACACACTGAGCCAGGGATAAGTAACATGGTATTTGCCTGGCGTCTGTCAAAGCACTTTCCAGATAGTAGCTCATTCAAAGATCTCAGTAACCCTGTGAGGTAGGCACCATTAATATATTTGGATAAAGAAACCATGGCACAGATATGTGAACTTATATGAATACGTTACAAAGCTAGTAAGTGATAGAATCATATTTATCTCAGACATTCTGTCTATAAAACCACAAATACTGATGAGGCTACTCTATGTCTATTTGAATTTTATTATTCTGATGGCTATTAGTTGTTTATCTTATAGGGTATCTAATCATAAAACTTTTATTTGGATTCATTGACTTGCTGATCTTCCCATGATAATATGTTTCATGGGATGTTAGAAGTAAAATATTACCCTTAAAAAAGATCCTTGGAACATTTGAAATGGGGGAACTACACTTTGAATACAGTTATACTAAGAAACCTAAGAGAATATACTAAACAATACGTGTGTTAAATATTATACTGGTACTCCATTGCATTGGTTGTCTATCAGTGAGAAATTGCTGGTGGCCTTGGTCATGTCACACATACACTTTCTCCTTTACATGGAGGCTATGTGAAAATGAGGATGCAAATACTTTTGGCTTCAGGTTTCCAACTTTCATGGGTCTCCACAAAACATACTAAGTCTTCCAAGGGACAAGAATTTCTCTCCTTGCTCTTTTCAACGGAGCCACTAGCTCCCTGCCAGCATTGGTCTCCCCGTTCTGATTCCTTAGGCTGCCATCCTACTGGTTTCTGTTTGGGGGAAGTTGCAAGCTTCCCTCTAGCTTTTGTCTGTTTTAAAGCCCATGCCTGCATGCGTGTTCAGTCCATTCAGTCGTGTCTGACTCTCTGTGACCCTATGGACTGTAGTCCACCAGGTTCCTCTGTCCATGGGATTCTCCAGGCAAGAAATCTGGAGTGGATTGCTATGCCCTCTTCAAGGGGATCTTCCTGACCCAAGAATTGAACTCATATCTCCTGCATTACCAATGGAATCTTTACCACTGAGTCATCAGGGAAGCTCGTTTTAAAGCGCTTTCTCTATCAAAGGCACAAATCACAAAATACTCTTCAGTTCAGTTCAGTTCAGTCGCTCAGTCGTGTCCGCTCTTTGCAACCCCATGAAGCGCAGCACGCCAGGCCTCCCTGTCCATCACCAACTCCCGGAGTTCACTCAGACTCACGTCCATCGCGTCAGTGATGCCATCCAGCCATCTCATCCTCTGTCATCCTTAGAAGTCCCTAGAAGGAAAAAAAAAAAAGGAAAATAATAATACAAATTTTTTAGTCTTTTGCTGGTGGTCCCCCCCCTTTTTTTTTTCTGTGTGTAATCTCTTTGCTTGTTTAGCTCATTCATTTTGAGGACTCTAGAGACCTTTCCTCCACCCTCTCCCTTGCCGGGACCTTTTTCATGATGCAATTCTTCAATTCCCTGAAACTATACCCCTATATTCCAGCATTGATGCAGAGTGTAATCTTTGCATCTCACTCTGAATCTTACTTTGACTCCCAGCTATCCCAGACTGAACTGAGCCTGGCAGCAAAGTCTCAGATGGCGCTGTGCCCTCCAGCCCAGGAGGAGAGATGGAAGCCCAGGGAAAGCTCTCTGTGAAAGTTTTTGGTTTTTAAATAATTGTGAAATAATGTAGCCACAATAACTCTTGCCTCCTGGGATTTATGCCCCTGGGCATTCCCAGCACACTGAACAGGGCTGGTCTTTTCAGCCTAGAGTATAGTATGGAGATGATGCTGTGGGACTTTCAAGGAGAGTCAGGCCAGTTCTCCTGGCTTCTGCCTTGCGCTCTCTGGACCACTCAGTCTGGAGGAATGGAGACAATGGCGCAGCCCCCTGAAAAGACCCACGTGGCAAAGAACGAGGCTTCCTATTCCAGCTGATCTGCAAACAAATCCTGCAGCCCTGTCAAGCATACCAGGTGACCATGGCCTCATGGGAGATGAAGTACTGCTCTTCAAAGCTGCTTCCAAATTCCCAGTGCTCAGAAATGATGCAAAAATTTTGAGATAATTGTTCGTGCAGCCACAGATGAGTGATATACATAGAGGTCTCCGTCAACAGCTGTGTGTTTGTTTGTTTGTTTCTGTTAAAAGCTGCTTGTCAACCCCTATGGTTAGTTTTCTGTATTCACAGAAGAATTTTCTGACTTCTCCCTTCTGGAAAAAGCTTGAATATAGTCTTTTTCTCAACCCCCAAATCCACCTCTCAGGTTTGCAGCTACTAGATTGATATGCATAGGATACTGAGATTACCCATCTAATAAGGTTTACTAAGTTGCCCCTAGCAGCAGCTTTATATGCTGACTTATTTTGATCAGTTTAGAGTGGCCACATCCTTGAAAAAATAGAGATAGTGAGAGTCTCAGCTACATAGTGGGAAGAACTTTCCTAGGTTTGTGTGGGGGGTGGGGGCGGTGGGTGTGGGTTAGTCACTCAGTCAAGTCCAACTCTTTACAACTTCATGGACTTTAGCCCACCAGGCTCCTCTGTCTGTGGAATTCCCCAGGCAAGAATACTGGAGTGGGTTGCCATTCCATTCTCCAGGGGATCAAACCTGAGTCTCCTGCACAGCAGGCAGATTCTTTACCTTCCAAGTCATGTCGGACATATCTGGATTTGAATCCTATGGCACCAAATATTAAACAATCTGTCCAAAGACTCAAAGATGACCTCAAACTAATTACATAACATGTCTGAGCTTCAGTTCTTCATCCACACAGTAGGGAGGATGGGGAGGCTGTTCATCTTATTTAGGGCTGGAAGAAAATGAAATGATAGACTTTAAAAAATAAATTTCAAAAAAATTATAGCACCATACAGATAATAGGCATTTAATAAATGATAGCCACCATTAATATTAAACAAAGACCTTGAACAACAGATTAAAAGTTGGAAAACTAACTTATTAGAGGTCAAAGATCCAAAAATGTTTCAGTATCTTTCATGCTGAGGCGGTGTGAGCCTAACTCAGACATTAGGAAGGAAGAGCTCCCTCGCACTGGAGAAAGGGCCTGGAGGATGCCCAGTATCTCAGCAGGGGAGATGAGGAGGGATGGCATTTGGGGTCTACAGAACAGCACGATCCAATCAGTCCATCCTAAAGGAAATCAGTCCTAAATATTCATTGGAAGGACTGATGCTGAAACTGAATCTCCAATACTTTGGCCACCTGTTGTGAAGAGCCGACTCATTGGAAAAGACCCTGATGCTGGGAACGATTGAAGACAGGAGGAGAAGGGGATGACAGAGGATGAGATGGTTGGATGGCATCACCGACTCGATGGACATGAGTCTGAATAAGCTCCAGGAGTTGGTGATGGACAGGGAAGCCTGGTGTGCTGCCGTCCATGGGGTCGCAAGGAGTCGTTCACGACTGAGCGACTGAACTGAACTGAACAGCATGAGCAAATTTAGGGAGATGGGACAGGGTCGCATGTTTGGGGATGAAGCAGGGACAGAATATAATTCAGGTGGGCAAGACCATGGGCAACAGAGAAAGCAGTAGATGGTAGGGGTTAGGGAGGACTGAAAAGCCCTTTGTGATACCTCTGGTTTACATTTCTCAACCTCAGCACTGCTGACATTCTGGGCTGGAAAAATCATGATTGCAGGGGGTTGTCTTGCTCATTGCAGCTTGCTTTGTAGCATCCTGGCTTCTATCCGCCACTAGCACTCACTCCTCACCAGTGCCCGTGTGTGTGCTCAGTTGCTAAGCCAAGACTTACTCTGGCTCTGTGAACCTGTGGATGATAGCCCGCCAGGCTTCTCTGTCCATGGGATTTCCTGTGCAAGAATACTTGCACATGGTTTGTCATTTCCATCCCCAAGGGAACTTTCTGACCCAGAGATCAAATCCAAGTCTCCTGTATTGTTAAGTGGATTCTTTACCGCTGAGCCCCCTAGGGAAGTCCCCATTCCCACCATTCCTGACAGTCAAAAATATTTCCAGACCTGGGGAGCAAAACTGCTCCTGATAGAGAACCACTGTCTCAGTCCAATGTTCTCTCCTTTACAATGAATATCACTGGAGCCCAGAGAGGGTGTACTCCTGGGCCAAGGACGCACAGCCTGAGGCTGCAGAGCACAGTCAAGATCCTTCCAGCACTTTATCTTTATCCTGACACTTGGAAAGCAGCCGCACTAACTGGAATAAATAAGAAACCATATCATTAAAAAGACTCGCGTCAGGAGCAAAACATAACATTTGGCTAGGTCTCTGATAGGGAGAGTCAGAGCTGCCCTCTTATTTGAGAAGCATTCACATGGGTATTAAATGTGTTAATACAAGAAAGTGTCCGACACAGTGTGGGGTGCCCGGAGAGTGACCAGAAATGATGCATTTTCTTCCTCTTCTGATAATAGTTTGGGCTTAATTCAGTGGGCCGTGGAGGAACTATAGGGTCCTTCTTATAGGCCAGTGACATTATCATAGTGGAAAAGTGACGAATTACCTGAAGCTCATGGCTCTTGCTTTATCCTGAGAAGGTGCCCTGTCTCTGGGGGACACATGCCTCCAGGGACTGGCATGATGCCGGCTCCGTAAGTGTCCTCAATTACCATTTCCACCCACCAAGGAGGCTACTCTCTCTAGAGAAGATCAGGACATAATGAGCCCAATGCCAGGAGTGATTAAAACAAACGACACTGCAGTCTCGAACGGTAGCTGGGCAGAGGGGAGGTGGCTGAAGTGATTGGCTCCTCTTAAAGGCAGCCCAATTTTGAATAATACAGCTGCTTCCCCGGTCGCTGCCTGAACGCAAACCTTTGGCAGCTGGTCACCCTTCAGTGCCTCTGGGATGGGGTCACCAAGGGCTGGAACACACTTTCTGAATTGAAGCAGCAGACTGTGAAATAGGAATTACTGACAGCTCTTAAGTATATCAAGAGAACAGCCCTATTCCTTAATACAGAGCCACTAATAGACATCTAGAAACCTATAAAACAGACAATTCCTCTATATCATCCTAGTTAAATCAATGTAGTTATATTACCCTCATCATTTTCCCTTTAACGTTTATTACATTTTGCCTCAGTAATTTATTTTTTCATATCCATCAGCCGATTAAAGACTTTATTCTGAAGATACACACATCCCTGTGACCTAGTTGAAACTGACCTAAACTGTTAAGTAAAGCAATTTGCTAGGGGAAGTTATTCTCTCTATTTCTCTCTCTTTACTTCTCTCTGTGTGTCTCGAGATTCCTCTAACACTTCCCGTTTTGAGGGGTCTGGTGGTGGAGAGATTAATGTTACAGTATATACAATGTTTGTTTGGATTTTTCTGTAACATCTTATGGGAAAGCTAGAAAGAACTTTGTGGCCAACCCAATATATGCTTACATTTTCTGTTTTTTCCTTTCTCAGTACTGAGACCACTTCTGAACCCCTCTGAATGTCTCTTTGTCAGCACCTCTCTTGACCTGCCTTTTTGTTTTTTCTCTTCCTTCTTCTCCTCCCCCTTTAAAGCTTCCTCTTGCTGAATGGCATGTGAGTTCCTGATCAGATGTTCAGGACTTCTGGGAAACATCAGCAGCTATAGGAACCAGGGGCTCCTCATCTTGAATCTTTCCTGCACATGCTATAGTAAGATGCCCCAGCTCACCTCTATCCTGGGAGCTTGCCCAGAACCCACCTCTTTTAAAGGTATTATTTAGACCAGCTCTTCCCAACCTTTTTAGCACCAGGGACCAGTTTCGTAGAAGAGCATGTTTCCATGTCCTAAATACCTTGGCCACCTGATGCGAAGAACTGACTCATTGGAAAAGACCCTGATGCTGGGAAATATTGAAGGTGGGAGGAGAAGTGAATGACAGAGGATGAGAGGGTTGGATGGCATCACCGACTCAATGGAAATGAGTTTGAGCAAGCTCTGGGAGTTGATGGTGGACAGGGAAGCCTGGCATGCTGCAGTCCATGGGGTCACAAAGAGTTGACATGACTGAGTGACTGAACGGAACTGAACTGATGTTTCCATGGGCCGGGCAGAGGAGCCAGTCTGGGGGTGAATCAAGCACATTACATTCACTGTGCATTTTGTTTCTCTTTATTTTTACATTAGCTCCACCTCAGATCATCAGCCATTAGATCCCAGAGGCCAGGGGCCCATGAATTTTCAGACCACCCACAAAATCTCGAGGTGCTGCAAATGCCCCATTTTCACTTTTTTGAGGTGAAACTTCCACTCTCAGCTAAAAAGGACACCGGTGTTCTCCTGGGAGACCAAACCATGAAGTTGTCATTCAGAACACCATAATGGATCACTAAGGTGTAAGAAAAAGCAGAACACAGGGGTCACAGAACTGCTTTTTGATGGAATGAGACTGTGACATCCACCTGTGAAGTTAGTTGAAGTAGAGGGCTCGGAGACCTGGGACATCAAGGAGAATCCTGAAGACTCTGACTTGGACACATGTTGAGAAAAAGAAAATTTACATGAAAACAGACAGCTTATTTCTCTGTGAAGGCAGAGTTTTCCTGAGCATTATGTCTTGTTTCTTAGACTCCCTTTAGCCACAGAATACTGTTTTGAATCAGACTGTCATGGACATGACCAACTTGTAAAACAGAAAAAAAAAAAAAAAAAAAAACTGGAGCCTCTCAGTACCTACCTGACGGAAGGTACAGGAACCCAAAAGGTCTTTGCAAAATATCCAAGCTGAAGATAAGTTTTTGAACCCTTCAAATCCTGGTTATTTTCCTCCATCTCTTATATGGAGAGGTTTCTGTTAAAATCTTAACCTCCTTTAGCAGAGCGAGAACGCAAATAAACATATTAGCATCGGGAGCTGTAACCTGTTACTGAACTTGGCTGGCTGAGAGTTTTTTCACACCCTGAACTCATTCAATGAGGCAACCTCTGATGTATCCTCCAAATTCATGCAGGCACCACGTCCAGAAATTTTGTGCCCAACGTGGAGTCTCATGTAAACTGTTGCATTTCTGCTTTGATCTTATAGCCCCTTTGTGTGTGATTTCACCACAGCACTTTGTGACACCCAACTGTGATCATCATTTTACATGTCTGTCTCCACCCTGGACCACGTGCTTCTGGAAATGAAGGGCAATAATTGTCTCGTTTGATTTGGTGTTTCTGGCCCACGTGCTTGGTTCATTGTTGCTTTTCAATGAAGTTTTGCTGAGAAAATAAGCAAATGAACAATGTTTGCCAATTGCACTTCATTCTACCATTTCAGATGGACATATCCTGAAAGCCCCCTCATAGACTCTATACACCATGTCCGCCATTTCTTTCTTTCTTTTTAATTAATTAGTTGAATAATGTGGGCCAGTTTTTAAAGTCTTTACTGATTTTGTTACAATATTGCTTTGGTTTTATGTTTTGGTTTTTTGGTCTCAAGGCAGGAGGGATCTTAGTTCCCTGGCCAGGGATCAAAACCACGTCCCCTGCTTTGGAATGTGGAGTCTTAAATGCTCGACCACCAATGAAGTTCTTAAACAACCGTTTCTTTTTAAATCACCATTCCTACTGCTAAACTACCCAGACTCTTCCTGCCGGATACCATGTCTCCTTCAGTCCTAGAATAAACACTTTGCTTTGTGATATTTGTCATCAATTTTCTCTGGCATTTGCCTATGTTCCAGCCGGGGCATGGGTGTGTGTAAACATCCCCTTGTCATATGCGTTTCTCGGTGATAGTCCTTTGCAACCGTTTAAACCATAATTACTTTGTGCCAGAGCTTTGCTGAGGTGAGATGAGGGTCTTTAATCCTTGCTTTGCACACGGGGAACAGGAGAGATGAAATGATTTAAAAGTAACCATGTCTCACTCAGATCAGTGTTGAGGACTGGTGAAGGGATTTTGTGCTTCCTAGAGGTACGCTTTTGCCTCCAGGTCCTGTCACCTCAAACAAATTATATATTTGTTCAGGGAAACCACATTCATAACATTTTGCTTGCATAGAAATCCCATCTATAGACAAAACTTCTCACAGTCAACCTAGATTCTACCATCCACATCCTCACCTCTCAAAGTCCTTTGGCTTTATTGTCCACGATTTTACCCCATAGGGGTGCAGAATTAATATGTAACTGGACACAACACTCCTCATTTGATCTTAATAGTAAGAAAATTAAGTGACTGTAACAGAAAACACACCCATATGTCCACAGAATCTGTTTCTCTTTTGACTGAAACCAAAATCAATCTCAAACCCTAACCCTGGCTGAAATCCAAAGAATGCAAAATTTCAGAACACTCACTAAATTCAGTTCAGTTCATATTTTAATCACTACCAGCAATTAAATGGTGTTAGGATTAGCCAGTTAATAGATTTCCCTAGTGGTGCAGTGATTAAGAATCTGCCCACCAATGCAGGGGACATAGATTCGATCCTTGGTCCAGGAAGATTCCAAAAGCTGCAGAGCAAAAAGCCCGGGAGCCACAACTACTGAAACCCATATGCCTACAGCCTGTGCTCCACAAGAGAAGCCACTGCAATGAGAAGTCCGCACACCACAGCGAAGAATAGCCCCCACTTGCTGCAACTAGAGAAAGCCCACGAACAGCAATGAAGACCCAGCACAACAAAAAATATAATAAAAATAAGTAATTTTAAAAAAAGATTAGCCAGTTAACAATATTAGCAGTTTAGCTTTGCCGGACAGGTACTCATCTTTTGCTGCTGCTGCTGCTGCTGCTAAGTCGCTTCAGTCGTGTCCGACTCTGTGTGACCCCACAGATGACAGCCTACTGGGCTCCGCCATCCCTGGGATTCTCCAGGCAAGAACACTGGAGTGGGTTGCCATTTCCTTCTCCAATGCATGAAAGTGAAAAGTCAAAGTGAAGTCGCTCAGTCGTGTCTGACTCAGCGACCCCATGGACTGCAGCCTACCAGGCTCCTCCGTCCATGGGAGTTTCCAGGCAAGAGTATTGGAGTGGGATGCCATTGCCTTCTCCACTCATCTTTTGAGATAACACATATTTCTAGTTATTTTCAAGTCTATGCTTGTATATTGGTATTCATGTCAGCCATTACAGATATGGATACTTGAGGAAAGCAATTAACAACCAGCTGCTTTAAGTCATTTCCTGAATAAAGAAGGATCAGTAAGTATGTATTCCTCAGTCCTGGTTTTCAGACATATCATGATATCTCCCACTAGTTCAATGGAGGTTTAAACAGTCTACCCTTGGAGCAATACTGACTAACATTGACTGAGTGTGTCCCCGTGTGTCAGGCAGAGATCTGCACATCATTGTACACACATAAACTCTATGTTCCTCATGACCACGTGAAGAAACTAAGAGAGAAGGGGAGAGTTTGCCCAAGGTCATACTGATGGTAAGAGAAAGATCTTGGATTGGAACCTAGAGAGTCTAGCTACAGAGTCCACATGTCAAAATCCTGGTGGCTCAGATGGTAAAGAATCTGCCAGCAATGTGGGAAATCCAGGTCCAGTGCCTGGGTCAGGAAGATTCCCTAGAGAAGGGAATGGCTACCCACTCCAGTATTCTAGCCTGGAGAACTCCATAGACAGAAGAGACTGATGGGATACAGTCCACGGGGTCGCAAAGAGTTGGACTAATACTTTCACACTGATGGCAAGAGAAAGAGCTTGGATTTGAACCTAGAGAGTCTGGCTATGGAGTCCACTTGTCAAAATAATTTGTAAAGCTAGTAGTTAGTTGCATCTCCTCTGACACATAGGATCAGTGGACTCCTGGGACTTTGCTCCTCAAAGAGTGGTTTACAGAGCAACCACATCAGGATCACCCAAGAGCTTGTTAGAAATACATCATCTTGATCCATCCGCAGACCTACCAAGTCCTACTCTCTGCTTTATCAACGTTCCCCAAGTGATCCAGACACACACTGGTGCTTGAAACTCTCTTTTAGGTCCCCTCTTGTTGTGCAACCGCATAGATGTGCTAAGAAGTCACGGAGGTCCATGGATATTTGGAGGGGCCTTTTTAAAACCACCACCCTTCTATGAACCCTGTGTGTTCATGCATAAACCTCCACACTTAAGCACAACGGATTTTGTGAATGACCCTAAAGCACATCGTGTTAGCAGATGGCCTTGAGGGAAAACATCTTTCAGTCACATATTCAGCTTCTGAGTTTCCACGCTTGTTTTTTAGACTCTGCCATTCATTAGTGAGAACAGGCATTGCCTGAGGATTCAGTTTGTTGAAAACACCAGGGTTTATTATTTAATAATATATGGCAAAAGGGTATCCACTTGATAAAACCGAAAAGGACGGGAATTAGGATGAGGAAATCCAAGGCTACGGAACTGGTGTGAACTCTACCTGGGTCTTAGATGTGCTAATGGTCCAGTGTCAGCTGCCCTTGACTATGTTGTTTTTG
This sequence comes from Cephalophus harveyi, assembly GCA_006410635.1. NCBI lineage: Eukaryota > Metazoa > Chordata > Mammalia > Artiodactyla > Bovidae > Cephalophus > Cephalophus harveyi. Next base: position 302,490 of record SJYT01041180.1, read on the forward strand.
TTGTTTAATCACTCAGTCGTGTTTGACTCTTTTTGACCCCACGGACTTCAGCCCGCCAGACTCATCTGTCTATGGGATTTTCCAAGCAACAATACTGGAGTGGGTTGCCATTTCCTCCTCCAAGGGATCTTCCTGATCCAAGGATCAAACCTGTGTCTCCTGAATTGGCAGGAGCCACAGGGAAGCTGAGCCACCAGGGAAGCCCACTGTTGACTCTAGGAAATAACGCGATGGCAAGTGACAAAGCTGGACTGTCTAAGGTTTTCCTCCTAACGTGTGAACAAGGTAATGATCCTGAATCTGTGTTGAAGCTTGCCTTTCTATTGCTAAATTATCTTTCTCTTTCGATGCGAACACTTCAATTAGGGAGAATCTTTAGAAATCATCAGCCCTCTTCCAGGGGTCTCTCAGAAACGGGAGGCCAAGTTCATCTGGCTCCAAACCCTGTGCTCTTTTCTCTTTGCCTTTCTACCACATATGAGAGAATTGCCTTTTCGTCCTTATGAAATTGCTGTTTATATCTCTTGAACCTCAGGCAAGGGCAACAAGAATGCACAACATAATAGAACAAAGCTGTGAGTTAAGAGTGGGGTGAAAACGAGAAAAAAGGAAATATACATGCTGTTAATTTTCCCTCCTTAGATTTAGAGATGGGGGTGAATTCCTAATACATTTTTTTACATCTCTTTGTGTAATTGAATTTACTGAAGATGGAAGAGATTTTTCTGATCACATGTTACAAATGAACAGTTTTACAGTTTTAGAAATGGACCTCCAAAGAAGATCAAGTGAGTGAGTGATAGTCACTCAGTCATGTCCTACTTTTTGCAATTCCATGGACTTGTAGCCTGCCAGGCTCCTCTCTCCATGGAATTCTCCAGGCAAGCATACTGAAGTTGCTTGCCATGCCTTCTCCAAAAGAAGATCAAATGACCTGCCAGACCAGTTTGTGGCAGAACCAAGCCCAGAATTCAAATCTTTTCATGCCCAAATAAAAACAACTATCCACTAGTCTGGACAAAAACTTCCATTTTGCCTCCAAGAAAATCATAAATCACTTCTCTAGCGACCCAGTACACTGGACAACAGACCAGTAACACTTAGTTGCATCTGTGATCATCTGTAAATATGCACAAAAGCTTTGCCTGCTCACCTTCATATTCCCTTTAGCTTATCTCCTGCCCAACTACCCACCACCTCTGAGCGCAGGATACTCTCAGGGTTCTGTGGCTTTCATTAGAGTTAGAAGGGGATTTAAAGATCATCAGTCCACGGATTTTCAAGCTGCATGCTTCAGAGGCTGAGGTTCCAAAGGCAAAGCTTTAAAGGACACTTCTCAGGTGTGAGGCTGGGTGAGTCACCCACTTCAACCAGATCATCTTCACTTCCATTGATATTACATACTGTGGTTCCGAATAAGATATTCTTTAAAACCTGTTCTAGTGCTTTAAAAATGGGATATAATGGGCCCTCGAAAGTCCCTTCATTTTCCCAATATTTTTCAGATAAGAAGTTTTGAGGTCCAGCCGAGTTTAAAAAACTCTCATAAGTTTCTGCAGCCCAATCCCAGTATGGATATGATGAGAAGCAATCACAGAGAACATATTTTCTCCACCAAAAAAAATTAGGACATGGGCTTTGACAAGACCAAATACACTTATGGGGACAACAGGACAGAATATTTGAAATTGAGACTGTCCCAGAAAACCCATAATATACGGTCACTCCAGAATAAGGCAAGAACATTTTCTGGCTCCCAGACTAGCTTGAGTGACTGGTGAATGAGCTATGGTGTAAAGTCACAGAGGGTGACCGCTACTTCTTCCCTGTTTTCTGCATTCTTTGATATATGATATCACCTGCTGAATTCTATTGATTTTAGTAATGCTTTCTGTATTAAGATTTATGCCCTAATGGCTCCTTTGGACTTCTTGGCTGGGCTCTCAACTTCTGGGATACATTGGGAGCTAGAGGCCAGGAGGAAATGATTCAGTAACTAACCCAACTTCTGATAAATCTAGTTTTTTTTTTTTTTAAAGTCCTTTGGTATAGCAGTAACTAGAGTTTTAGTGCCAATAGTTGTGGGCAGCTATTGATAATACATGTGTCCCTTAAATTTTGTAAGAGCTTCTAGATGTCACAGCAAAAGCAACCCAAGGAATGTATTCTATAAAATAAATGAATAAATACAATACAGAGAATGTATGGTATTGGCACCATATTCTATCAACCTGGATGGCTCCACTCAAAATACAGCACCATTGTGCATTAAAGATAATACTTATGTAATAACCCATCACATCCTTAAAGCCTGTCTCATCAGATGTGATGGCTGTCAAGCGGCAATGAGTCTGTGCAATAAAATCTTCTTGCGAATCTGGTACACAGGCCAGCTGAGGCAGTCATGAGCATCTGTTTTGTTGTGCAGAGTCTAAAGTGGTGGATCTTTCTTGTTAGAGAAGAGTTGCCTATTTCTTTTCTCGGAGTGTTTTCTGGTTTGTTTTCTTCTTTTAACTTTGTTTTACCTAGAAGAAAAAAACTTGTTTAAGGGACTATTCCATCAAAGCTCAAGTAAATGTCATTACTTCAGAAGCCTGTTTTTTTTTTTTCTGGCTGGTAGGAGCCAGTCCAATTCTTCTCAGCCTACCATTTTGCCAAGTCCTGCTTCTCCCAACTTAAGGATGCAGATAGAATCACCAACAGAATTAAGGATATTTAAAGAAAAGATCCAAAACTCCATCGATAAAAATCATTTTCCTTGGGGACATTAAGCCCACAGGATATGGTTTGGATGATGGAATCAGAAAACCAGAGCTGGCTTCGTGTTTCTGAAACTTTGTCTGATTCAATGCTCTGCTGTTGCCATCTTGAAATTCTAAAAAATTTAGGAACCAGAGACCTTGCATTTTTATTTACACTGGGCCCTGCAAATTAAATATCCAGCCCTGCAGAGAATGTCTTGGAATTCTACAGGACAAGTATCCTATTAAGTAACACTGGAATCACTCATTTTTCAGCTGTTCAATTTAAGTTGTGTTTATTACTTTTGAAGCTGAAGTTTTTGTTTAATGGTTTGTATTTTTTAATTAATTTATCTATTTATCTTAAAATTTTATTTATTTTTTTTATTTTTTGGCTGGAGCCATGCAGCATAAAGGATCATAGTTCCCGACCAGGGCTCAAAACCTTGCCCTTTACATTGGAAATGTGAAGTCTTAACCACTGGACAGCCAGGGAAATCCCTGTTGTATTTCTCCTTCTTTTCTAATTCTGCCCTAGAAATGCCCAAACCTTATCCTAACAAAGTATGACGCTGTTTTGAAGACAGAAATTTAAAAATTGAAAGGAAGGTGTTTCAGAAGACAGTGGATGGGAAAGTCAATGATATATTAAAAGTGTTGTCACATATAATTACAATAAAGCTATTGGAAAGAGATACTAATATAAAGGTATGTTGATCTGGGAAGATGAATTATAAATGGGATACTATATTTCTAATATAAAGTCTAGATTGTGCTTTCTACTAATAGGTTTATTTTTTTCAAATGAGATAGTGTAAAGCATTGCAGACTTTAAGTGATAATCTTAATAATCTTTATTGCTGGGAAAATAGACTGCTTGGTTTTTTAATGTTAAATTCCCACACTATTACTAGGCTTGGGGTTAATGATTTCAAATAGTTTATAAAAATAAGGGGTTACATATAAGAAATTGTAACCTTGATATAATCATTAAGGTGATTCTCTTTTCTATAATAAGGATTTTATCTCTCTCTCTTCCTTCTCCTATAAAGATATTGTTTCTCTCTTTTCTTTCCCTGTTCTTTGCTTCACCACACTTAAGATTTAGGTTTTAGGGAACTTTTTTAAGAGTTATTTTAGTGAAACACAATGTCACTTAAAATGAAAAATAAAGTTTGATATTTTAAGTACACGTCAAGAAGGCGACAGGCCACAATAACTATAGCAAAATATTTAAAAATTGGGATGCACTACTGGTATGTGTATCATTTACCACCTGTATATAAGGTATAGGGCTTCCCATGTGGCACTAGTGGTAAAGAATCTGCCTGCCAATGCAGGAGACATAAGAGATGCGGGTTTGACCCCTGGGTTGGAAAGATCCTCTAGATTTGGAAGGGACAACCCACTGCAGTATTCTTGCCTGGAAAATTCCATGAACAGAGAAGTCTGGTGGGCTGCAAACCATGGGGTCCCAAGAGCTGGTCTTGACTGAGCAGCTGGGCACACATTGTATTGGTTGACCTACTGTGTGGAGGATACTGAAATTATATTAACGAATCCCATCCTACTTATTCACAAGAATTCTATAAAGTGGGTATTATAGGGTTACACAGTTGTTTACCGGCAGAGATAACAGGCAAAGCAAATCCAAGATAGGCTGTCTCCAAAGCCCAGCATACATCCTTTCAACTTGCGCCTGTCACTCAAAACACATTACCTGTGTGACTAATACGTGCAGGCCTTTGTAATGGGCTCTGTGATGCTTGACGGCAATACGTCAGATGCGGGCCTTGACTTCCAGGAATGGAAAATCACGTGCATAAGATGAGGCGTGAGCAAGACGCCTGCAGTATGAAAAGAACATGATCAGTGTAATATGAATGCTGCAGACAGCAAATGCCTCTGTGGCATTATTTTATTGGAGAGATCTATATACGCCAGTTGGAACGTCTTTCTCAGAATTTCGCAGGACAGCATTGCATTCAGTCCTGGACTTCAGAGATGTCAGTTGCCAATATAATGCAACATTTCACACACCTGTGTCATATCATATCAAAAATAATTAGCCCAATGCTTTTATGGCATGGCTTATATCTTCCCATATTATAAAACGAAACACATTTCAGCAAATGTTCTTCTTCAATCAAGTATAATGCTTTGCAACTCTTGGGTCTAATATAAGTCTGGCTTATTTTACACTTTACACCATGGGAAATACCGGGAAGGAGTTGGGAAAGCAACAGAGATTATCTGCTAGTTTGCGAAACTCTGTAGCCTGGAGCAACCCCATTGTATTCAGTTAATGTCTGTGCTTGTACTGAGCTGGAACAAGACTTAAACTCCTCATGCTGTGTCCTTTCACTGCTGTCTTCATTCATTACAGCTGGGAAGGAGGACCAGCTAAGCTTTTGGAAGACTTCAAATTTCATTTGACTCTTAAAGGGAGGATGACGAGGGCTTAGGTAGACAAGGAGGAAGGTAAGTGAAGGCATTAAGAGAAATACAGCTTCAGAAAAGGACCACAGGGGAGGTTCCACCACTTTCACACAGGAGTTAATCATGGATTTATAGAGTGGATGACTGTAGCAGTGAGACAAAAATTAGAAAGTTAGATTAGCAATAATTTTTGGAACTTTAAATGATAAGGAATTTGGCATTGATTCATTTTTAGGCATGGGGAAATATTAATTTTTAAATTAGGGAATTGATAAGATGTGATCTGTCTCAGAGAGATATTAGCAACAGGTCAGAAAAATGAGGTTGGGACAATGCTTGGGACAGAGGATAGGGTTTCCCAAGTAAGAGTCGTCTGCCAAGTCTAGGTGAGTGATATGCACATCTTGTCTGGATCTATGGATGCTGTTAATGTGGAAACACCAAGCCTGGCAGTTGCTTCCACTAAACTTAGTGAAACTTGCCGGAACTTCCACTCAAGCTGGCTTCAGGAGAACTTAATGCAAAAGACGTCTACAGTAGCCTCCCTTTATATTCAGTTTTAGTTACCCACCATCAATCTCGGTCTGCAAATATTAAATGGAAAATTTCAGAAGTAAAGAATTCATAAGTTTTAAAGTGCATGTTGTTCTGTGTAGTGTGATGCACTCCCAGGCTGACCCTGCTCCGTCTCCAGAGGGGCATCCTCTAGTCCAGTACATTCCCTCATTAAGTCACCTAGTCACCATGCCCGCTGTCAGATAGACTTCCTCAGTGTCACAGGGCATCTGTTATTTTACTGCATAATGCCCCCAAAGTGTAAGAGTAGTGACGCTGGCAATTCTGAGACGCCAAAGAAAAGCTATAAAGTGCTTCCTTTAAGTGAAAGAGTGATAGTTCTCAACAAGAAAAGAAAAAAAAAAAAGTATGTTGAGGTTGCTAAGATCTGGGGTAAAGATGAATCTTCAATCTCTGAAACTGGGAAGAAGAAAAAGAAATGTAAGCTCATTTTGCTGTTGAACTTTAAACTGCAAAAGTTAGGTCCATAGAAAGTGATAAGTGTTTAGTTAAAATGGAAGAGGCATTAAGTTTATATAATAGGATATTTTGAGCTAGTGAGAGATCATGTTTACATAACTTCTACTGCAGGGGATCTTTATAATTTGTTATATTTTATTATTGTTGTTGTTAGTTTTTTACTGTGACTAATTTGTGAATTAAACTTTATCATAAGTAATGTATAGAAAAAACACATAGTGCATATATATATATATATGAAGCATCTATCTACACACACACACACACACACACACACACACATAGAGAGAGGAAGTTTGATATTATCTGTGGTTTCAGGCATCCACTTGGAATATGTTCCTCATGGATAAGGGGAATTTGTTAAAGTAATTTGCTACATGACTTGAGTACTGATATTAAGCACTGTAATTTGTCAGGTAAAGCATAGCCCAAGGAATTCAGATAACAATAACAGTAATTCAGTAATAACAGAATTCAGTAATAACAATAACAATGGCACTGCTAATTAATAGCTAAAATGTATGCTGTGTGTGCTCCATAGCATATTCCTATCTGTGCTGTTTTACCTGAAGTAGCTCATATAATCCTAAACTGAAGTTTATGAATCAAGTATCGTTTCTCTGTTTTACGTGGGAAAGCCAAGATTAAAAGTGGGTTTAACTCAAGTTCCTACCCCTGGCAAGTGGCAGCAGAGAGATCCAAATCTAGGCACACTGAAGAACAGGCTGTCCTGTAACACTGGTTGCACGCTCTCCAAGAGCTAAAGCATCCCACTGTGGATGATGGAACACACTCCTTTCAACATTCCTGGCTGGGGCACTTGGCCTGAATTACTAAGCTACATTGAACCTCAGTGTCACCATCTGTAAAATGTAAATAGTTAATAGTGATTTTGTAGGGATATTTTGAAAGCTAAAATTCATAATGTGTGCAAAACATTGGGCACGAAAAATATTTCAATTAGCTGAGGATGAGCTTTGAGAATCCAGGTGGTAAGCAGCACCCAGATCCTGCAACATTATCTTAGTTGATGGTTCACTCATTGCAGTCCACCAACGAGGTGCTGAGAAATGGGGAAATGAGGCAGCGCTGTGCCCAAGGCCTAAGAGAGGAGGCTCTTTGGGAAAATCCAGGCGTCATCCCATCAGTATATGTGCCTACAAGGTTTCCAGTCACAGAACTATCTCTACAGAAGTTCAGTTCTGTAGACTCATGCAGCCACAGGCAATGGCTGGGCACATTGAGGCAGAACTTTGTAAGCATGCAGTCATGTAGATGGGGCTTCCCAGGGGGCTCAGTGGTACATAATCCACCTGCCGATGCAGGAGATGCAGATTCGATCCCTGGGTTGGGAAGATTCCCTGGAGGAGGAAATGGCACCCTCCTCCAGTATTCTTGCCTGGGGAATCTCACGGGCAGAGGAGCCAGGCCTGCTGCAGGTCATGGGGTCACAAGAGAAACACAGCTTAACAACTAAATAACAACAAGCCATGCGGAATGCGGATACCCAGGGCTTTTCCAAGTCATAATAGATGCTGTGTTTACGTTGGCAAGATGAATTCCTGACTCCACCAGCCGGAGTACCGCAGGCAGGATTGTTGGACGTTTCTGACATTCTAAAGGCTTTGTTGAAGCCTGCAAAGAGTGAACAAAACAGATGAATGAAGGGCAGCTTTAAGAAACTATGGCCGGAGGCAGAGACTTCAGGGCATGTGGAAGGAGAGGAGAGTGATTTGTCTAGTTTAGGAAGCCAGGAATAAGGTATCTCCTGAAAGTCCCTGCTCTCAGGCCCGACACTGCCCTGATTTATGCTGCAAATCCACACATTTCCAGAGCACACACACACACACATAGAGACATACACACACACATGCACACAGAGACACACATACACACACACACACAGAGACACACATGGAGGAAGGCACATACGTACATTTAACAATGGACAGCTGTGCTTCAGAGAATGAGAATTGGCTCAAGCACTTGACAACCGATTCTGTAGAAGAAAAAGAATACAAACGATGGTGAAATATGACAAATAGATTTCATCACGTATCCACTTGGACCAGTGCCTGGATCTTGGCCTTCAGCAGGTTTCTGAGCCCTCATCCTGGAGTTTGAGATCATTTGCTGTCACCTTATCTATTCATTTGTCTGTTTATGTCTCTCTTTCCCAATAGAAGCTACACTCCCGAAAGACAGGGCATCATCTGTCTTTTCATTCCTGGATCCCCGGTATAGAGCACATTCTTGAGTGCCTGAGAAATAACCATTGAATGAATGAGTGAAAACATTCTTGGCAATATTTGGGTCACTGTTTTCTTTTATTCCAGAGTATTAAAAATAAAAAAGGGGCTTCCCTGGTGGCTCAGCAGTAAAGAATCTGCTTGCCAATACAGGAGATGTGGGTTTAATCCCTGGGTTGGGAAGATTCCCTGGAGAGGGAAATGGCTACCCACTCCATATTCTTGCCTGGAGAATTCCATGGACAGAGGAGCCTGGCAGGCTTCAGTCAATGGGTCTCAAAGAGTCAAACACAACTTAGCGACTAAACAACAAGAACAATTAATAATAATAATTTTTTAAAGTTCAAAGTTATAAAGTATAAACCTAAGCTTAGGTATAGTGAGTAAAGTCACTCAGTCCTGTCCAACTCTTTGCGACCCCATGGACTGTAGCCTACCAGACTCCTCCATCCATGGAATTTTCCGGGAAAGAATACTGGAGTGGGTGGCTATTCCTTCTCCAGGAGGTCTTCCCAACCCAGGGACTGAACACAGGTCTCCTGCATTGTAGACAGATGCTTTACCGACTGAGCCATCAGGGAAGCATCTCATGAGCCATCTTATCTCTATTCCTTCCCTTCCCACTTGAAAACAAAATAATTGTTCTATCAAGAGCCCCCTCAAAGGTTAGAATTTATTCTGTAGGCAAAGGAGATTTTAAAGGTTTTCAAGAAGGTGATTGACAAGGCAAATGGATTTCTATTTTAGAAAGATAACTCTGGAAGCAGTATGCAACATAGATTAGAATCTAAACAGACTGCAAGAACAGAATGCATTTAGAAAACTGTTCATCTGCAATAGCCATGCAAATTAGTACATATTGGTACAGGATAGTGTTGGTAGAATACTATGGGGAACTACAAAGCTATGTACAGTAGGGACAAATGCCTTCACTAATAATAATAACAACATTGCTGATAATGGTAATAATAATAGCACTGAAAAATAAAAATAATTAACATTTATTAAGTGTATATTCTCTGCCAGGGACTCTACTAAGATGTACAGTGAGTTGTCCAAGTTTGCACAGCTAACAATAAATGAAAGAGTTGGAATCCAGACATTTGATTCTAAGCTTGGATACCTACTCACCACGCTATGAACAAAATCTTAAAGTGTAATATCTGTAATTTATCTATGCAAATGTGTATTGTTTATGGAATGTACTTTGCTTTTAGGCTGTAAGCTTTGGTAGATTATAAACTTCTGGAAGGCAAAAGCAATGTTGTCTTTTTTGTTTGTTTGTTTGTTTTTAGCTCAAGGGCTTCCTTGATAGCTCAGGTGGTAAAGAATCTGCCTGCAATGCAGGAGACTCTGGTTCAACTCCTGGGTCAGGAAGATCCTCTGGAGAAGGGAAAGGAAACCCACTCCAGTATTCTTGGGCTTCCCTGGTGGCTCAGCTGGTAAAGAATTAATCTGCAACATCACTCATTATCAGAGAAATCCAAATCAAAACCACAATGAAGTACCATTTCACGCCAGTCAGAATGGCTGCGATCCAAAAGTCTACAAGTAATAAATGTTGGAGAGGGTGTGGAGAAAAGGGAACCCTCTTACACTGTTAATGGGAATGCAAACTAGTACAGCCACTATGGAGAACAGTGTGGAGATTCCTTAAAAAACTGGAAATAGAACTGCCTTATGACCCAGCAATCCCACTGCTGGGCATACACTCTGAGGAAACCAGAATTGAAAGAAACGTGTACCCCAATGTTCATTGCAGCACTGTTTGTAATAGCCAGGACATGGAAACAACCTAGATGTCCATCAGCAGACAATGGATAAGAAAGCTGTGGTTCATATACACAATGGAGTATTACTCAGCCATGAAAAAGAATACATTTGAATCAGTTCTAATGAGATAGATGAAACTGGAGCCGATTATACAGAGTGAAGTAAGCCAGAAAGAAAAACACCAATACAGTATACTAACACATATATATGGAATTTAGAAATATGGTAACGATAACCCTGTATGTGAGACAGCAAAAGAGACACAGATGTATAGAACAGACTTTTGGACTCTGTGGGAGAGGGAGAGGGTGGGATGATTTGGGAGAATGGCATTGAAACATGTATATCATATAAGAAACAAATCGCCAGTCTAGGTTCGATGAAGGATACAGGATGCTTGGGGCTGGTGCACTGGGATGACCCAGAGGGATGGTACAGGGAGGGAGGTGGGAGGGGGGTTCAAGATGGGGAACAGGTGTCCACCCGTGGCAGATTCATGTTGATGTATGGCAAAACCAATACAATATTATAAAGTAATTAGCCTCCAATTAAAATAAATAAATTTAAATTAAAAAAAAAATTCATCTGCAATGTAGGAGACCTGGGTTCGATCTCTAGGTTGGGAAGATCCCCTGGGGAATGGAATGGCTACCCACTCCAGTATTCCAGCCAGGAGAATTCCAGGTACCAAAGAGTCAGACACAACTGAGCAACTTTCACAGTTTTCCTAACTCATGTATACAAACGCAGCTACATAATGCGCACCTGTATTGTATTCATGTGTGTGCATACTTATACACTGATGTGTAAAAGGCAAAGGAGAAGAGGAAGGATATAGCCATTTGAATGCAGAGTTCCAAAGAACAACAAGGAGAGATAAGAAAGCCTTATTGGTGATCAATGCAAAGCAAGAGGAAAACAATAGAATGGGAAAGACTGGAGATCTTTTCAAGAAAATTAGAGATATCAAGGGAACATTTCATGCAAAGATGGGCACAATAAAGGACAGAAATGGTGTGGACCTAACAGAAGCAGAAGATATTAAGAAGAGGTGTCAAGAATACACAGAAGAACTATACAAAAAAGATTTTCATGACGCAAATAACCACAATGGTCTGATCACTCACCTACAGTCAGACATCCTGGAAGTCAAGTGGGCCTTAGGAAGCATCACTATGAACAAAGCTAGTGGAGGTAATGGAATTCCAGTTGAGCTATTTCAAATCCTAAAAGATGATACTGTGAAAGTGCCGCACTCAATATGCCAGCAAATTTGGAAAACTCAGCAGTGGCCACAGGACTGGAAAAGGTCAGTTTTCATCCTAATCCCAAAGAAAGGCAATGCCAAAGAATGTTCAAACTATTGCACAATGGCACTCATCTAGCAAAGTAATGCTCAAAATTCTCCAAGCCAGAGTTCAAAAGTATGTGAACCAAGAACTTGCAGATGTTCAAGCTGGATTTAGAAAAGCCAGGAACCAGATTGATCATTGACAATTGATCATTGCCAACATTTGTTGGATCATTGAAAATGCAAGAGATTTCCAGGAAAACATCTACTTCTGCTTTATTGACTATGCCAAAGCCTTTTATTGTGCAGATCACAAGAGACTCTGGAAAACTCTTAAAGATATGGGAATACCAGACCACCTGAACTGCCTCCTGAGAAATCTGTATGCAGGTCAAAAGCAATAGTTAGGACCAGACATGGAACAACAGACTGGTTCCAAGTCAGGAAAGGAGTAAATCAAGGCTGTATATTGTCACCCTGCTTATTTAACTTATATGCAGAGTTCAGTTCAGTTCAGTTCAGTAAGACGGACCTTAGTCGGCAAAGTAATGTCTCTGCTTTTGAAAATACTATCTAGGTTGGACATAACTTTTCTTCCAAGGAGTAAGCGTCTTTCAATTTCATGGCTGCAGTCACCATCTGCAGTGATTTTGTAGCCCCCCAAAATATGCAGAGTACATCATGAGAGATGCTGGGTTGGATGAAGCACAAGCTTGAATCAAGATTGCTGGGAGAAACATCAATAACCTCAGATACCCAGATGACACCACCCTTATAGCGGAAAGTGAAGAACTAAAAAGCCTCTTGATGAAAGTGAAAGAGGAAAGTGAAAAAGTTGGCTTAAACTCAACATTCAGAAAACTAAGATCATGGAATCTGGTCCCATCAGTTCATGGCATATAGATGGGGAAACAGTGGAAACAGTGTCAGACTTTATTTTTTGGGGCTTCCAAATCACTGCAGATGGTGATTGTAGCCAAGAAATTAAAAGATGCTTACTCCTTGGAAGGAAAGTTATGGCCAACCTAGACAGCATATTAAAAAGCAGAGACAGTACTTTGCCGACAAAGGTTCATCTAGTCAAAGCTATGGTTTTTCCAGTAGTCATGTATGGATGTGAGAGTTGGGCTGCAAAGAAAGCTGAGCACTGGAGAACTGATGCTTTTGAACTGTGGTTTTGGAGAAGACTCTTGAAAGTCCCTTGGATTGCAAAGAGATCAAACCAGCCCATCCTAAAGGAAATCAGTCCTGAATATTCTTTGGAAGGACTGATGCTGAAGCTGAAACCCCAATACTTTGGCCACCTGTTGCAAAGACCCGACTCATTGAAGACCCTGATTCTGGGAAAGATTGAAGGCAGGAGAAGAAGGGGACAACAGAGAATGAGATGGTTGGATGACATCACTGACTCAATGGACATGAGTTTGAGCAATCTCCAGGAGTTGGTGATGGACAGGGAAGCCTAGGGTGCTACAGTCCATGGGGTTTCAAAGAGTTGGACATGACTGAGCAATGGAACTGAACATACATGAGAAAATTGAAAGGTTATTCACTCAGTTGTGTCTGACTCTTTGCAACCCTATGGACTGTAACCCACCAGGCTCCTTCCTCTCTCCAAGGGATTCTGTAGGCAAGAACACTGGAGTGGGTAGCCATTTCTTTCTCTAGGGGATCTAACCCATGTATCTTACTCTCCTGCATTGGCAAGGGGGTTCTTTACCACTAGTGCCACCAGGAAGCCTGTGTGTGTGTATATATATACACACACACACAAACACACACACATATGGTTCAGCTGGGTGAATGAGCCTGACCCACAGTGGTCTGCATTTTAACAAAGAGCCATGGAGATGGACATCTTGTCCCAAAGCATACCCTTCTGATGTTCAGACTCTCCGGCAAGCAACAGAATTCTTTTGAGAGGTCATAGAGCCTTTCTTTATCCCTCCAATAGCAGGTTGAAAATCACACTGGTAACCCTCCAGCCTCTTTCCTGATCACAGTTCTTTGTACTTGGGTCGGGTGGGAGGTTTGCGGCTCTGAGAAGGACCAAGGGGATGATACTGGGCATTGCCAGGGCTCAGAGAAATCTTTAATATGTCCTCACAGTTAACTGTTTCTCTCTCTCTTTCCTTCCAACTTGCTGCTTTCTTTACACAGCAGTGGCTTTTCTCCCAACACTGCGTGAGGCTGCAGGAATAAAGGAGCTTAGGAGGAAAGGTGGGGTTTGGACAGGCCTTTCCATCAGGAGGGTGCTGGTTGGGATGGGAAGACAGTCGCCCTCGCTGACTGTGCCTGCAGAGGCCCTGTGCTTGGGCCAGCTCATGGCTGACCCCATCCCACCCATTTCTTACCTCCTGTCTGATCTTAACAAGGCTTCTTTCTGGACATTCAGAGATCAGCCCCATCAAAGCCTTGTTTGGAGATTTGCAGAGCTGGATGCTGGGGGCCTTGGGACTGTTCCGTTTGTGTGGCACGTGCAGTGCTTGGTGAGAGGCAATTAAGAGCTTGCAGACAGCTCCTGGGGTCCGTGGGTTCACAGAATTTTAGCCACAGAATTTTCATGCTAAGCAGATATTCAGGTTTGGATTTGCCTCAGGGATGGGTGTGGCGGGGCGATACCAGGGAATAGTCTATGAATCTCTGAATTTCCATGTTCCCAAATGCCTGAATGGTGGTATGCTGCTGCCGCTGCTAAGTCGCTTCAGTCGTGTCTGACTCTGTGCGACCCCAGAGACAGCAGCCCACCAGGCTCCTCCGTCTCTGGGATTCTCCAGGCAAGGATAGATGATACTAATGCCTGGAGAGCAGAAACATTACCTCCGAGTACAAACCCTCCCCGGGGCTTCCCAGGTATAGCAATGGTAGAGAGTCTTCCTGCCAATGCAGGAGACACAAGAGATGTGGGTTCAATCCCTGAGTCGGGAAAATCCCCTGGAGGCGGAAATGACAACCCACTCCAGTATTCTTGCCTGGAGAATCCCATGGACAGAGGAGCCTGGCGGGCTCCGGTCCACAGGGTTGCGAAGAGTCAGACATGACTGAGAACACAGCACAGCAACTCCCTTCTCTAAGGGAAACGTATCATTTAAAAGAGAAAACGATTTCTTCTCCATCTTCCCCAGGAGCAAAAGCAAAGGGATGGGGGTAAGATGAGGCAGAAGAAAAGATGACAGTGAGGTTCAGAGGCGTCCAAGAGGAGAGGACGGAGTTGGGGGAACACGGACTGGAGGCCCAGATGCTGCAGGAATGGGGGTGGAGGGTGACTGTCTGAAGATCTCCCTATAGGCAGGCAGCCTTTGCATGGAGGCTGCTCAGCCCGGGTACCACTGCTGGCCACCACCGTCTCAGCATCTGCTGGGGACAGGAGAGGGCTTCCCTCCCAGAGAGCACAGCCTCTCACAGGGATGACCCAGCAGCCATCTACATTACGAGACTCAGCCTGATCCCTGGCCATTCATCCCATTTGGAAAACTCTCTCACCATGGAAGCCCCAAGAGGAGGAAGGTGGCCATGGTCTCCTGGCAGAATTGAGGAAGGAAAGTATCTGCTTTTTCGTGGCTTAGCAAAACATTTATTATCTCACAGTTTCTGAACAACAAGGTCCTACCATATAGCACAGAGAACTGTATTCAGTAGCCTATGCTAAACCATAATGGAAAGAATATTAACAGAAAGAATGCATATGTCTTTATAACTGAATCACTTTGCCACACAACAGTGATAGATTAACACAACATTGTGGGTACTTCCCTGGGGGTCCAGTGGTTAAGACTCCACTTTCCAGGGCAGGGGGTTTGGGTTTGATCCCCGGTTAGGGAGCTAAGATCCCACAGAATGCATGTGCTGTTCACGTGTGACTCAATGTCACTCTTGTAGCAACAGAGCAATGGCTGCTGTCTCCGAATCTCCCAGCCCTCAAATCAGGACACAGTATTTGTTATATGATTTCACTATAATAAGGACATTTCAAACTGGGAGCATCCCGGTAATCCAGAACTTATGATTTGGCTTGCTGTCCTGAGGCAGAGGTTATTTTTGGACAGGATGTAGAAGAAATTCTATGAATTTCTAAACTGTTCAAGTGAAAATATATCTACCTTCTTCCACTGACATCTACCACCCACCCTAAAGTTGCTTGGAGTGGGGATTTTCTTCTCCAGGCTCCAATAGGCAGTGGATGGCTCCATGGGCTTGTATATCTAAGGTGGGGGTCAGACACGTGGTTCACAGCACAGATTTGTCCTGCAGAAAGGTTTCATTCTGGGTTGCTCCACACAGAGAAATAGTTATAGACATTTTAAAAAAATCAAAAGAAGACACGCAGACATCTGGGTCATTTGCTTCTTTTGGATTACAGGACGATCTAACAAAGGAGTCAGACACGTAGTTCACAGCACAGATTTGTCCTGCAGAAAGGTTTCATTCTGGGTTGCTCCACACAGAGAAATAGTTATAGACACTTTAAAAAAATCAAAAGAAGACACGCAGACATCTGGGTCATTTGCTTCTTTTGGATTACAGGACGATCTAACAACACTGAACCACGTAGTGAGCCCTGTTTCCTTGAGACCTGATGTCAGGCTCACTCATCCCTCAAGCCCCGCTGGCTCCTCCGACACAGAGGCAAGCAGGGTGGAAACTGCCCCGGGAACCATGCTTCCTGCTTCTCTGCTTTCCTCTCTCTGCCAGCTCTTTTCCTTCACGTTGCCATCAAGGTCTTTGCAAGTGTCATGGCCCTGTCTTAGAGCAGGAACCTCTGCTCTTGGTCCCTAGAAAAGGTTTGAGCCTGGACTTGAGTGCATAATCATGAGCCCAATCGGATAGTCCATGTCCCCACCTGGAAAATGTTTGGGAGCTTTCACTTTTGGAAATAATACCCCAGATTGCCTTTGAGTCTTTTCATCTGAAACTCCCTAGGTCTCAAACGTGACGGGTGCAGAGACAAGACTCATTAACCCTGTAATCTGAAGCTTTTAACTTGCCTGAGTGCTTTCCCTAGCTGTACTTTTAAATCGCACCGCACCTCCCAGATGAACTTGGAGCTACATCGATTGTTCTGTGTATCGCCCACTCATAGCTGCCCTTACATATTCTCCATTCCCCCCATCCCCACGCGTGCAAACACGTGATTTCTTACAGATTACTCAGCTCTAAAGAACAGAATTTGCTGAAAAATGTCTACCTTTAGAAGTGACTGTGACTTGGAATTATGCCAAATATATTTGATAATTAATTGTGTGACTTTTGACAAGTGACTTGCCTTGCTAGTACTTCTATTTTCTTGTATAAAATAAGACTGGATCTAGAACTACCTCTGCTTATTCACTCAAGTGATTCATTTAGGTAATATGTAGCAAACACCTCCCATGTCACAAAAGACTATCCTAGGGACAGAGTGTATAAAACATGAGAAGCATAAGGATATGCTCAGGCATCTTAAAGTCTGGAAGTAGAGACCTGGATCTTTATATCTATTTACGTTTTTGTTATGTATTTTTATTATTCATCATAATTTGTTATAAGGATTGACACATGTATAGTAAAGAAAATATATCCATCATATCCATAACATTTACAAGGCAGTGTGAAAAACACAAGGATAAATCTGCACAGAAAAATATGTGATCATTGAAAAGGAGCTCTTACAGGAAGCAGGGAGGCTTTCAGAGCTAAAGGTGAGTGTTGTGTGGGTCTTGAAGTATGAACAGAAATCCAGTGGGATAACAGGCTAAGGAGGTACCATGTGTGCATAAGGTGACGTTGCTCAGTCCTGTGTGCCTCTTGGCAAACCCATGGACCGTAGCCTACCAGGCTCCTCTATCCATGGAAATTTCCATGCAAGAGTACTGGAGTGTGTTGCCATTTCCTTCTCCAGGGGACCTTCCTGATCTGGGGATCAAACCCAGGTCTCCCACATTTCAGGCAGACGCTTTACCCTCTGAGCCACCAGGGAAACCCCATCCAGATGCATAAAAGTCAAAGTGGTTTGAGATGAAATGACTTTGAAGCTGGGCAGAAAGTATGAGAAGACAGGGCTCAAGATTCCATCAGAGAAGGGCTTATAGAGCTGGGTATTCCATGCTCAGCATTTTATTTTTACTTATTTTAAACATGCATTTATTGATTGATCTCGCTGTGCTGGGCCTTCATTGCTGCACTCGGGTTTTCTCTACCTGTGACAGAGGCTACTCTCTCATCATGGTGCGTGGGCTCTAGAGTTGGGGTCTGTAGTTGCAGTGCACCGGCTTAGTTGCCTCTCATGTGTAATCTTCCCGGACTAGGGACTGAACCCATGTCCCCTGTATTGGCAGAAGGATTTTTTAACCACTGGACCACCAGGGAAGTCCCATGCTCAGCCTTCTAAAAGTCATTCCATTGCAGTTCTTTACACATAAATATTGGATACTTATTTTTGCATATTTTTCTGGAACATTTTGGCATCGTTCTAGGAATAACTAGAGATCACTTATCCTCTTAAGGTTCATTTCAGAACCGAAATTTTTGAACAATTGAGCTGATAAGTGAAGCTGGTGCAGAACAAAGATAAATTATAGTTGGGTAGAGCTGCTACAAATGTCTGGGGTGTGAAAAATAAACACTCATCAGAAACAGGGGTGTGCCCACCTTATCCCAGATTAGGTAGGAAAACAGCCTAAAACAGCATGAAAGACACCAGTGATTTCAGTCGAGTGAGATTAACTGCCAGGCACCGCGCATCATTTCACATAAACTAGCCCTTCTTTCTTTGGAATCATTTAACAATTCCCCTCTCTTTCCGGGTGAATTTGATGCTCAGGGATTCTACCCACATGGTAGTTCCAAGGTGAGAAAGAGTTGGAAACTGTTTCTTTCCAGTTTCATCAAAGCAGATTCCACTGGGCGGCCCTGGTTCTGTTATTGCCAGAAGCTGCCCGTGGTCCCCTTTGGTTTTCTTTCTCTTGTCTGCACATCACTGTTTAGCTCTGAGGACGGACGTGGGGCTTACAGCTCGGTTCGGCGCCCTCTGCTGGCCAGACGTCTCCTCACACCAGTAAAGAGAGGCCGTTCGAGGGGGGCTCCTCTTGCAAGATTCTTCTACCGTTTCTTTTCATTTCTTGGCAATGCAGTATTGGAATTTTTTTAAAAAGGTTATTTAAAATCCAGCAGCTCTTCCTCTAGCAGATTATAATAATTTTAAAGCACCGCAGATTAAATTCGGGGCCTCCACTGGGTCCCTGGCCTTGGTATTAATTAACAAAGCTTGAAACGAGCTGTGATTAATTGTGAGTCCAGGAGTGCAACCCAGTTTGATGAATATGTTCAGATTGCAGGGAGAGAAACATTCAAACCGTTGCTTGAAGCAAGAGCCTCAGCAATAATAACCAGTTTAGTCTCAAAAACATGTCTTTGCCATACAAATTGCAGAGTGTATCATCCTGGGGGTGAAGTCAGCTGATGGTAGAATGGAAGAGTTCTGGAGCCGTCTGCATAGCATGCGCCTCCTGGGGCAGCTTTTAGTTCTTTCTTTCTATTTCTTTCTTCTTTCCCTTTTCTCTCTTCCTCTGTTTCTCTTTCCTTCTCCCTTTCTCATTCCCTTAATTTTCCTACATTTTCCTTTTCAAAATGATGAGACTTAAAAAATAGATTACATCAGGGTAAGAGGAAGAAATGGGCATGAGATGCAGGATTCAACAGAATGGAAGACCCGTTGACCATATTCAAAGACAAAGAAATCCATCCATGAGACATTTGTTCTTCCTTCATTCTCAGAATCATTGCAGAGATAGAAGTCCACTGGAGCTCAAGAATCTAGTGGGGAAAGATCACAGAATTTTGGAAGAGGCAAGATACGGCAATGAATATGTACTCTAATCCCTGGGTATGCATTAGGGCAAACTGTGATGTGTGTTGGCTACACCATATTTGTGCAACATCACAGAGATGCCTGGAGGGAAGGAGAACTGAGTCAGCCAGAGGGTCCTGAGAAAGATGGACTTGGACTTCAGAGATGTGAATTGAAGTCCTGGATCCAAGTAGCAGCAGGGCTGTCTTTATGAGTGTGTGACCTGGGTAGTCACACAGGCTGAGATGAGTTCCACACTTGGTCTGATGATCTGCCATTGCCACCTTGATTTCTCAGTATTGGTTTTTGTTTTGTTTTTAACAAGATACTCTGGATTTTCTCTTGCAAATAATGTGGTGATTCAGACAGTAAAAAATCCAACTGCCATGCAGGAGACGGGTTTGATCCCTGGGTTGGGAAGATCCCCTGGAGAAGGAAATGGCTACCGATCCCAGTATTTTTGCCTGGAGAATTCCATGGACAGATGAACCTGATGGGCTACAGACCATGGGGTCACGAAGAGTCAGACACGACTGGACAACTAACACTTTTCACTTTGCAAATTATGTAGCTGGTCCTATCTAGTTGTATTGGACCTTCAGCACATCACTCAATTTCTCAAAGTCTCAGTTTTCTTATCTGCAAAAGGATTATAGTCTTGCCAATGGCAGGATCATTAGGAGAGACACTTGGTAAATGATAAAGAGCTCTGCAAATATGTTGTTGTTGTTTAGCTGTTAAGTTGTATCCAATTCCTCTGTGAGTCCATGGACAGTATCCTGCCAGGCTCCTCTGTCCATGGGATTCTCCAGGCAACAATACTGGTGTGGGTTGCCCTTTCCTTCTCAGGGGATCTTCCCCATCCAGGGATCAAACCCACGTCTCCTGCGTTGGCAGGCGGATTCCTTACCACTGAACCACCAGGGAAGTCCTAACACAAATGTAGGGCATCGTTATTAGCTTTCCTGAGCTGCATCAGGTCTCACCTAGCAATGCCTTTCATGTGTTTCTGCCGGAAATTTATGGGCTGTTTTTATATTTTCACTCAAGGTGGAACTGTCCCTGATTCAACTTCACACTGTCTCTCCTCCGGAGCCCCTGCACCTTTCCAACTTAGGGTTTCTCTTTCTTCTGGAAACACAGCTCTCAAGGGGAAAAGAGTAAGAGGAGACAGTGATGATCAGAGGAACCTTTAAGGTATGAGAAATAATTACAGTTTAGGGTGAGGACTTCAGAAGGCCAAGCTGAGAATGATTTAAGGGCAGTTGTTAATAGCGGTTTTTCTGCTAGGTAGTCAGGCATGAAGGTCAAAAAGCCAAACTTCTGGCTATAGCTTTTATTTATCCAAGCATATTTGGAGAGTTAGCAGGTGGCCTTTAATAAAATAGGATGTAGGTGAATAAGCTTGCCTTGGAGGACTCTGCTCTCTTCTTCCTTCCTTTTCCCATCTCAGTGGAGTCCCACTGCTCAGCCATGGGGGTGCTCTGGGAGGGAGACCCCAGGAAGAAGTAATTATGCTGGAGACAATAGGCCAGCACCCCCAAACCCCGGGTCCTGTGGGGGTCCCTAAGATTCTCTTAAGGCTGAGATGAAGGAGTGGGAACTAGGATGGAGAAGTGGGTGAAGGATAGAGGGAATTTTAGAAAGATGGGGCAGGGACTCTGTTTATGAACTCAGTGCCAGCAGTCTGCGGAAAGGGAGGCCATCCCTTGAACATGGGATCAAGGCATCTTTTACCATCAATGCTGCCTGGAGAGGCAGAATTGCAGCAAGAAAAAGAGAAACAGTACAAACTTTATTTGGAAAAAAATGTGCCTGGAGGTCACTGTGAGACCCGAGAAATTATTTGCGATTACCCTGCCCCACCCAAACCCACTCATGCCTGCCATGCATAACTTCACTCTCGTGTCCAGCCTCTCAGCTGGGTCGGACTCTTTTTGACCCCATGGACTGTAGCCTGCCAGGCTCTTCTGCCCATGGGATTTCCCAGATAAGGATGCTGGGCTGGGTTGCTATTTCTTACTTCAGGGGATCTTTGCAACCCAGGAGTTGAATTTATGTCTCCTACATTGGCAGGCAGATTCTTTACCACTGAGCCACCTGTATACTTTCACTAGGAAGAAAACTTAGTGGATTCAATTTAAGCGGATTCAAAACAAATCAGTTTGTTTTGGATTTTGTTTGTGATGCTCAAATTTGTGCAGTTTTAGTACTTTTTTTTTGAGTTGCTTATACCTGAAATTTATTGGGTTTTTAATATAATATTTTTAAAGGTTTATTTTTTTACAGTAGGACTTTGTTGGTTATCTGTTTTAAATACAATAGTGTGTACAAGTCAATCCCAAACTCCTGATCTATCCCTCCCTCACGCATCCTTTCCCCTCTGGGAAACATAAGTTCGTTCTCTAAATCTGTGAGTCTGTTTCTCTTTTGGAAATAAGCTCATTTTTAAAAATTGGGTTTGATTGTGATGCTCAAATTAGTGTACTTTTAATCTTTGATTATCAGTTTAGGACTTACTAAACAACAGGAAGGAGCGGAATGGAAACTTTGGAAAGACACCGGTGGGTATGTTAGAAAATAAAAAATGTGATTTAAAAACCCAAAACAGAATAGAGTAAGAAGGATCAGGGTAAGGTGGTCAGGTAGATTTGCTAAGAAGATGATGTTTGAAAAAGAAAGTGAAAATTGTAAAACATGAGTGTATGCTAAGTTGTTTTAGTCCTGTCCGACTCTGACCCTATGGATTATGTAGCCCACCAGGCTCCTCTGTGCAGGGAATTCTCCAGGCAAGAATACTGGATCGGGTAGCTACTCCATTCTCCAGGGGATCTTCCTAACCCAAGCATCCAAACCAGGTCTCCTGCGTTGCAGACAGATGCCTTTCCATCTGAGCTCCCAGCTGTGCTGCGCTTAGTCACTCAGTCGTGTCAGACTCTTCGCAACCCCATGGACAGTAGCCCGCCTGGCTCCTCTGTCCATGGGATTCTCCAGGCAAGAATACTGGAGTGGGCTGCCATGCCCTCCTGCAGGGCATCTTCCTGACCCAGAGATCGAATCCATGTCTCTTATGTCTCCTGCTTTGGCAGAGGGATTTTTACCGCTAGTGCCAGCTGGGAAGCCCCAGGGAAGGAAATGGTTAGTAACAGATGAGGGCAGGCATTTTTTTTTTTTTTAAGTAGGGCTACATTCGGCCCTTTAATGTTGCCAAAGGAAAAGACATCAGAGAGGAGGAGAGGTGTGGGCTGTCAGACACAGAGGGCGTGGGGAAATGCCTCACCCAGGCCTGCGGCTGGCCCTCCTGCCTCAACAGCCCCAGAGATCTGTCCATCAGTTCTCCGCACATTTAGCTCACCTCGTCCAGCACGGGGAGGATGAAAGGGATCTGAGTCCGAGGGGAG
The DNA here is from genome assembly GCA_006410635.1 of Cephalophus harveyi. Classification (NCBI taxonomy): domain Eukaryota; kingdom Metazoa; phylum Chordata; class Mammalia; order Artiodactyla; family Bovidae; genus Cephalophus; species Cephalophus harveyi. Next base: position 325,244 of record SJYT01041180.1, read on the forward strand.
CCTGCTCTTCAAAAACACCTAGCGACAAACAGTCCTGGGAGGATGGCCACAGGAAATTCGGAGAAGACTGAATTATTCTGATTTACCTTCTCCTGTTAATTGGGTCCCTTTGCATCACAGGAGACTTTCGGGGGGAAAAAAAGTTCAGCTTATTTCTCTCCTTTCATGTGGAGTGTAGCTTTCTGAGATCTCATTCACTATTCCTTATGTATCCTTAAAGAAATGCTCTGGAGGGAAGACCTGTTTCTGGAAGGGGCGGGGCTCAGGTTGTCCAAGCACCGGATTAGAGGGAGGAGTAAATTCTCCCCTGACCTGAGACAGAAAATGCCCCCCACTCAACTTCTCTTCTGGATCCTTCTGATGGGAGTCTATCTGTACCAACAAGATTGCTGCAGATCTGGGTCTCCACAAAGACTTCTCAAAGAAAACTTACCTGGGGAGGCCTGTGGGGAATTTCAGGCTTGCCTCTAAATCTGAATAACTCAGTGACCAGACATAACTCTAATTTCAAAGTTGTGGATCTTATAATTCTGGAGGTTACTGAGTTAGCTGCTTCTGGAAAATAATAAATGTCCTGGATTTGAATGAGTGCATTCTATTGGCTCTGCACCTCCACTCAACAGCCTTCCTGCATCTTTTGCGTGGGGATAAGATCTTACTCACCTATGGTTCTCGGTCAGGGGGGAGAAGAAAAGGCATGAGTGAAGGAGTGGGCGTGCCTTAGGAATGCATTTGAGCCCCGCCTACTCTTGACTTTTCATTTTGTTGTTGCTATTGTTCTGTATGTTTCTGTCCTTGATTCTCTGGCCACTGAGGTTTGATAACTATTTGACAGAGTGAAAGAGAGAAATGAGTCCCAACCTTGAGGTTCATAGAGATAATCAAAAACTCCATGAGCTACTTTTACATTGTCAAATGTGAGAAACAAATATGTACTTGGGGAAATTGTTGTTGCTGTTGTTCTGTATGTTTCTGTCCTTGATTCTCTGGCCACTGAGGTTTGATAACTATTTGACAGAGTGAAAGAGAGAAATGAGTCCCAACCTTGAGGTTCATAGAGATAATCAAAAACTCCATGAGCTACTTTTACATTGTCAAATGTGAGAAACAAATATGTACTTGGGGAAGTGTCTTACATGGTAACTAAAATGCCTGAATCTTTTCTTTCTCTTGGAATAAAACCAGCCCAGGGTAGCAATTATCTGAAGCTGATCAGAAGCTGTGAGTGGCTTCCATGGCACTATCTTTATTTCTTTTTCCATCATATATCTTCTGATATATGATATTATTTACTTATCGATGGTGTTTATTGTATTTTTAGTCTCCCCTCACTAGAACATGAGCTCCATGGGGATATAGACATTTTTTTCTTGCTTTTTATTTAGCTTGAATTGGACTATAATTGCTTTACAATGTTAGTTTCTGCTATACAGCATCATGAATCAGCTATATGTACATACATGCCCCCTTTTAACCCTCCCACCGCCACAGCCCACCCCTCCAGGTCATCACAGAGCGCCGAGCTGAGCTCCCTGTGTTATGCAGCAGCTTCCCACTAGCTCTCTGCTTTACACGTGGTCATGTATACATGTCCGTGCTGCTCTCTCAATTTGTCCCCCTCCCTCTTTAACCTCCTGTGTCCAGAAGCTTGTCCTCTACGCCTGTGCCTCTATTTCTTCCCTGTGAATAGATTCATCAGTACCATTTTTCTAGATTCCATAGGTATGTGACAATGACCCTCTTACACTGTTGGTAGGAAGGTTAATTTGTACCACCACCGTGGAGAACAGTATGGCATTTCCTTTAAAAAAAAAACAAACAGCTAAGCATAGAGCTACCATGTGACAGTGAAATCCCACTCCTGGGCAGACTCCCTGGGAAAACAAGAATTTAAAAAGACACATGCATGCCAGTCTCCATTCCCACACTATTTACAATAGCCAGGATATGGAAACACCCTAGAAGCCTATGGACAGATGAACGAATAAAGATGTGGTACATATACACAAAGGACAGAGAAATTTTAATGTTTTGTTTGCCACTGTAACCCAAACAACTAAAAGAGTATAGGGAGGGCATTGTTTATTGTAGGAAATGAATGAATGAATATTTACAGAAAGTTTCTCTTCAAGTCAATAATTTGTTATAGAGTTCTTATTCTGTTCTACACCCCATTTAGTCACAGAATAGACACACAGACTATCAGGGGTTCTTCAAATGCACCAGCCTACCTAGATGAACTATACTGGATAACACGACCCAAATTAATTAAGATATCACACTCAGTCTTGTCCAACTCTTTGTGACCCCATGGACTATATACCCCAGCAGGCTCCTCTGTCCATTTGATTCTCCAGGCAAGAACACTGGAGTGGGTTGTTATTTCCTTCTCCAGGGGACCTTCCCAACCCAGGGACTGAACCTGGGTTGCCTACATTGCAGGTGGCTTCTTTACCCCCTGAGCCATCAGGAAAGTCTAGTGTGACCCAAGGAAGCCTTTAATGAAGGAGTGTAAGCTGGGTGATTGCAATTCTTTCACCGACTTCCTGGGCAGTGATCCTAGCTAAGGTGCCTATGTGTCCTGAAACTTACTTTCTGCATCGGTATGAATGATAATAATGCCAACTGGCTCTTCGAGAGACTAAAATGAAATATGCACCAAGCACCTTGCTTGTTGTCTGTCATTTAATATGCATTCAACAAACATTAATTCCTCTCTTCTTACTTTGATAGGCAATAAAAACCAAGGGGAAAACAAGCTATAAAGTAATGCGTTTTCCCAGCAACAGCTCCTAGGGGGTAAGCATTATTTCTTTTATGAATTCTTGGCAGCTTCTTTCTTCTGCGTACTTAAAGAAAATATATCATCACTAAAAATCACTTTTCAGGCCATTAACCTATCTTATTGGGACAAGTTAAAAATACCATTTGATTATTGAATTGCTGTAGCTATTTTTCATGTGTGTGTATGGAACCCCCTCCTTCAGCTAGGTCATAAAAGCTACCTTTGTCTTCCATAGTGCTTGATAAGTTTTGTACAGAAGCACATTCAATATATTTTGTACATGGGTTGTTTAGTGAAGATTCTCCACCATTTGGTTAAACATCCCACACTGTGCTTTCAGCAGAGATGCTCCCCCTTAGTTCCCATCCATTCAATCCATTAGACTTCTATGTGGCCCCCATCCTGGGAATTCCCAACGCAGCGCACACAGTGAAGTCAGAGTGGCTTGCTCTTCTGTGCCAACGGAATGCCTTGGTCCCTAGATTTGAGGCAGGAGGCACATGGGACCCCTCCTCACCCCAGGGTTAAGTGATTGGAGATTTATTCTCTATGGACTGAAACTTCAAGCAGGACAATTAAGGGAGAGGGCTGGGCCCCGCCCAGACCACATATTTCTCAAAGTCTGCAGATCTTCCCAACCACACATGCTCAGAAAAGGCTGATTGGAGGCCAAAGGGAATCATGTCGAGGGATGTTCTACCCAGACACCTCTTCGGTAGGATCCATCTTGGTTAAGAGATGCATGGGCACACATGGGAGGATCCTGAGGGATACAAAATATGGACTGTGAATCAGGCAAATCAAAATGATTGGCCAAAGGAAATCCAGAAGAAATGCTCCATAAAAGAAACTCAAACTACCACGAGGGCACAACTCAGGGAGTCTCCTCTGAATCAGCCCACGTGCCTATCCACACATATCGTACTCTTTTCCTCTCAGTAAATACTTTATTTGCTTCACTACTTTCTGCCTTTGCGGGTATTCTTTTCTGCAAAGCTGAAGGGCCGGGGCCCTTGTCACTGACCACTGGTCTAGTGGCCAGGATCTGGTGCTCTCACGACCGTGACTCATCCTGTCTCTGGCTTGGAATGCAAGCCATCTCCAAGCCGTTGCAGACCGAGGCCACCCGAGATCATATCCACTGCCACCATATTTCTGGGGAAGCTCGTTGGGAGCTGGTGCCAAAGGATTGTCAGTGTATCTGGGCATCCTCCCAAATTCTAAACACAACTTGAAAAACATTAGGCTCTTCTGGGGATACAATTGACTAGATGACATTAAGCAAGCTGCCTGAGTGTTGATGACTAAATGCAGCCTCAAGGTTGCAGATCGAACATAAAAAAGAAAATTCATGAAGGTAACAACTTAGACACTAAGTCAGTTTTTCTCAAGTGTTGTCTGAGCCCCAGGTTCAAAAGACTCATCAGAGAGTTTTTAAAAGAAAAATTCATAGGTGAGACCTAAACCTTCTGAATCAAGATTCTTGTATTTAAGCAAAACAAAGACAATAACAAAAAACCTCCCAGATCTTGGAGCAGCTGATCTCCTCCATCAACAAGAGAGCTACTCATTGTGTACTTCCTGTTGGCCAAAGGTGTAACACATCAGAGCATTCTGTATGCTAATTTCTTCTGCATACAGCTTATACTTTTAATTAGATGGAAAATTGTGTCTTTGCGTGTCTCTGCCCCTCAATTTTCTTAGATTTTTTTTTAAATGTGGACCATTTTTAAAGTCTTTATTGAATGTATTGCAATATTGCTTCTATTTTATATTTTTGGTTTTTCTGGCCATAAGGCATGTGGGATCTTAGCTTTTCAACCAGGAATAGAACCTGTACCCTCCACATTGGGAGCTCTAACCACTCAGCAACCAGAGAAGTTGTCTCCCCACCCTTCTTTGTGAATGGCTTCTTCACTGTATATAAACTCTTGTTTATCATCACAGGGTTCTGTTCATCTCTCCTTTCCTAGCTGTCTTAGAGTGAATGTCCCCCTCCATCACATTCCCATTTGTATTTCTTTCCATTTCTGCACTTATCAAAATATTTGAAATGACTTGCTTGTCTATGTCTTTCCTTACTGAACAGCTCTTCCAAGGGAGGGATAATGTCGTTTTCATTCTGTCTTCTCCAGCATCAAGCACATTTAAACACAATTTAAATGAATCAATTGATAAATAAATGAATTCTTGGATAAATGTTTAATTAATTAGGAAAATAATTATTTTTTCTCGAGAGGAAAGGGCTCCAAGAAAAGCACGGGGCGATTATGCATACCGCGGCTTTCTCCCCGCTGTTTCTGTCTTCACCCGCCCACGCACCGGCGGAACACCCGCACTGTAGGCAAAGCAGAGCAGGGTCAGAGAAGTTGCGCCAATCCCAAATCAGAAAATTTGCCTTCTGTCTGTGAGCTAGAGCTTGTTACCTGGGGAACCAGATTTATCTCTGTGTCCTCAATACAGTACATCTCAATGAGGGCACTTTTAATAACCAATTGATGTGTAATTGCCTGTATAAATTATGTATCTCTTGTCCAGCTCCAGCTCTGAGGCACTGAGTGAATTACAGAGAAAAGCTCCTCTCAGAATTATTATGTGCTGGTCAGATGCAATTGCAGAATCCTCCAGAGACTTTCAGAGGGGGCCCAATTCACTTATTTGAGCTTTTCAGGCATCCTTTGAAGAGAAGAGATGAGAAAAGGAAAACAATTGTTAGACTCCACAAACTCATGTGACTAGAGAAACAGAAATACAAAATTGTCAAAATTTTACCCCAGAAAGATCTCTGAGGTCACAGAGTTTAAATTCCTAACAGTCCAATCACCTGAATAAAAGATGTGTGAAGGGCATGTTTGGCCTCAGTTTGAGTATCTCCAGAGGTGTGAGGTAGGTTGTGTTGTGGAAAAAGCAGTATTTGTGCGTGCTAAGTCACTTCAGTCATATCCGATTCTCTGTGACCCCGTGGACTGTAGCCCACCAAGCTCCTCTGTCCATGGGACTTTTTAGGCAAGAGTACTAGAATGGGTTGCCATGTCCTTCTCCAGGGCATTTGCCTGACCCAGGAGTTGAACCTGCACCTCCTGCATTGACAGGTGGACTCTTTACCTCTGAGCCTCAAGATAAGCAGAGATAATCAATTTCAGAGCTTTGGGGTCTGTCTGCCATGGAGATGCCGAGTCTAGCAGAGATAATGTCCCCACCATCTCTCCACAGAAGATGGCTTAGCATAAACCCTAGGCAATTTGAGGAATGTGGGCAAGGCCCAAAGGAGTCTTTAGTACCAGGAGATGAAGCAGGTCTGGTCAGCAAGGGGGGGCCAGAAGGTTCTGACCAAGTCAAGAGAAAAATCCATCAATCACCATCCCTAGTCTATCTCCAAATGAGAATGTCAAGGTGTGGCTCGGTTAAGTGACTCACTTAAGACTGTACATATGATACGTGGTGAAGCCAGAACTCAATGCTAGATCAAGGCTTCTCATTGGAGGCTGGGTGAGATCTTCTGGGGTGTGTACTCCACAGGTTCAAAGCCATCAATTTGTTTATCACGCAGCACATTCTCTGACTTGCTCAGGGGGTCATCAAGCAAATAAGCAGGCACTCTGGGTCACTAGGACATTGGGTAGATTCTCTGAACTTCTTTTCTGCTCTCTGAGAAGTGAAACTGAGTGGAAGCATATCCTTTTGGCCAAAAAACCTATTTTATTTATATCTTAGTGTGTGTGGCTCTGTGCTGAATGGTATAGGTCATGTGCCTTAAACACAGTCTGTGCTCCCCAAGAACTCAGAGATAATAAATAGCCAGTGTCACAGACACTTACCGGTACAGATAAAGCATGAACTGAAAAAAAATCCATGTATTCTAGGATAATGCATGTATCAAAACTATAATGTGTAGTAAGTTGGAGTGGATGAGAAGAGTCTGACCACAAGGGGGCACAGTAGGGGGCTTCGCTAGTGGCTGACAGTAAAGAATCTGCCTGCAACATGGGAAAACTGGGTTGGATCCCTGGGTTGGCAAGAGCCCCTGGAGGAGGGCATGGGAACCCACTCCAGTATTCTTGCCTGGAGTATCCCAGGGGCTGAGGAGCCTGGTGGACTATAGTATATGGGGTTGCAAAGCATCAAACATGACAGAGTGACTAAGTACAACACAAGGAATGGAGACTTTGGAGGCAAAGTTTGAAGCTGCCACTGGCTATGTGACCTAGGATACTTACTTCATCTCACTAAGCCTCAACTTCCTCATCTATAAACGGAAACACTTTTAGGGCCTCAAATGGTTGTTTTAAAGATTAAATGAGTGAATGCACATCAAATATCTAGCACAAGTTCCAGCAGAGAGTGGTTACCTGGGAACGGTTGAGTATTGCTGTTGTTCTGACTGGCATGATTTCTTAGTATAGCCCATAGTACGGTCCTGAAAAGACCACTCTCCTTCCTTGACCTATGAGGAGGAGAAACTGCAAAGAGCGCCTACGTTTTCTCCCAGACTGCTCCAAGGAAGAACTGATGTAGAAGCATCTCATAGACTTGATGCCTAGACTCACTTCTTGGGCGTTTAGTATGGAGAGTCATCTCTCCATCCCCATGGTCTCAAGTGAGCAAATCCTAGCCACTGGTTGACTGTGATTCTCTGGGAGGCTCTTAACCCTGCGCGTGGGGCGGGGCTGTCCACTTCTATCGTAAGTTCCCTCCCGACCTCCCATCACCTCCCCAGAAAGGAGGATCTTCAACTTTCCTCTACAGGATATCTTGCTTTGTTTGAAATCATCTTGAAATAATGTTCTCATTTAAATCTAATCCTTTTTTTAAAAAGCTCCTAATGCAGGCTCAAAGAATTAGCAACAAGGGATAATTTATTATGTCATGTTTCGATACATTAATAATATAATTTTATACCTAGTTAAATTGAAAGCAAACTGAATTCAGTCTCAGCTTAATTACAGTCATTCTAACTCTCTGAAGTTCATGTTTTATCCTAATTATCAAGTATTCTGATGTGAATAAATAGATAATTCCAGGGGCTCTCCTCTACTTTCACACCTCAGGTAGAAACTGCCTTTTTTCTTCAATGGCCCTGAAAGGTGAACGGCTGTCAAAGGAATTCACTTTTTATTTTCTTGGTAACTTGCTGAGACCTTGGCTCTTAACCTGAGTGCCCTAGATACAATGAGAATCACCAGGAATTGTAAAGTGAGCTGAGATATGTAAGTATAGGTGTGTAAGTGCCTTGGGAGGGTCCCCATAAAACCAAATTCAGAACAGAGTGGATAAGGGGCTGGTAAATCACCTAGGATGATAAAAGAGCTGATCAGAGACTCAGAGACCCTGTCTTCTTGAATTAATTAATTATACTCTTGTGCTATTTCCTGGCAACTGAAATCTTTAAGGGACTTAAAGATGAAATCTAGTATTACCACAGAGGCTGGTTGAGTTCTTTTTTTCCTCTACCCTGATACCTTCTGAATAGATGATGATGACTACTAATAGCTTCTATTAATTGCACATCTATTATTTTCAGGAATTTTGCATACAGTATCAATAATTCTCATAAAAATTCTTTATAGTGTGTGATACAGGTCCCATTTTGGTAGGAGAAATCAAACACCACAAAGTGAAAGTGAAAGTTGCTCAGTTGTGTCTGACTTTGTGAACCCATGGAGTATACAGTCCATGGAATTCTCCAGGCAAGAATGCTGGAGTGGGTAGCCTTTCCCTTCTCCAGGGGATCTTCCCAACACAGGGATCGAATCCAGGTCTCCCATGTTGCAGGCGATTCTTTCTCGGCTGACCCACAAGGGAAGCCCAAGTGTGTGCAGTCTATACCTTCTCCAGCGGATCTTCCCAACCTAGGAGTCGAACCAGGGTCTTCTGCATTACAGGTGGATTCTTAACCAAATGAGCTATCAGAGAAGCTCAAACACCATAAAACTGATTACAAATGTCCTATGATTTTATACCTCATAAGCCATGGTTTTGGAATTCAAACCTGCAAGATTCAACTTTTCCTTACTTCTCAATTTGGTCCAAATCTGTGAAGCAACATCCCAGGGGAAACAAGTTGATGGCACTCAGAGATACTGCTCCTTCCAAGGAGCTGGAGTGGCAGCTGAGGGTGGAGGATGCAGACGGAGGCGGCAGGCTATTTTCAAAAACAGCCCTTGTTCAGAAGATGATGGCTCCTGTCCACACAAACCTCCACATCCCAAGTGGGATTTTCTGCAGACAGCTGAGCCAAGAGGGAGCCACTCACCAAGAGTCTTCTGACTGTAGAGGGCAGCTTGGCTTTGAGAAGGAAAGGCTAAAGTATTTTTGAGCAGAATTGGCCAACTTTCTGTAAAAGGCCAGGTAGCAGATATTTTAGGCTTAGTAAGCCAGATGGTCCCTCACAGCTGCTCAAGTCGGTGGTTTCTGAGAAAGCAGACAGGCATGATGTGCCAACAACTGGGTGTGCCGTGTCGTGAGAAAACTTTACTGAAATTTGAATTTCATGTGATTTTCATGTATCACAATACATTACTCATTTGACTTTACCCTCTAATTTTTAAATGCAAAAACTATTATTTGTTTATGGCCATTCTTAGCAAGACTGAGATTTGGCCTGTGGGCTGTAGTATGCCATCTTCCGTTTTAGAGATTCACAATACTTTAAATTACCAATTCATTTATAATAACAACTAACAATTTTTGAGTAGGTGTTACAGACCAGGGATTGTGCTGTGTACTTTATTTTTCTAGGTTAGGATCGTTATTATTTTTAATCATAAAATAACATACCTATTAAATATATACTATATATAAACATATGAAAAAACTGTAACTGCTAATATTAATATGCAGAAATGGGTTACCAACATCGCCTTAAAAAGTGTAAATATTGCCGATACCTTTGGACCTCTGCCCCATATTATAACATCTCCATTTTAGCAAGAGATACATTTTGTCTCCAAGTATTTTTTTCCTTTAATGATGGAACACAAGTACAGAAAAACAAAGCATATGTATAGTTGAATTACATGAATATAAAACTGATACCTGTCTTTATTCCTTGAACAGAGAAATAGATAAAACGAAAGTATCACAAGCAACTTGCCCCTTATGCTTCTCCATGAGCCCAATTCCTGCCTCCACTCCTGGATTTAGTGATAATCATTTCCTGCTTCTCTCTTAAAATCTTGTTCCACATCTTGGAGGAGACCATCGAGCAAACAGGACCCTCAAGCTGTTCCCCAGAAGCGGGAGGCTCCTTGCCCATTCCCTGTCCTTGGAATGTAGTCTTTGCCCTTGTAAACATGGGCATGATCCTGAGTGAGCATCTGGATGGTGTGTATCACTGAATTCAGGTAAGGTGTCTATATGAACTTCTATGGTTCTGGCAGGAGATCTATGCATCTTCTGGCCACCCCAGACAAGCCTTGTAGGTAAGATCCCTTGCTTATTCAATCTGCCATCTGCCGGTCTAGAGTGGCTGACTCTTCCATTACTCTGCCCTCCATGTAAGGGGCCAGTTACAGATTTCACCAGGGACCCTTCTGTTTCTGCAAACCAGCCCACCTGTGTATGCATCCATTAAAAAAAAAACAATGTATCTGTCTAGCTATCAATCACCTGTTCTTTATGCTATATTATTGAAATCACGTTATATGTATTATTTTGGCTCTGACTTCTTTCATGGAGTTCATGGTATCCCAAGAGGTTTTCATTTCTGGCAATTTGGTGGTAACTCATGGTGGTAACTCATTGTGGTTTACATTTCTCCATTACTAATTAATTAAGCAGTTCCCCCCCCCCACATATTTATTAGTCATTTGGATTTCTGCTTTTGTGAAGTGCCTGTTCACATCTTTCATTTATTTCCCTTTGTAACTTTTCTTTTGTCCTGAATGCATGCTCTTTGTCAGTTGTATAAATTATGAAGGTATTTTTTTTGTACATTGTTTTTTTTTTTTCACTTTATGCTGTCTTTTGATGAACAAAAGTCTTTGACATAATGCAACTTATAGTCAATGCTGCTTCTTGAAATTATTTATCTAAGAAATGGTAGAACTTTATTACAAGATATTTTCCTGTATTATCGTTTAAGATATTTGTAATTTTTATTTCTGGATTTTAAGAATTCTCCACTTGAAAGTGATTTTTAATATGATTTTTGTATGTAAGATAAAACTTTGATTTCTTTCTCCCTTCTTCCTTGCCTCACTTTCTTCTTTTTTTGGTAGAAGCATCCAATTGTTTCAGAAACATTGTTTAAAGTATGCCCTTTCTAGTGATCTGAAATGCCAACTCTCTCAGAAATAGCCATCATGATATAACTAGACACGTTTCTAGAGTTTCTGTTCTGTTTCATGGGTCTATTTGTCAACTTGTATTCCAACATTATGATATCCTAGTTAGTATAGCTTTTATAATAAACCTTGATATCTAATAGAGCTATGAATTCAATGTTGGGAAAATGGAGAAGAAATAGGATTGATGACTGAAATAGGATTGAAAACTTGGTCTCTTTCAAATAATGGTCTGTAAACAAAGCTTGTTTCTTCATTTATTCCGGTTTACTTTCGGTCTGTTGAATAGAAGCAGTAATAGTGTTAGTTAACCTTTTTCTGATATTAAAAGTAAAGTTTTCTGAAGTTGGCAGGCTTCTAAGATGGCCAAATGATTTCTGCCTCCCTGAATTCACACCTTTCAACATTAAATATGATATTACATTTTTTTTTTTCTTCACAGATGCCTTCAATCAACTCAAGGGAGCTTTTTTCTTTTTCCATTCAGTTCTTTGAACATTTTAATCATGAAAGGGTTTAGTTTTCTCAGGTGCTTTTCCTGCATCTCTTAAGATGACCATTTGGCTTTTATTCCTTCTCACTGTGGTATATCATCTTAGTAGATTTGGGCATGTTAAGCAAACCTTTTATTACTGATATAAATCTCACTTTGTTAAGCTGTGTATGTTGTTGGATTTGGTTTGCTGGGTTTTTTTCCCTTTGGTCATGTATGTAAGAGACCATATATATATGGTAGAATTCACCAGCAGAATCATCTGGGCCTTGTTTTTCACTTTTGGGGAAGTTGTGAAGTTACTAATTTGATCTCCTTACTTGTTATAGGACAATTCAGATTTGTTGAGTTTTCTTGAATCAGCTTTAGTAATTGTTTCACATGATATTTATCTGCTTCATCTAAGTTATCTAATTTGTGGCATATAGTTATTCAAAGTATTCATATACATGTACGTATGTGTGTGTTCCCTTTTTTATTTTTTAAATCTATTTTTATTGAAGTATAGCAGAATTATAATGTATTAATTACTGCTGTACAGTAAAATTACCAGTTATACACACACACGCACACGCACATGCATGCACACGCACGCACACACACACTCATGTGCACACACATGCACACACGCACACATACACATCTATATATACACTGTTTTACATGTTCGTTTCCATTATGGTTGAATTTAGCAACTAAATCTGTTCTTTCTTTTTGGCCAGAGTAGATGAAATTTATCAGTTTTGTTGAACCTACTGTATATTGGATTGGAATGTATTTTTAAGGTTAACTTAGTATATGTCCTACAAATACCTTGTACCTTCCCTTTTATTCCCCTGTGCAAATCAGTAGGTTCTCATTAGTTATCTATTTGATACATAGCAGTGTGTATATGTCAATCCAATCTCTATCTTTTAAACTACCTATTCAACTATTTGACTATTTCCTTACATAGATTATTTATAGTTAGCCAAAAGTCTCTTATTCTATTTTCAATATCTGGCAAACTTGCTTTTGCTTGATCTTTTCTGTTTTCCTCTTCCATATGTATCAATTATTTGGTAATGCCTACTCACATGCCTAGTAATTGTATTTTAAATATTGTATATGTTGTTTTAAAAATTATGAAAATGAAAGTGTTAGTCACTTAGTCAGGTCCAACTCTTTGTGACCTCATGGACTGGAGCCCAGACAGGATTCTCTGTCCATAGGATTCTCCAGGCAAGAATACTGGAGTGGATGCTGTTCCCTCCTCCAGGGGATCTTCCCAACCCAGTGATCCAACCCAGGTCTCCTGCATTGTAGGCAGATTCTTTACTGTCGGAGCCACCAGGGAAGCCCCTAATGGGGTCCAAAATATTATTTTCATGAAGAGATAGTTTACCATTTCCTTTCCTAGTTATATAAAGGGGAAGTTAAGGAAGGACCTTAGGTTAATCAGAAACCAAACTTGGACAATGATGGCCTACAAATTTATTAATATTCAGTGTACTTCTGGTTTAGCTATTTCTAAAATTTTCTAAAGCTTTTAATTGAAAGATTCACCAAGCTTACATATTCTTATCATTGATAACAACCTCATAAGTCCTAACCTATGTCTTTGTCCCAGGTGATATGGGGTTAGGTCCAAGTCCTGGGATCTTAAATATCTCCTTCTCCCTAGGTCATAGGCTGGGGTATTTTCAGTTTTGCTAAAAACCAAAGTGATATTTTGAATTCCATTTAAACTAATGCAATTTATTACTCTATTTGCAAAAGGAAGGCTGTCAAATAGGAATGCTTGCGTGTATCCACAAACCTGAGCTCCAGCTTTTTGTGGCTTATGAGACTGATATGATGTGTGTGTGTGTGTGCGCTTAGTCACCAAGTCGTGTCTGACTTTTTGTGACCCCATTCAATGGGGCCCACCAGGTTCCTCTGTCCATGGGATTTCCTTGCAAGAATACTGGAGGTGAGGTGAGGTGAAGTCACTCAGTCGTGTCTGACTCATTGCGACCCCGTGGACTGTAACCTACTAGGCTTCTCAGTCCATGGGATTTTCCAGGCAAGAATACTGGAGTGGGTTGCCATTTCCTTCTCCAGGGGATCTTCCCGACCCAGAGATCGAACCTGGGTCTCCCGCATTGGAGGCAGACGCTTTAACCTCTGACCAACAAGGAATACTGGAAGGGGGTGCCATTTTCTTCTGCAGGGGATATTCATGACCTGGGGATCAACTCACATCTCTTATGCCTCCTGGCAGGCAGATTCTTTACCACTAGCACAACCTAGGACTGACAGGTATTGCTGTCTTGCCATTGCAGTACAGTCATTCATGTTCTGGTACCCAATCAGCAGCCAAGATGTTATTCCAAGGATGAGCCTCTGAGGATGAGATCAAATGTATATTCAGTTTCTGACACCAGCAATACCAATCTTCTGTTCTCCAGATTAGCTTTACGGTTTCAGAAAAATGGAAGACTGTCCCTCAAAATGGCTTTTAATCACAGTGACCACATCAGGCATGTCAAGCCTCTGAAACCTCCAGTTGCTAGCAAAAAGGTAATGATGCAGTCAGCTATTGGCTAAATTTCAGGCAGCACATCAACTCTGGGATTGAGTGTTTCCATAGTTACCTTGACTGATGTAATCATCCCACATGGGAGGTGGGATTAAAATATCCAAGAATAGAAGTATCTAGGGGGAAAAAATCATCTCTGTTTTTCACTTTTGCTGGGAAATGCCCTAATATATTTTGAACTGAAACCAGGTCCATTTTCCTTTTTATAAGAGCTGAGTGGGTAAGCCATTTTGAGTTAATAATGGCAGATGGAAAAACTGTATTTTAGTGTATTTGTTTGAGTTTGTACATGTGGTTGTGTTAAGCTTTTGAAGCAGATTCTACAAACTGCCCTTGGTGGCTCAGATGGTAAAGAATTTGTCTGCAGTGCAGGAGACCCAGGTTTGATCCCTGGGTTAGGAAGATCCCCTGGAGAAGGGAATGGCAAGTGACTCCAGTATTCTTGCCTGGAGAATTCCATGGACAGGGGAGCCTGGTGGGCTAGAGTCCATGAGGTCACAAAGAGTCAGACACGATTTAGTGACTAACTCTACAAACTGCCAAGGCCAGGGATAAAACCCTTTGTCTTCAGCCATTATGGTCTGTAGCAAAAGAACTGTGAGTATTATTCATTTAAAAAAAAAAAAAAAGGTTTGTGAGAAAAAACAATATCCAACATGCTTGGTTTTGAAGTTCTATTGTCACCAAATGGATGTGTGCAAGTGTGGGTGTGCACACACATATACACATATGTGCACGCTCACAAAGGCACACTTCCCTAGCCTCTGCTACTTCCCATCTGTCAGTAAGAATGAATCTTTCCAATCATTTTTAAGACCATTCTGTTTCTGGGAAGCTTTGCGCTTATACCCCATGAGAGCTTGGCAGGAAGCATACGTTTCATACTCGAGTTCCTGAACACGACAGCTGTGCTTCTCTCACACAACTTGAGAAAATGTTCCCAGTCTTAATCAACTGGCACAAGGCGGCAGCGGGGCTAAATACAGCTTGTGTCACAGAGCATCCGTGAATGTGTCAGTTTCTCTCACTTCTCTCTATCCTGGGTCTTGTGTGTGTGTGTGTGTGTGTGTGTGTGTGTGTGTGTGTGTTTTAATCAGCTCCTGGTTCTTCAGTCTGTGCCACTTTTCTTTTTTGGGACTGATGCCTGCTCTTATAAAAGATACTTCAGTGTCTTGTCTTCCTGGCTAGCTAGCAAGTACCAGGAAGTTAAGAAAAATTTGTTGCTGTTGTTGTTCAGTTGCTCAGTCATGTCTGACTCTTTGCAACCCCATGGACTTTTAGCCCGCCAGGCTCCTCTGTCCATGGGATTTCCCAGGTAAGAATACTGGAGTGGGTTGCCTTTGACCCAGGGATTGAACCCACGTCTCCTTCCTTGCAGGCTGATTCTTTACTACTGAGCCACCAGGGAAGCCCATTATTATCTCTGTAGATGAAAAAACTGAGGCTTACTGAGGTTAGCTGATTTGCCTTGGTCACACACTTAATAAATGTTTGCTTTACCATGATATGCCATTTTCAGCTCTAGCATCAGGACTTGCATCAGCCCTGCAAGCACATCATTTTTTAACCAGTTAGTGCTATATTTGGCACTGTAGATTGACCACTGAACAGGATAAATATGTAGTGACAATATTTGACCTTTTTTCTCAAACTAAGAACTTACACTCTTCTCCCATTGAATGAGATAGAACTTATAACCAGATATCTGGGTTTGAGTCGAGCTGTTACTGATAAGGAACCTCTGTACACTTTGGAAAACATTCAATACTCTTTCGACCATTGTTTCTTTGTATAGAAAGGTGTGATTAAAATATCAGCCTTAAGCTGATAATAATAGTTCCCTCTGTGGGATGCAGGTAAAATCAAGGGGCTCTTTATTCGTATAAATTTTAATTTTTACATAAAGATGTATTCAAATGATCTTTTAAATAAGAATAAATAAATGGAAGTTATAAATGAATAAAAGCAGAAAAATAAAAATTTAGAGGATTTTATTTGAAAAAAAATCTGTCTTACTTGGTTTCTATAAAGCTTCAGTGAGATAATGTATATGGAATTGCTTTTCTCATTTTTAATCCAAAACATACATATATGCATATTCACTAGGCCTAAGTATGTATTTGCATAAATAGATATATGTAAATACATATTTAAGGAGAAATTGATTATATTTGAAGCTCTAAGATGTCTTTACAGAGAACAGATAGATACAAGATAATTTGGAAACCACACTATACTTGCTAATAATTTCAGCTGACAACAAAGTAGTCTTCCAGATGAGGAAACCATGGTGGTACAGAAAAATTGCCATTGTTGTTCAGCTGCTAAGTCATATCCAACTCTTTTCAACCTCATGGACTGCAGCACACCAGACTCCTTTGTCCTCCACTATCTAGCTCCTGGAGTTTGCTGAAATTCATGTTCATTGAGTCGGTGATGTTATCTGCCACCTGCTTCTCCTGTTGCCTCCAATCTTTCCCAGCATCAGGGTCTTTTACAATGTAGGAAAGGCGAAATGTGGTTCATTACAGTATTTAATACACATTATATAGTGGTTATCATAATTATAATTTTCATAATCACTATTCACTTCATTATCAAATAATTACCTGTCAATGTAAGAGGTTTCTCGAGAAATTTGTAACTTTGAAGAAATAGGAAAAAGAAAAGCCATTGTAAACAACAAAAATTTATTCAGAAATATTGTCTGTATTTTTTTTTACTTAAGATCTTTTCTCTATTTTAAGGCAATTTGGTTGTTATATGGCTCCACATCCTATATAGTTCTTATTGCTCTTGTAATAAACATTTGGCTTTGACTATTAAAAGTCCTTGTATTCATTTTCTTTTTACTTTGTCTAGCAGTGCCAGTTTAGGTGATCATTTAGAATCTATTGAAAGATTGTTAAGTATAAAACAGGAATCTGGAGTCATAGATATTTTTGTTATTATTTCTTTGCAAATATTATTCAAGACTCTTACATTGCTTTATCAACAAATAAAGCCAATTCTATAACTGATCCTTTAAAAAAATTAAACTTTCCCTCCATGTTCTCCTACTGGATATTTATAATTTGTGTAATTTGAATATGTATATGGTCTGTTGAGTATAGTCAGCAAGTCAAGGTTTCAAATCATGATAGTGGAATAATATTCTGAAAACCCTAGATCAGTATTTCTGGGTGTAATGTCACAAGAACAGGTGATGATAGACTGACAAATGTGAAGAGAACTTCCCTAAATTAAAAATGAAGCTTATCTTTCTTATGTTCTCACTACTTCCTTATATGATGTGGCTATTACGATATTAAAAGAAGATAAAAATAGGAGGGAACTGTGAAATAACACATATTATGTGTCATCTTCTAACACTTGCTTTGGAGTTAAGTTGGAGAAATCCAGGGATCTGAGTTGCATGGGGGCCAGGGAGATAACATGAACAGAAGCAAACTTATCTAACCCAAATGATCTCTTCCTCATTTAAGTTAATCCAAGTCCCAAAGAGGTGAAGGGAGACCTGTGCCGGTGATAGTTTTCCTACAGAGGGTTCTGTGGTTCCGGATGGCTTCTGCCTTCTCAGGCACTATGATGCGTATTCTGAGGTTGACCTGAAACTCAGGAGCCAGACACAGCCCTGAGTCTGTCTCAGGGCTCTTCATCTCTGCCAGTCTGCTCTGCTGATATGCTGATGGTACAGTTAGGGAGTCCTGGCTGATCACCCAGAGTGAAGCACATAAATGGAGATAACTAGCATTCTTTATCTTTGGAAGTTAAGTTCTTCCGGTCTTGATCTTTGAGATCTACCAAGGAGACAGAGATACAGCTGTTCCACATTAATTAAATATTTATTGAGCACTTATTATGGATCAGTCACTTTGCTAGGCAGGACAGAGTACAAAAGACATCTTAAGGTGAGAGATGGAAGTAATGTCCATAAATCATGGGAATATATTGCTGATTTTAAGGCAGCATGGTGATGTTTAAGGACATATCTTTTCCTTCTGGGGGTAAGCTAGAAGGCTGCTATCCAAGCAATATTTGTGGTGTACTCCACCAATAGGCAATTATCTCAAAGAAGCAATAATACCATGGCCACTGAGTATGAGATGAATTGAGATGAAATTACAGACTCCCACTTATTAAGCTGTGGTCATTTATGGAGGAAGACAAATTTCTGTTTTAATGAAACTAATCTTTAAAAATAATAGTGCCATATAAAGTATAAATGTAAGCTTGGCAGATTTCCTTAGAATAATTAAAACATGTTATCACAGTTTAAAATTTCTTCAGTCTGGTTTTATGGAAGCAAGGTTATGCCTGCACATACTCCATCATTTTAAAATTTTCTTCTTATACACAATGTGCTCAGTTGCTAACTCATGTCTGACTCTTTGTGACCCCGTGGACTGCTATGTAGCCTGCCTGGCTCCTCTGCCCATGGAATTTTCCAGGCAAGAGTACTGAACTGGGCTGCCATTTGCTACTCCACGGGATCTTCCCAACCCAGAGATCCAACCCAGGTCTCCTGCATTGCAGACAGATTCTTTACCATCTGAGCCACCAGGGTAACTTGATGCTACGGGTTACTAGGTTTAAAATTCCAGCCAGTGTAGGAATTCTCTGAACCGAGTGTGAGACAGAGCAATTAGCGTGTCCTCTGATGAAGATTCCTTTATCTTATATGCCACGGTTCCATTTTGGAAAGTTCTATTTCTTTTATGTTGACTTCCATATGTAGCTCTGCACTCTGTTTCCATATAATTTTCACGCATCAGTCCATCATTCTGCCCTTTGGATCTTAAAGACTATATATACTCTTTCTTACTATTGCAAAGTTTGAGGCAATATAGACCTTTTGTTTATGACACTAATATCAGGTTGTTGAAAAAATATGTTAGGCGACTACTTTAAGATCAAGTGTATATTATATTTCCAATAAATTGTAGCCATTATTTTTTCATAGGCTTCCTTTGGGATATGAGTAAACAATGCTTTAAAACGGCAAGCTATCTTACTGTCCGTATTAACCCTGTCTTTCATTTTCTGAATTCTAATACTGAGATATCTGTGGCCTTGCTGACTCCAGTGCTCTGTGATGACCTAGGGAGTGAGATGGAGCATGGGAGGGAGGCTCAAGAGGGAGGGGATATGTGTGTACATATGGCTGATTCACGGAGAGGGCAATGGCACCCCACTCCAGTACTCTTGCCTGGAAGATCCCATGGATGGAGGAGCCTGGTGGGCTGCAGTCCATGGGGTCGCTGAGTCGGACATGATTAAGTGACTTCACTTTCACTTTTCACTTTCATGCACTGGAGAAGGAAATGGCAACCCATTCCAGTGTTCTTGCCTGGAGAATCCCAGGGATGGGGGAACCCGGGGGTCTGCCGTCTATGGGGTCTCACAGAGTCAGACACGAATGAAACGACTTAGCAGCAGCAGCATGGTTGATTCACATTGTTGTACAGCAGAAGCTATCACAGCATCGTAAAGCAACCATCCTCCAATTAAAAAGAAACAAAATGGCAGTTGTCTCATGGTTTGTTGGTCTCATCTTACATGAATTAAATAAAACATCTATTTTACAATGGGTCCCATCATCTGGGGTGCTTGTATGCAGGTCTTAATCATCTTCTGATTAAAGGAAAAAAAAGAAAAGAAAAGGCATTGCTGAGGGATCCATTTGCAAGCCCGCACCCTCTCAGTGAGAATTCTCAAATGGACGTTGCTGGCCTAAGATCAGCTCCCGCGAAAACAGCTGCTTAGTAATTCTCTCCTCCTTCAGTCTTGTGATGCTTTCTCCCTGCATTAGAATGCTCCTTTCAGAAAAGGGGTAAAACTTCACACATCTAGTGGAGATAGGTACCCACATGGTGTGCTTGGAGGGTCACTGTTGCCCGTAGGAGGATGCCCCCGATGGTATTTCACAGCATTGTCTCACTCAGCAGAGAAGGTCATCACAGAAATTACACCTTTCCCTTAGGCTGAACATACATTGTCTCTACACAAGTCTGTTAAAAATACCTGATGTCTATGATAAAAGGAGATGCCTTGCATTCATTTTGAACATTCATCTATTAACTCATTTAATATTTATATATTAAGCCCATACTGGGTACCAGAAACCATGGCTGGTTTAAGGGATATTAGTAATTCATATATATATAAGGACTTCCTAGGTGGCTCAAAAGTAAAGAGTCCAGCTGCCAGTGAAGAAGACTTGGGTTCGATCCCTGGGTTGGGAAGAGTCCCTGGAGAAGGGAATGGCAATCCACTCCAGGATTCTTGCCTAGAAAATTCCATGAAATTTCCTGGTGGGCAAAGAGTCCATGGGGTCACAAAGAATTGGACAGGACTGAAGCGAGTAAGCAGCCACAGCATTTATGACAAAGGCATTGTACCATATAAATGTAAGACATTACAGAAATCACTGCAAGGAGACTTGATTTGCATCCCCTTTAAGTCATCATTGTCAAATACACCTGGCCGGATAAATTTCAAAGTTCTCAATAAGGGTTTTTGCATCCTAGACTTTTGAAGTCTGGAGAAGCTGGTGGCATTGAAAGTGTTGCTTGGGGGTTAAATATTAAAGTAACCCATGAGATCTGATGATGAACTGAACTCAATTACATGCAGCTGTAGGAAACCTGCCTCCTACATCTGTGCGAATTAACAGTTACTCAGAAACTAATTGTGAGCTCTACTTATTTTAAGTTCTTGCAAAATAAATTTTTCTGAAGGGAAAAAGAGTACTTCCTTAAGAATTAATGAACATTTCAAAAAAATTTCAGGAAAAAAAGGGGGAAATTGAAAAATACAGTGAAAATTCTATTAACCAATTCCCATGAGCATGAGCCAAAGGTCAGTCTCCTTGCTAATGTCTCTCTCGGTACTTGCAAAAGTCACCTCCACAGTTTCAAGTCAGCTAGTCAACTCAAAGGTTTGGTACTGGGTGACTAATTCAGGGCTTCCCAGGGGGCTCAGTGGTAAAAATTCAATTTCCAATGCAGGAAGTGCAAGAGGTGCTGGTTCGATCCTTGAGTTGGGAAGATCCCCTGGAGGAAGGAATGGCAACCCTCTCCATTATTCTTGCCTAGAAAATTCCATGGACAGAGGAGCCTGGCAGGCTACAGCTCATGGGGTCACAGAGAGACAGACGTGGCAGAGCATGACTAACTCAGCATGTGTAAAGGACATTCTAAAAGGGACAAGAAATCAAACAGAGGAGAAATATTGTATGACATCCCTTATATGTGAAATCTAAAAAGAGATATTAAAAATTAACTTATTTACAAAACAGACTCACAGAGTTAGAGAATGAACTTATGGTTGCCAGGGGAAAGGATGAGGGGAAGGGGTAGATAAGGAGTTTGGTATGGACATGTACATACTACTTTATTTAAAATGGATAACGAGCAGGGACCTACTATAAAGCACAGGGGACTCTGCTCAATGTCATGTGACAGCCTGGATAGGAGGGGGGTTTGGGGAAGAATGGATATGTGTATATGTAATGCTGAGTCCCTTCTCGGTCCACGTGAAATTATCATAGCATTGTTAATCAGATATACTGCAATAAAAAATTAAAAGTTTAAGGAAATTAAAAAAGTAAAAGAAATAAGAAAAGAGAAAGACATGCCACATTACTTCTGTATAGTCATTCCAAGATAGTTGAGGAGGCATCCATCAGAACAAGACCCAGTTTCCCCCTCTGTCAGTCTCTCCCATCAGGAAGCTTCCATAGCCTCTTATCCTTATCCATCAGAGGGCAGACAGAATGAAAACAACAATCACGGAAATCTAACCAAACTGATCACGTGGACCACGGCCTTGTCTAACTCAATGAACCTATTAGCCATGCCGTGTAGGGCCACCCAAGATGGACGGATCATGGTGGAGAGTTCTGACAAAACGTGGTCCGCTGGGGAAGGGAATGGCAAACCGCTTCAGTATTCTTGCCTTGAGAACCCCATGAACAGCATGAAAAGGCAAAAAGATAGGACACTGAAAGATGAACTCCCCAGGTCAGTAGGGGCCCAATATGCTACGATGAGTGGACAAATAACTCCAGAAAGAATGAAGGGATGGAGCCAAAGCAAAAACAACACCCAACTGTGGATGAGACTCATGATGGAAGTAAATTCTGATGCTGTAAAGAGCAATATTCTATAGGAACCTGAAATATTAGGTCCATGAATCAAGGCAAAGTGGAAGAATCAGTGAATTAAATGGACTGGAATGGGTGAATTTAACTCAGATGACCATTATTTCTATTACTGTGGGCAAGAATCACTTAGAGGAAATGGAGTAGCCATCACAGTAAACAAAAGAACCCGAAATGCAGTACTTAGATGCAATCTCAAAAACAACAGAATAATTTCTGTTTGCTTCCATGACAAACCATTCAATATCACGGTAATCCACGTCTATGCCCAACCAGTAATGCCGAAGAAGCTGAAGTTGAATGGTTCTATGACGACCTACAAATCTTCTAGAACTAACATGCAAAAAACATGTTCTTTTCAGTATAGGGGACTGGTGTGCAAAAGTAGGAAGTCAAGAGATACCTGGAGTAATAGGGAAATTTGGCCTTGGAGTACAAAATGAAGCAGGTCAAAGGCTAACAGAGTTTTGTCAAGAGACACACGGGTCATAGCAAATACCCTCTTCCAACAACACAAGAGAAGACTACACATGGACATCACCAGATGGTCAATACCAAAATCAAGTTGATTATATTCTTTGCAGCCAAAGATGGAGAAGCTCTATACAGACAGCAAAAACAAGACCGAGAGCTGACTGTGGCTCAGATCATGGACTCCTCACTGCAAAAATCAGACTTAAATTGAAGAAAGTAGGGAAAACCATTAGACCACTCAGGTATGACCTAAATCAAATCCCTTACGATTATACAGTGGAAGTGACAAATTCAAGGGATTAGATCTGATAGAGTGCCTGAGGAACTATGGACAAAGGTTCATGACATTGTACAGGAGGCAGTGATCAAGACCATCCCCCAGAAAAAGTAATGCAGTAAGGGAAAATGGTTGTGTGAGGAGGGCTTACAAATAGCTGAGAAAAGACAAGAAACTAAAGGTAAAGGAGAAGAGGAAAGATAAACCCATTTGAATGCAGAGTTCCAAAGAATAGCAAGGAAAGATAACAAAGCCTTACTCAGTGATCAGTGGAAACAAATAGAGGAAAACAATACAATGGGAAGGACTAGAGATCTCTTAAAGAAAATTAGAGACAGCAAGGGAATATTTCATGCAAAGATGGGCACAATAAAAGACAGAAATGGTATGGACCTAACAGAAGCAGAAGATATTAAGAAGAGGTGGCAAGAATACACAGAAGACTGTACAGAAAAAGATCTTCATGACCCAGATAACTAAGATGGTGTGATCACTCATCTAGAGTCAGACATCCTGGAATGTGAGGTCAGGTGGGCCTTAGGAAGCACCACTACCAACAAAGTTAGTGGAGGTGATGGAATTCCAGTTGAGTTATTTCAAATCTTAAAAGATGATGCTGTGAAGGTGCTGCACTCAATATGCCAGCAAATTTGGAAAACTCAGCCATGGCCACAGGACTGGAAAAGGTCAGTTTTCATTCCAATCCCAAAGAAAGTCAATGCCAAAGAATGCTCCAACTACTGCACAATTGCACTCATCTCACATGCTAGCAAAGTAATGCTCAAAATTTTCCAAGACAGGCTTCCACAGTATGTGACCCGTGAACTTCCAGATGTTCAAGCTGGTTTTAGAAAAGGCAGAGGAACCAGAGATCAAACTGCCAACATCCGTTGGATTATCAAAAAAGCAAGAGAGTTCCAGAAAAACATCTACTTCTTCTTTATTGACAATGCCAAATCTTTTCACTACGTGGATCACAGTAAATTGTGGAAAATTTTTCAAGATATGGGAAGACCAGAACACCTGACCTGCCTCCTGAAAATTCTGTACGCAGGTCAAGAAGCAACAGTTAGAACTGGACATGGAACAACAGACTAGTTCTAAATAGGAAAAGGAGTACATCAAGGCTGTATATTGTCACCCTGCTTATTTAACTTATATGCAGAGTACATCATGAGAAATGCTGGGCTGGAGGAAGCACAAAGTGGAATCAAGATTGCCGGGAGAAATATCAATAATCTCAGATATGCAGATGACACCACCCTTATGGCAGAAAGTGAAGAAGAACTAAAGAGCCTCTTGACAAAAGTGAAAGAGGAGAGTGAAAAAGTTGGCTTAGAACTCAACATTCAGAAAACGAAGATCATGGCATCCTGTGCCATCAGTTCAGTTCAGTTGCTCAGTCATGTCCAACTTTTGCGACCCCATGAATTGCAGCATGCCAGGTCTCCCTGTCCATCACCAACTCCTGGAGTCCACCCAAACCCATGTCCATTGTGTTGGTGAAGCCATCCAACCATCTCATCCTCTGTCGCCCCCTTCTCCTCCTGCCTTCAATCTTTCCCAGCATCAGGGTCTTTTCAAATTAGTCAGTCTCCACATCAGGTGGCCAAAGTATTGGAGTTTCAGCTTCAACACCAGTCCTTCCAATGAACACCCAGGACTGATCTCCTTTAGGATAGACTGGTTGGATCTCCTTGCAGTCCATGGACTCTCGAGAGTCATCTCCAACACCACAGCTAAAAAGCATCAATTCTTCTGTGCTCAGCTTTCCTTATAGTCTAACTCTCACATCCATACATGACCACTGGAGAAACAGAAGCCTTGACTGGATGGACCTTTGTTGGCAAAGTAATGTCTCTGATTTTTAATATCCTGTCTAGGTTGGTCATAACTTTCCTTCCAAGGAGCAAGCGTCTTTCAATTTCATGGCTGCAATCACCATCCACAGTGATTTTGGAGACCCCCCAAATAAAGTCAGCCACTGTTTCCACTATTTCCTCCTCTATTTGCCATGAAGTGATGGGACAGGATGCTGTGATCTTAGTTTTCTTAATGTTGAGCTTTAAGCCAACTTTTTCACTCTCCTCTTTCACTTTCATCAAGAGGCTCTTTAGTTCTTCTTCACTTTCTGCCATAATGGTGGTGTCATCTGCATATCTGAGGTTACTGATGTCTCTCCTGGAAATCTTGATTCCAGCTTGTGCTTCCTCCAGCCCAGCATTTCTTATATGATGTACTCTGCATATAAATTAAATAAGCACAGTGACAGAGGTTGGTGGGCTATAGTCCACGGGTCGCAAAGAGTTGGACATGACTGAGCGACTTCACTTCACTTCAATATATAGCCTTGCCATACTCCTTTTCCTATTTGGAACCAGTCTGTTGTTCCATGTCCAGTTCTAACTGTTGCTTCCTGACCTGCATACAGGTTTCTCAAGAGACAGGTCAGGTGGTCTGATATTCCCATGTCTTGAAGAATTTTCTGCATTTTATTGTGATCCACAGTCAATGACTTTGGCATAGTCAATGAAGCAGAAATAGATGTTTTTCTAGAACTTGCTTGCTTTTTTGATGATGCAGTGGTTGTTGGCAGTTTGATCTCTGGTTCCTCTGCCTTTTCTAAAATCAGCTTGAACAACTGCAGTTTCACGGTTCAAATATTGCTGAAGTCTGTCTTGGAGAATTTTGAGCATTACTTTACTAGTGTGTGAGATGAGTGCAGTTGTGCAGTAGTTTGAGCATTCTTTGGCAGTACGTTTCTTTGGGATTGAAATGAATACTGACATTTTCCAGTCCTGTGACCACTGCTGAGATTTCCAAATTTGCTGGCATATTGAGTGCAGCGCTTTCACAGCATTATCCTTTAGAATTTGCAATAGCTCAACTTGAATTCCATCGCCTCCACTAGCTTTGTTGGTAGTGATGCTTCCTAAGGTCCACCTGACTTCACATTCCAGGATATTCGGCTCTCGGTGAGTGGGAGTGATCACACTTTCATGATTATCTGGGTCGTGAAGATCTTTTTTGTATAGTTCTTCTGTGTATTCTTGCCACCTCTTCTTAATATCTTCTGCTTCTGTTAGGTCCATACCATTTATGTCCTTTATTGAGCCCATCTTTGCATGAAATGTTCCCTTGGTATCTCTAACTTTCTTGAAGAGATCTCTAGTCTTTCCCGTTCTATTGTTTTCCTCCATTTCTTTGCATTGATCGCTGAGGAAGGCTTTCTTATCTCTCCTTGCTATTCTTTGGAACTCTGCATTCAGATGCTTATACCTTTCCTTTTTTCCTTTGCTTTCGGCTTCTCTTCTTTTCACAGCTATTTGTAAGGCCTCCTCAGGCAGCCATTTTACTTTTTTGCATTTCTTTTTCTTGAAGATGGTCTTGCTCCCTGTCTCTGTACAGTGTCACAAACCTCCGTCCATAGTTCATCAGGCACTCTGTCTATCAGATCTAGTCCCTTAAATCTATTTCTCACTTCCACTGTGTAGTCATAATGTATTTGATTTAGGTTATACCTGAATGGTCTAGTGGTTTTCCACACTTTCTTCCATTTAAGTCTGAATTTGGCAATAAGGAGTTCATGATCTGAGCTACAGTCCACTCACTTCATGGCAAATAGATGAGGAAACAATGGAAACAGTGACAGACTTTATTTTGGGGGGCTCCAAAATCACTGTAGATGGTGACTGCAGCCATGAAATTAAAAGATGCTTGCTCCTTGGAAGAAAAGCTATGGCCATCCTAGCTAGACAGCATATTAAAAAGAAGAGACATTACTTAGCTAACAAAAGTCTATGTAGTCAAAACTATGGTTTTTCCAGTAGTCATGTATGAATGTGAGAGTTGGACTACAAAGAAAGCTGAGCACCAAAGAATTGATGCTTTTGAACTGTGGTGTTGGAAAAGACTCTTGAGAGTCCTTTGGACTGTAAGGAGATCCAACCAGTCCATCCTAAAGCAGATCAGTCCTGGGTGTTCATTGGAGGGACTGATGTTGAAGCTGAAACTCCAATACTTTGGCCACTTGTGTAAGAACTGACACATTGGAAAAGACCCTGATGCTGGGAAAGATTGAAGGCAGGAGGAGAAGGGGATACAGAGGATGAGATGGTTGGATGGCATCACTGACTTGATGAACTTGAGTTTGAGTGTGCTCCAGCAGTTACTGATGGGCAGGGAGGCCTGGCATGCTGCAGTCTATGGGATAGCAAAGAGTCATACATGACTGAGCAACTGAACTGAACTGAACTGAGGAGGCATGGCATCTGTATATGGGATGGAAAAAAAAAGAGGAAATAGAGTGCTTTACGAATTACCCTTAATGGAAAAGATTGATATAATTTACTGCAATAAAAAATAAAAGCATTGGAATGGAAACAACTACCATAAACCAATAACACTCAAAAAATGTAACTTGCACACTTGATATAGTAAACTTTCCAGAAGTTAAAATGTATATGGATATGTTAAGTGGAGAAATAATGGACAAACCAAAATAAATTAGGTAAAGAACATGAACAGGAAATCCACTGGAAAATAAATGAAGAATAGAAATAGTAAATAAACCTATGAAAACAGGACTGTATATTTATCTCTTGTAAGTATGTTCCCTCCCTTGCATCCCAGTATGAATCTTTTTTCCTCACTTTTAATTCATAGCCAATGAAGTTACTTACTATCTGTATAATTTTACCTTTCATTTTTTTATAATGAAGGGACTCACAACAATTTCCCTTAATACCATTCCTAACTTTCAGTCTTAGCTCTTAGTCCCATCCTATCAGGAATAGCTCTCCATATATTGGGTTGGCCAAAAAGTTCGTTTGGGTTAAAAACCTTAAAACCCAAACGAAAGTTTTGGCCAACCCAGGACCATGTACTTTAAGCCTAGGAGGTCTTTATTTACAAGGACAAAATGATTTAGTTAGGAGAGCTTGGAGTGACAGTTTTCTAAGAGGAAAAACATACTGAAGGCGATGGGGACAGTTCTGTGCCTGTGATACAAAAACTTCGTCGCGGTGAGTATAATGAAGCATACGCCATGAACTTGATTCCAGTCCAAAAATCAATTTTGGGCACAACATGTCATACTCACTGTGCTACTGAAAACATTTTAAAAGCTTTCTTTTTCTGTGAACCTTTTTTTAAAAGTCTTTGTTGAATTTGTTAAAATATTGCTTATGTTTCATGTATGGGGCTTTTAGCTCTCAGATAGGGGATAGAACCGACACCCACTGCATTGGAAGGCAAAGTCTTAACCACTGGACCACCTAGGGAAGTCCCTGAGAATGTTTTGTAAATATAATTTAACAAACAAATGAGGTTAAGTTTGGTTCTTTCAGAAAAATGGAAAGAACCATTCACATAATTCTATTTCTATAGGGATTGGAAAAAAAAAAAAAAAAAACAGGAAAGTGACTCAATAACATCAGGAAAGAATTCTGCCAAAGCTGCTAAGTCAGGACCAAGTTTAACATTTTCACACTTTCTTCAAATAATTCTTACTCTTCATCTGAGGACAGTCTATTTCACTTGCACAGGGCTGGCTGGGAAATCGCCATGATTAATCCCGAACGGACTTTGTCCCACAAGTTGCCTTGCTCCCAGGGAAGCCAAGGAAAAATGCTAGGTCCTGATAGACAATCAGAGGGAACAGCGGCTGTAAAATTAGTGTCAGAGTGCGCTCTGGCACTGCTAAAATTTAGAACAAGGCCACAGCAGACTGTGTCATTTTCCCAGTCATGAGCACTCGGTTTGAGCTGATCAATTCCATACAGAAAAGAGAGTGTCAGAAAGTTAAGCCTAAAATTCAGCTCTTAGTGCAATTTTCTCTTACTAAATTTAATACTGGTTGTATTGTGATCGGGAACAAATTTACATTTGCTTTGTCCGTTAAATGGAAAAGATGAAGCCTCCCCTGTGACCAAAGCAATGAACCCACAGTACAATCAAGGGCTTTCGAGTCCTCAGCCACTGGCTTCTGCCAGCTTTGACACTTGAGGGTTTTTTCCGTTCACTTCTTTATTTCTAGTTTAAAAAGAAAAGGCTTTTAAAAAATATCTTGAACCTTCAGCTTAACTTTCTGGTCATCAAAAGACTTTTAACAATTAAGATTTCTATTGTAGTGAAAATTAGAAGCTCTCAGTAAGTCACTTTTCCTTGACATAGTAAACGCTAATTTGGATACTGTGCTAATAGTAACAATAAATGCTAATTTGGGCCCTGGGATTTCTTTGGAAGGAATGATGCTAAAGCTGAAACTCCAGTACTTTGGCCACCTCATGCGAAGAGTTGATTCATTGGAAAAGACTCTGATGCTGGGAGGGATTGGGGGCAGGAGGAGAAGGGGACGACCGAGGATGAGATGGCTGGATGGCATCACTGACTTGATGGATGCGAGTCTGAGTGAACTCTGGGAGTTGGTGATGGACAGGGAGGCCTGGTGTGCTGCGATTCATGGGGTCGCAAAGAGTCAGACTCGACTGAGCGACTGAACTGAACTGAACTGAGGACAAGAATGATTTTTATTTTTTTGATTGAATCTTAAATAGATACCCAAAAGTATAATACATATGTACATAATAATATAAACAAAATTAATACCAAAGTAGCTGTCAGTCTAAAATGTAGTGGGTGCCTGCTCACTCTTGTCTGAATCTTTGTGACCCAGTGGACTAAAGCTCACCAGGCTACTCTGTCCCTTGGATTTTCCAGACAAGAATACTAGAGTGGGTTTCCATTTCCTCCTCAAGGGGTCTTCTCAATCCAGGGACTGAACCCTGGGTCTCCTGCATTGCAGGCAGACTCTTTACCCTCTGAGTCACCAGGGAAGCTGATTCTAGGATGTAGAATAAGACCAATACCCTTGGAAAACAACCCCCTGCCCCATAGTCTAACCCCTTGCCTCTTCAGGGAAACCTGGAGATAACAATTCTCCTGATAAGTCAGTTTCTTATTCTCTTATTTTAGTGGGAAATGTGAGTCACTCAGTTGTGGTCGACTCTTTGTGACCCATGGTCTGTCAACGAAATTCTCTAGGCAACTACACTGGAATGGGTTGCCATTCCCTTCTCCAGAGGTTCTTCCTGATCCAGGGATCGAACTGGGGTCTCCTGCATTGCAGCCAGATTCTTCTTTACCACCTGAGCTACCAGGGAAGCCCTCTTTTATTTTAAATATATATTTAATGTGTTAGTTTCAGGTATACAACAAGGTGAATCTGTTACACATATAACTGTATCCACTCTTTGCCAGATTCTGATTTGCTTTTTTTCATTCAGCTTTATCTGGATGCAATTTATTCACATCCATGCACATAACTGCCTTTTCCTTACCCTGTGTCATTCCATTGGATGAATATACACCCTATCTATCTATTCTCTTATTAACAGACATCTAGTGGTTTAAAGATTTTTGCTGCTTTGACTACTGCCATCTTGTTTGCATGATATGTACGGCATGTCACCAGCTTCCCTTGATTTATTCTTTCAGTCTGTTTCCCTAGGCTTTCCTACCTTCTTCATTTCCATGAGAAAAACACTGTTTCACCTCCTTGTTTCTGAACATGCAATTCTTTTTGCTCTACCAAGCCCTCATCCAGCTGGGTGGACTTGTGAATTCCTATGTCTTGATGCTCACCACTTGGCTAGCTACTCCATTTGGACCATGAACTGAGCGCTCTTAAAGCTCTTATCACACTACAGGTGATGGCCACCACACACAGAAGACAGGCTACTGGGAGAGGGATGCAAGATATTTTAACCCTGTATTGTTAGAAAAAAGGAAGGGCTGAATATTCTATATCTCTCAGTTCGATTCAGTTTAGTCACACAGTCTGATTTTTTGCGAGCCCATGGACTGCAGCACGCCAGGCCTACCTGTCCATCACTAACTCCCAGAGTTTACTCAAACTCAAGTCCATCGAATCAGTGATGCCATCCTCATCCTCTGTCGTCCCCTTCTCCTCCTGCCTTCAGTCTTTCCCAGCATCAGGGTCTTTTCCAATGAGTCACTTCTTCGCATCAGGTGGCCAAAATATTGGAGTTTCAGCTTCAACATCAGTCCTTCCAGTGAATATTCAGGACTGATTTCTGTTAGGTTGAACTGGTTGGATCTCCGTGCAGTCCAAAGGACTCTCAAGTCTTCTCCAACACCACAGTTCAAAAGCATCAATTCTTTGGTGCTCAGCTTTCTTTGTGGCTCAACTCTCACATCCATACATGGCTACTGGAAAAACCATAGCTTTGACCACATGGACCTTTGTTGGCAAATTAGTCTCTGCTTTTTAGTATGCTATCTAGGATGGTCATAACTTTTCTTCCAAGGAGCAAGTGTCTTTTAATTTCATGGCTGCAGTGACCATCTGCAATGATTTTGGAGCCCAAGAAAATAAAATCTGTCACTGTTTCCATTGTTTCCCCATCTATTTGCCATGAAGTGATGGGACCTGATGCCATGATCTTAGTTTTCTGATTGTTGAGTTTTAAGCCTACTTTTTCACTCTCCTCTTTCACTTTCATCAAGAGGCTTTTTAGTTCCTCTTCACTTTCTGCCATAAGGGTGGTGTCATCTGCATATCTGAGGTTATTGATATTTCTCCCGGCAATCTTGATTTCAGCTTGTGTTTCTTCCAGTCCAGCGTTTCTCTTGATGTACTCTGCATATAAGTTAAATAAGCAGGGTGACAATATACAGCCTTTATGTACTCCTTTCCCAATTTGGAACCAGTCTGTCGTTCCATGTCCAGTTCTAACTGTTGCTTCCTGACCTGCATACAGATTTCTCAGGAGGCAGTCAGGTGGTCTGGCATTCTTATCACTATAAGAATTTTCCACAGTTCATTGTGATCCACACAGTCAAAGGCTTTGGCATAGTCAATAAAGCAGAAATAGATATTTTTTCTGGGACCCTCTTGCTTTTACAATGATGCAACAGATGTTGGCAATTTGATCTCTGGTTCCTCTGCCTTTTCTAAATCCAGCTTGAACATCTGGAAGTCCACAGTTGTCTTACTCTTAAAGCCTGACTTGGAGAATTTTGAGCATTACTTTACTAGTGTGTGAGATGAGTGCAATTGTGTGGTAGTTTGAGCATTCTTTGGCATTGCCTTTCTTTGGAATTGGAATGAAAACTGACTTTTTCTAGTCCTGTGGCCACTGCTGAGTTTTCCAAATTTGCTGGCATATTGAGTGCAGCACTTTTACAGCATCATCTTTCAGGATTTGAAATAGCTCAACTGGAATTCCATCACCTCCACTAGCTTTGTTCCTAGTGATGCTTTCTAAGGCCCACTTGTCTTTGCATTCCAGGATGTCTGGCTCTGGGTGAGTAATCACACCATCGTTCTTATCTGGGTCATGAAGATCTCTTTTTGTATAGTTATTTTGTGTATTCTTGCCACCTCTCCTTTATATCTTCTTCTTCTTCTGTTAGGTCTATACCATTTCTGTCCTTTATTGTGTCCATCTTTGCATGAAATATTCCCTTGATATTTTTAATTTTCTTGAGGAGATCTCTAGTCTTTCCCATTCTATCATTTTCCTCTATTTATTTGTCCTGATCAGTGAATAAGGCTTTCTTATCTCTCCTTGCTATTCTTTGGAACTCTGTATTCAGATGGGTACATGTATCATTTTCTCCTTTGCCTTTAGCTTTTCATCTTTTCTCAGCTATTTGTAAGGCCTCCTCAGACAGCCATTTTGCTTTTTTGCATTTCTTTTTCTTGGGGATGGTCTTGATCACTGCCTCCTGGACAATGTCACAAACCTCTGTCCTTAGTTCTGTAGGCATTCTGTCTATCAGATCTAATCCCTTGAATCTATTTCTCACTTCCACTGTATAATCATAAGGGATTTGATTTAGGTCATGCCTGAATGTTGTAGTGGTTTTCCCTATTTTCTTCAATTTAAGTCTGAATTTGGCATTAAGGAGTTCATGATCTGAGCCACAGTCAGCTCCCAGACTTGTTTTAGCTGACTGTATAGAGCTTCTCCATCTTTGGCTGCAAAGCATATAATCAATCTGATTTCAGTATTGACCATCTGGTGAGGTCCATGTAACTCAGTTGGTAAAGAATCCACCTACAATGCAGGAGACCTGGATTAGATCTCTGGGTTGCGAAGATCCCTGGAGAAGGGAAAGGCTACCCACTCCAGTGTTCTGGCCTGGAGACAGAGTTGGACACCATTGAGCAACTTTAAATTTTCAATATCTCTGACTCTATGTTATTTCCATCACATCTCTAATCTTTCTGTTTCTGAGGAATATCTTTTTATAATATACCTCATCATTGACACACAACTCACATATCCCAATATGCCCTTTAAATAGTGATTTCCAATTTCTAGTCCGTAGAAAACTTACTCCACCTGCTCTCCCCTGTTATTTAAAAAAAAAAAAAAAAGCCACCAGAATTAATGGGGATTATTGCACCACTTTCAATAACACACACATTAATTCACACAATCAGTACAGACATGGATAAGCACACCTTCTAGGTAATAGCCAAAGCTTGTCAGAGATATCCAGGTCATACTTTGAAAAAAAAACTTATTTCCAGTGGATTCACAATTTAGTGCTATCCTTCACAGAAAACTCACATATTGCAATGGCTTTTGTTCACTGACATGTTAACAGGACAATTTTATAATTTCTTTTTGTTGGAACCTTCAAGTTTTGTCAATTCAGTGTTCAGTATAAAATAGCAATGACCTATTTTAAAACTTTTTTATTAATAAACTGTGTTTAGTTTCCATATTAACACATTCTGCCTATTATAACTCCTTGAACATTTTTAAAAGAAAACATTTCATTCAATTCATAAAGTTATTTTTAATGACAAGAGAATTATAAACTAAATTTAAGAATAAATTGTCAGTGCTGATACATTTTTTCTACAGTTCAATTCAGTTCAGTAGTTCAGTTGTGTCCAGCTCTTTGCGACCTCAAGAACCCATGAGGACAGCACGCCAGGCCTCCCTGTCCATCACCAACTCCCAGAGTTTACTCAAACTCAAGTCCATTGAGTCAGTGATGCCATTCAACCATCTCATCCTCTGTCGTCCCCTTCTCATCCTGCCCCCAATCCCTCCCAGCATCAGGGTCCTTTCCAGTGAGTCAACTCTTTGCATGAGGTGGCCAAAGTATTGGATTTTCAGCTTCAGCATCACTCCTTCCAGTGAACACCCAGGACTGATCTGCTTTAGGATGGACTGGTCGGATCTCCTTGCAGTCCAAGGGACTCTCAAGAGCCTTCTCCAACACCACAGGTCAAAAGCATCAATTCTATGGTGCTCAGCTTTCTTTGTAGTCCAACTCTGACATCCATACATGACTACTGGAAAAACCATAGCCTTGACTCGATGAACCTTTGTTGGCAAATTAATGTCTCTGCTTTTGAATATGCCATCTAGGTTGGTCATAACTTTCCTTCCAAGGAGTAAGTGTCTTTTAATTTCATGATTGCGATCACAATCTGCAGTGATTTTGGAGCCCCCCAAAATAAAGTCAGCCATTGTTTCCACTGTTTCCCCTTCTATTTCCATGAAGTGATGGGACAGGATGCCATGATCTTAGTTTTCTGAACGTTGAGCTTTAAGCCAACTTTTTCACTCTCCTCTTTCACTTTCATCAAGAGCCTCTTTAGTTCCTCTTCACTTTCTGCCATAAGGGTGGTGTCATCTGCATATTTGAGGCTATTGATAATTCTCCTGGCACTTTTGATTCCAGTTTGTGCTTCCTCCAGCCCAGCATTTCTCATGATGTACTCTGCATAGAAGTTAAATAAACAGGGTGACAGTATACAGCCTTGACATACTCCTTTTCCTATTTGAAACCAGTCTGTTATTCCATGTTCGGTTCTAACTATTGCTTCCTGACCTGCATACAGGTTTCTCAAGAAGCAGGTCAGGTGTTCTGGTATTCTTATCTCTTTCAGAATTTTCCACAGTTCATTGTGATCCACACAGTCAAAGGCTTTGCCATAGTCAATAAAGCAGAAGTAGATGTTTTTCTGGAACTCTCTTGCTTTTTTGATGATCTGGCAGATGTTGGCAATTTGATCTCTGGTTCCTCTGTCTTTTCTGAACCCAGCTTGAACAGCTGGAAGTTCATGGTTCATGTATTGCTGAGGCCTGGCTTGGAGAATTTTGAACGTTACTTTACTAGCATGTGAGATGAGTGCAACTGTGCAGTGGTTTGAGCATTCTTTGGCATTGCCTTCCTGTGGGATTGGAATGAAAATTGACCTTTTGCAGTCCTGTGGCCACTGTTGAGTTTTCCAAATTTGCTGACATTATTTCTTAGCTGGCTTATTGATGGGGACTGATCAAAGCATGGGCCTTTGCACTATAACATTAAGCAAAACATTCTGATTTAGCCAAATTCTTTTCAGGGCTCGTGAAAAGATAGAAGGATTACAGAATTTACCTAGCTTAATGTTCCCAAGTTTAGGACACACAAGCCCCAGGCTCCAAATGTCATAAGGTGCACATGATGGGCAAGGCAAGGCCGGCATCCAGTGCCTGCGCTTCCATTAAGGGATTCTTTTTTTTTTTTTTTTTTTTGCATTTGTTCAGAGACCAGGACTGTCAATATTCAGCATATCAAGAAATAGGGGTGGGAGTAGGGGCCGGTAAAAGTGAAGTCGCTCAGTCGTGTCCGACTCTTTGCGACCCCATGGACTGTAGCCCACCAGGCTCCTCTGTCCATGGGATTCTCCAGGCAAGAATACTGGAGTGGGTTGCTATTTCCTTCTCCAGGGGATCTTCCCCACCCAAGGATTGAACCCAGGTCTCCCGCATTGCAGGCAGGTGCTTTAACCTCTGAGCCACCAGGGAAGCCCAAGGGCAGGTAATGCTATTTATATATGGGAATCCTTTATCTTTAACAGAAAGGGTAAAAAGCGAGGGTAGAGATGGAAATTGTCTGAAGAGCAGTGCATGCTGGGAAGAGTGGCTTTTTATTGTTTGCTTGACACAGAGATAACCATAAGCTTATGATTCTCTTACCCAGAAGACATGGCAGCAGTTACAGAAGCAGTGGTCGACTCTCACCAAATAAAGTGTGCTGCTGCTGCTGCTGCTAAGACACTTCAGTCGTGTCCGACTCTGTGCGACCCCACAGATGGCAGCCCATTGGGCTCCGCCATCCCTGTGATTCTCCAGGCAAGAACGCTGGAGTGGGTTGCCATGACATCATAATTTATGGAGGGGTTGCGCGTGTCCTCATTTACATCTGATAGTGTGACACGAGCACCGCAGAGGCCATTGGAAAGACCCAACGAAAGTAACCTTTCCCCTTTCCCTCACTATTCTGGCAAATGCAAAGTGTGTCTAGAAATATCACCGAGGATGAAGCAACATAACAATAAATAAATGAAAGCACTCTGAAATTTTGGAAAACATTATACAAAATACAACATAAGAGGAACTGACGTTTAGACCAGCAAACCCAAAGTAAGAATGTGTCTCAGAAAAACAGTTTTTTTGCTTTCTTTTTTTTAAAAGGTTATTTTTTTCCTTTTGTATGTTGACTTCCCTGGCAGTCCAGTGGTTGAGACTTTGCCTTCCAGTGCCAGGGGTGCTAGTTTGACTCCTGGTCAGGGAGCTAAGATTTCACATGTTTCATGGCCAAAATAAAAATAAAAAAGAGAAGCAATATTATAACAAATTGAATAAAGACTTTAAAAGCTGGCCGACATTAAAAAAAAAAAAATGTTCTTTTTTGATGCTGACCGTTTTTAAAAGTATTTATTGAATTAGCTCCCAGACCAAGGATTGAACCCACATCTCCTGCATTGGGAGGCAAATTCTTAACCACTGGACCACCAAGAAAGTCCCCAGAAAAGTAGTTTATAAACAGAATAACATCAGTGAAAAAAATAAGATCCTTAATTGAGATCTGTAGAGAAACAGATCTGATCTTTATGAATGGGAAAAGTATAGCAGAAAGCTGCTAAGATGAAAAGTGACTAAAATAAATCAACTGATGAAAGAAAAGACTGTAAAAACAATAAAAAAGAAAATAGTTGGAATAAACTTATGACAATAGATCACATATGCAAAAGACAAACTGGTGATTCCCTCTGAAAATGCAAAGTGAAAGGACAAAGAGATGAAACAATAGTAGAAGATTATAAATATAGTTGCAAGGGAGAGGAAATGCAGCTTAAAGATATACAAGTATTTGTGAAAAAACAAAACCAGAAAAATTGGAAGAGAGGAAATAATCAAAGGAGAAAAATAATGGCCAAACTGAAGAAAAGGGACCAAGCTACAATTTAAGGATTTATTCAGTTTGTCCTAAATTGATAAAACAAGTTCCCTGGTGGCTCAATAGTAAAGAATCTTCCTGCAATGCAAGAGACCTGCATTTAGTCCCTGGACTGGGAAGATGCTCTGGAGAAGGAAATGGCAAGCCACTCCAGTATTCTTGCCTGGAGAATCCCATGGACAAAGGAGCCTGGAGAGACTCTCCAGGCTCCTTTGTCCATGGGATTCTCCAGGCAAGAATACTGGAGTGGCTTGCCATTTCCTTCTCCAGAGCATCTTCCCAGTCCAGGGACTAAATGCAGGTCTCTTGCATTGCAGGAAGATTCTTTACTATTGAGCCACCAGGGAACTTGTTTTATCAATTTAGGACAAACTGAATAAATCCTTAAATTGTAGCTTGGTCCCTTTTCTTCAGTTTGGCCATTATTTTTCTCCTTTGATTATTTCCTCTCTTCCAATTTTTCTGGTTTTGTTTTTTCACAAATACTTGTATATCTTTAAGCTGCATTTCCTCTCCCTTGCAACTATATTTATAATCTTCTACTATTGTTTCATCTCTTTGTCCTTTCACTTTGCATTTTCAGAGGGAATCACCAGTTTGTCTTTTGCATATGTGATCTATTGTCATAAGTTTATTCCAACTATTTTCTTTTTTATTGTTTTTACAGTCTTTTCTTTCATCAGTTGATTTATTTTAGTCACTTTTCATCTTAGCAGCTTTCTGCTATACTTTTCCCATTCATAAAGATCAGATCTGTTTCTCTACAGATCTCAATTAAGGATCTTATTTTTTTCACTGATGTTATTCTGTTTATAAACTACTTTTCTGGGGACTTTCTTGGTGGTCCAGTGGTTAAGAATTTGCCTCCCAATGCAGGAGATGTGGGTTCAATCCTTGGTCTGGGAGCTAATTCAATAAATACTTTTAAAAACGGTCAGCATCAAAAAAGAACATTTTTTTTTTTTTAATGTCGGCCAGCTTTTAAAGTCTTTATTCAATTTGTTATAATATTGCTTCTCTTTTTTATTTTTATTTTGGCCATGAAACATGTGAAATCTTAGCTCCCTGACCAGGAGTCAAACTAGCACCCCTGGCACTGGAAGGCAAAGTCTCAACCACTGGACTGCCAGGGAAGTCAACATACAAAAGGAAAAAAATAACCTTTTAAAAAAAAGAAAGCAAAAAAACTGTTTTTCTGAGACACATTCTTACTTTGGGTTTGCTGGTCTAAACGTCAGTTCCTCTTATGTTGTATTTTGTATAATGTTTTCCAAAATTTCAGAGTGCTTTCATTTATTTATTGTTATGTTGCTTCATCCTCGGTGATATTTCTAGACACACTTTGCATTTGCCAGAATAGTGAGGGAAAGGGGAAAGGTTACTTTCGTTGGGTCTTTCCAATGGCCTCTGCGGTGCTCGTGTCACACTATCAGATGTAAATGAGGACACGCGCAACCCCTCCATAAATTATGATGTCATGGCAACCCACTCCAGCGTTCTTGCCTGGAGAATCACAGGGATGGCGGAGCCCAATGGGCTGCCATCTGTGGGGTCGCACAGAGTCGGACACGACTGAAGTGTCTTAGCAGCAGCAGCAGCAGCACACTTTATTTGGTGAGAGTCGACCACTGCTTCTGTAACTGCTGCCATGTCTTCTGGGTAAGAGAATCATAAGCTTATGGTTATCTCTGTGTCAAGCAAACAATAAAAAGCCACTCTTCCCAGCATGCACTGTCAATATTCAGCATATCAAGAAATAGGGGTGGGAGTAGGGGCCGGTAAAAGTGAAGTCGCTCAGTCGTGTCCGACTCTTTGCGACCCCATGGACTGTAGCCCACCAGGCTCCTCTGTCCATGGGATTCTCCAGGCAAGAATACTGGAGTGGGTTGCTATTTCCTTCTCCAGGGGATCTTCCCCACCCAAGGATTGAACCCAGGTCTCCCGCATTGCAGGCAGGTGCTTTAACCTCTGAGCCACCAGGGAAGCCCAAGGGCAGGTAATGCTATTTATATATGGGAATCCTTTATCTTTAACAGAAAGGGTAAAAAGCGAGGGTAGAGATGGAAATTGTCTGAAGAGCAGTGCATGCTGGGAAGAGTGGCTTTTTATTGTTTGCTTGACACAGAGATAACCATAAGCTTATGATTCTCTTACCCAGAAGACATGGCAGCAGTTACAGAAGCAGTGGTCGACTCTCACCAAATAAAGTGTGCTGCTGCTGCTGCTGCTAAGACACTTCAGTCGTGTCCGACTCTGTGCGACCCCACAGATGGCAGCCCATTGGGCTCCGCCATCCCTGTGATTCTCCAGGCAAGAACGCTGGAGTGGGTTGCCATGACATCATAATTTATGGAGGGGTTGCGCGTGTCCTCATTTACATCTGATAGTGTGACACGAGCACCGCAGAGGCCATTGGAAAGACCCAACGAAAGTAACCTTTCCCCTTTCCCTCACTATTCTGGCAAATGCAAAGTGTGTCTAGAAATATCACCGAGGATGAAGCAACATAACAATAAATAAATGAAAGCACTCTGAAATTTTGGAAAACATTATACAAAATACAACATAAGAGGAACTGACGTTTAGACCAGCAAACCCAAAGTAAGAATGTGTCTCAGAAAAACAGTTTTTTTGCTTTCTTTTTTTTAAAAGGTTATTTTTTTCCTTTTGTATGTTGACTTCCCTGGCAGTCCAGTGGTTGAGACTTTGCCTTCCAGTGCCAGGGGTGCTAGTTTGACTCCTGGTCAGGGAGCTAAGATTTCACATGTTTCATGGCCAAAATAAAAATAAAAAAGAGAAGCAATATTATAACAAATTGAATAAAGACTTTAAAAGCTGGCCGACATTAAAAAAAAAAAAATGTTCTTTTTTGATGCTGACCGTTTTTAAAAGTATTTATTGAATTAGCTCCCAGACCA
Source organism: Cephalophus harveyi (assembly GCA_006410635.1). NCBI lineage: Eukaryota > Metazoa > Chordata > Mammalia > Artiodactyla > Bovidae > Cephalophus > Cephalophus harveyi. The sequence continues at coordinate 365,477 of SJYT01041180.1, forward strand.
AGGATTGAACCCACATCTCCTGCATTGGGAGGCAAATTCTTAACCACTGGACCACCAAGAAAGTCCCCAGAAAAGTAGTTTATAAACAGAATAACATCAGTGAAAAAAATAAGATCCTTAATTGAGATCTGTAGAGAAACAGATCTGATCTTTATGAATGGGAAAAGTATAGCAGAAAGCTGCTAAGATGAAAAGTGACTAAAATAAATCAACTGATGAAAGAAAAGACTGTAAAAACAATAAAAAAGAAAATAGTTGGAATAAACTTATGACAATAGATCACATATGCAAAAGACAAACTGGTGATTCCCTCTGAAAATGCAAAGTGAAAGGACAAAGAGATGAAATAATAGTAGAAGATTATAAATATAGTTGCAAGGGAGAGGAAATGCAGCTTAAAGATATACAAGTATTTGTGAAAAAACAAAACCAGAAAAATTGGAAGAGAGGAAATAATCAAAGGAGAAAAATAATGGCCAAACTGAAGAAAAGGGACCAAGCTACAATTTAAGGATTTATTCAGTTTGTCCTAAATTGATAAAACAAGTTCCCTGGTGGCTCAATAGTAAAGAATCTTCCTGCAATGCAAGAGACCTGCATTTAGTCCCTGGACTGGGAAGATGCTCTGGAGAAGGAAATGGCAAGCCACTCCAGTATTCTTGCCTGGAGAATCCCATGAACAAAGGAGCCTGGAGAGCTATAGTTCACTGGGTTGCAGAGTCAGACATGACTGAGTGATTAACTCTTTCACTTTACCTAGATTATTTTGTTTTTTCTTTTTCAATCACAATGATGAAAAATTTTAAAGTTTGCCTTGAATACTATTAGCAATAATACAAAAAGCAAAACAAAATAAACTTCAGACTTACAATACAAGGCTACCTGAAGAAACATATTAGTCTCTAAGAATTTTCAAGATGAGGTGGTTGATAACTTGGAAATTATATACTCAGCCACGCTCCTCATCGTGTGCAAACACAAAAGGCAAACAAGTACATTTTTCTAAAGAAATGTCTTAAATATTGATTCTTTTTGAATGAAAACATTTTATTTACTATAAAACTTTAAGTATAAATAACTGCTGGATATATGATTGCAAAATTGAGCACAAAATCAAGGTCTATTCTTGAATATAAAAGTATATGGTAAAATATGTTAAATTCAGTTCAATCGATGACTCAGAATTTAATTTATACATAATGAAAATTGAATGAGGGTAAAAGCAAGAATGGACTATCATACAATATGAAGTTATTCACTAATTTGTCATAAGCATGGGAAAAGCTATTATTTTGAGAATCTTTTGCAGATTATTGAGAAATATGTCATTAAATATTGTTAGATGTTTTCATTTGTCCCAGAAGTCATTAAGAAATAAACAAGATTGATTTCATATTTAAAATAAGCAAAATCCGAAGATCTTATGTTTGGCAAAACTATCAAAAACTAAGTTTAGAGACCAAGAGCAATGAAATTAAAATATTTAAATTCTATGAAAGACAATAGCTAATTTCTTTTATTTGTAAGAAGCTCATATATTCAAGATGAAAAATATTAACAGCAGGTTAAGAAAATGAGTAAAGTCAGAGACAGAAATTTCATAGTAAAAGGAAGAAGTGTTGACACAATCTTTTAATTATTAATACAAGGCCATTTTGTAAGGTAGGGAATATTTACTATGTTTTCAGCAATTGTAACAGCATGTTATTGTTTTGGGGGGTTAACTGGAAGAGTTATCATAGTAGATAAAGCTAAGGAATACTTCTGTATGCAATAAAATCTGATAGAAGTGAAGTGAAGTGAAGTCGCTCAGTCGTGTCCGACTTTTTTCGACCCGTGGACTATAGCCCACCAAGCTCCTCTAATCCATGGGATTCTCCAGGCAAGAATACTGGAGTGGGTTGCCATTTCCTTCTCCAGGGGATCTTCCCGACCCAGGGATCGAACCCAGGTCTCCCACATTGCAAGCAGACGCTTTAACCTCTGCGCCACCAGGGAAGCCCAAAAATCTGATAAGTGAAGAGGAAACATTATTAATTTCTAGGGAGATGGAGTAGAAGTGGACAAATGAATTATCTAGATGAAAACAAAAAACAAAGTCTGTCCTTCATACACACCCAAAAGTAAATTTTAAGTAGATCAAGGACATGTAACAGAAGAAAACCTTAAAACACTTAGAAGAAAATTTAGCACAGTAACTTTCAGCCTTGGAAGTAGAGGAGAATTTCTTAAATAACATGCAAAAATGAACACATCTTAATAAAACACACTGCATAATTCATACATATAAAACTTTAAAACTTCTGTACAGAAAAGATACCCTAAATAAACAAAAAAGCCAAGTCACTGTCTAGAACACATTTGAAATGTATATAGTCAATGAAGAATTCATAGTGAGAATACATAATATATAAATCACACAGAAAATGTCAAAGCATGTGTAGAAGCAAATTGCAAAAAAAGGAATCTTAAATGGCCAATAGAAATTTAGAAGACTAGTTAAAATTATGGGAAAAAAGGGATTCTCTTGTAATAGTAAGTGAAAATAAGAAATATTTAATTTTTCAGTTAATAAAATTACATAATTTCAATATCTAATACATAGAATTAGAAATAACAATGGTAAAATTTTTTAAATGAGTTACTAGAGATTGAACAAATGTTTAAAAAAACCCACAATCTAATATCACTGTTTTACCTACCACGTTGGGAAAAAATTAGAATTATATCTACCACTGATGAGGTTCAGTATACTTGCATACATCTCAAAGATGTATTTTCTTGCATTCAGGCAATTTGCATTCTAATGTTATTGCTAAGTCATTGAATTATCCTAATTCTAAATTTCATAATGCTTTATCTATATGTAATATAGATTTATTATTATATATTATTATATATTTATTATAGATAATAAATAATATATATTTACAGAACTCACACACACATACAGATCAAAACTTTTGTGTACACCCTAAATTTAATATGTTCACTAGGAAGAAACAGATTGGCTTCTTTAAGAAAGCATTCAAATAAGTAGGAAGTTTGTTTTTTAACAAACTCTAGAAGTTAAATAGAATAGAAATAATTCTATTTTTAAAATGTTGCTTCATGTGAATTCTAAAGGGATTTGGCACAAGGAGAGGATGACTGACATTCTGGTTGCTAAGGTAACTAAAGTCAATTTTCCCTGATTGGAAAAGAGAAAGTCTCGAGCAATATTCTTTTATTTATTCATTTTTAATAGTTATAAGAAAGAAAGTCACATTATGTGGGCAAAACCTCTGAAGCCTAAATATCCATTACTAGAGTTGATCTTCTAATCAAGCAAGAATAAAACTCAGGATCATGCTTCACGGGGGGTGCAAGCATAAAGAAATTGGGAGTCACTGGGAAATTAATGGATCTGAGAGAAGGTTGAATGCCATGGATGTTGGTCGCAAAATTAGAGACAAATTAAGGGTGGTGGTGATGAGAGATAAAGGAAAAGGTAATTATAGTTTTCAACAAAGGAAATTCATAGCTCAATTTCCACATGAATTAGAGATACTGGTTAACCAACAACTACATTATTAAATTTCTGAAAGGTATATAAGAGGCAATTCACAGAACACTTGATGATGTTTTCTGGAATGGATCAGGGTATGGTTAAGGCATTTTTGGTTTTGATTTTCTGTGTGTGTCTGTGTGTGTGTGAGAGAGAGAGAGAGAGAGTGTGTGTGTGTGTGTGTGTGTGTGTGCGCGCGCCACTCTATTCATCTTCAATTATTTTTCTCCTTCTAAAATTTGACACTTAAAACGTGTGGAAGACTGTTTCTAGAGAAAGAAGGAACACACGCACCTCTGAAGTGTATGCAGTGTGGATCTTGAGAAAGATTTAAACGGCATACGCAGTGCTTAGGAGGAAGGTGATAAACAGTGTGGCCTGACCAGAGAAATAAAAACACTACCACGTCTCACACTCTGACCTGAGAAAGAAGCAAGGAACTGCCTCTGGTGGAAGGACACCCACGGCTGTGGTCACCAAGACTTTTGGTTCCGTCTTGGTGACTTATGTGTGTAATTGTTGTTTTACACATTCTGTCAGTTACGTTTCCAGTGTAACACAGTTCATTCTTTTCTTCTTCCTCGTGTGCTTCCATCCTCTTCCTCTCTGTGTTCCTCTTCTCTCTCCCTATCTCTTCTTGATAATAGCTATACAGTAAAGACTCCATCCTCTATTTCTGATAGTCCCAAGAATACTAGGAAAGGTATGCCTGTGTCTGCGGTAGAGATCAGATGATTTATTGGGGCCATTTGTGTAAACATGTATATGCACAAATCTAACAGGAGTAAAATGTAAACATTAATTAATTTACTAACCATTTTACTGAAAATGTACAATATGTGAGCCACTGTCATAGTGAGCTGGAGGGTACAGAAATATGGAAGACTTTTATCCCTGCCCTTAAGAAATGTATAAACTAATGAAAATGAAAATAATGCATAATTATGATACACATAGTAAATATTATTCTACATAGCAATTAAGCAAGTACTATAAATAGCAGATATCAATGACAGTAATTAGCATCACTCTTACACAAACAAATGTTCATTTTATAGCTCAAAAAATTTTCCTAAAATGAAGCAGCATCAACATCCACCATTTTTTTCAGATGCTATCTACATATGGGATAATTCTCTCATTATATTCATGAGTATCTACACCGATTCCTCATTCAGGAAAAACAAAGGGCTTTCAGATGCTATCTACATATGGGATAATTCTCTCATTATATTCATGAGTATCTACACCGATTCCTCATTCATGAAAAACAAAGGGATGTAAGATCTTCACATGTCTTTTGTACCCACAACCCTTACAACCCTAAGCTATAGCAAAGAATCCCTGGATTTCTTTGGTGGACTCCTGTTTGGCCAGGGTGGTCTTATGGACCATCCAGCTACATCACTTTGTCACCTGTTTAGGGTTTGTGGCACTGAGGTTCCAAAACTGATTGTAATTGTTTCGGAAGTGACAGCGTAGTTCCCATCCACAGATGGGTCAGAAGAAGGAAAGGAGCAAGGGGCAGATAAAATTAAAAATGGTTTGTATAACTAATATCTGTGACTTTCGTAGCAGGATTAGAGGAAGAATAAGCTATGATCAATTAAAGAGCAGAAAGAGAGAGGCAGGAAAGAAATGTAAGAAGAAATTTAGACAAGATCGGATGCATTCAAGGTGGTATGGCCATAGAGTAAAGAAGAAATTTAGTAAAGGGTACAAAATCATGGTTCTCAAAATTGAATGCACATAATAATCACCCAAGTATACTTCCTAAAGAATGTGGCTTTGCAAATGGCCCTGTTCATTCCAACAGAGGTAGTGATGTCTTTAATGAATACTGATCAATAGACATGTAATGGTAGGCTGACCTCTCAGCTGGGTGAGCTGTGTCTAGGTCTGCAAGAGGAAGCAGTGGCTAGCTCACCTTGCATTACTCTTTCCTTAATAGCTCCTGAGAACTGTGAATTTGGAATTGGTCAATTGCTTCAGTATAGTTGATTTTCTATAGGAAGACTTCGGGACACCTGGAGAGGAGTGAGCAATATCTTATTATTTCTTTTTTTCCCTTTCCACTCATTCTTAACAATTTCACAAAAGATTTAGAAATGTATGCCTAGACTGTCTTTGCATAAGCAAAATAATGGTTTATGAATTTAGGATTATAATCAATTCTTTCTGGTCTTCATGGCCTGCTGATGCAAGGAGTTGTATTAAGAAGGAAATAGTTTTAACTACTATTTCCAATTTATATAACTAAGGTTAAAAAGCTTGACATACAAAGGCCTATGAGAGGGATTTACAGTCACCAGTTATTTAGTGTATATGTGATGCAAAACAGTTTGCAGGTTCATAGGAGCTACCACTGAAAGTGAGGCTCTACCTCTGAAGAGGGTTAGCTCAGTGTAAGAAAGGAAGAGGGACAAGAGTGGGGGGCGCTAATGCCAGGAGTTGCTTCATAAGTTTTCCTGAAGACAGCACAGGGGAGGTGCTACTGCCATGAGGAAATAGGAGGATCTGCTTTGCAGTTAAACTGTGAAAGGAACCAAGATATAGAGGTGTCTGCTCATCAGAGCATGAAAGAAGTCTGGAATGGATCTGCAGTCATGAATGCCGAGATACTGGAAGAGATGTGATCCTGTATGTGTCAAACACTCAGTGGTGTCCAACTCTTTGCAACCCCATGGACTGTAGCCCACCAGGCTCCTGTGTCCATGGAATTCTCCAGGCAAGAATATTGGAGTGGGTTGCCATTTCCTCCTCCAGTGGGTCTTACTGATCCAGGGATCAAACTCTAGTCTCCTGCATTGCAGGTGGATTCTGTACTGTCTGAGCCACAAGGGAAGCCCTGATGTGATCTTAGTTAAGGTCAAGTAAACAAGCTAACGGAAAGACTTCAAGCCTGAAATGCAAGAGCAAGTTTGAAATAGATTTTCCAAACAATAGATTTTCTGAAAATGAGAAAATTTTCTAGCACCTGAGCAAGGGGAATCCTTCCAAACTCTCCAGCTCTGGACCACACACAGAGAGAAGAATTCCTAAGATATTTGGGGATAATTTTCAAGACATATTAAGATCACTTTTAATGTTTAAGTATAACAAGCCAATTTGGTTCTTTTTTTATTTCATTTTTTTTTAACTTTTGAATTTATATGGAAGAATAGTCGGCTAACAATGTTGATTAGTTTCAGGTGTACAATGATGTGATTCAATTATACATACACCTGTATCATTTTTCAAATTCTTTTCACATTTAGGTTGCTGCATAATATTGAACAGTTCCCTGTGCTATACAGTATGTCCTTGTTGGTTATCCATTTTAAAAATAGCAATGTGTACATAGCAAGCCAAATTGTACAGAGCTGTTTTAAAGTGTGGTCTTTTTTTTCACTTCATTTATTTTGTTATATTTGTTAGTTATAATTTTGATTTTTAAATGGAAGGTAGTGATTCCATTGATTCCTTGATTCCAAGATACAATCGATCTTATTTTTTTTTT